>JANBVO010000052.1:0-213187 GCA_030052745.1 Pleurostoma richardsiae
GAAAAACTCGTGTCTGGCGAACACACGCGAACCTCTGGCCGCTGGCTGCAGGCCGACGCGACCTGCATGCGGCCACCCACCTTCCAGCAGGCTGGAGCTTGCCCGCCAGGACTGATTGGCTCCCAGAGGCTCTGATGTTTACGGCAGGTCGACCGCGGCCGGCGAGGCGGAGCCGTCAGCTACCTGGGAGTGTATATCTACCCGCTCTCACCTTGCTTTCTGCCCTCAGAGCCATCGGTTCAATCGAACGTTGTCAATACTTAGCTGCACGTGAGCCGGCCACAGCAGATGCCTTCACCGCGATACGCCTGCCCTTTTCCCGTCGCACATCCCGAGCTCACTTGGAACTGCTCTGGTAAGAGATTCAGCAACACCAGCCGACTCAAAGAGCATCTCCAACGGCGTCACGCGGCCGAGTCAGAAGTATGCGACAGATGTCAGCAGCCCTTCGCGCCGGATGACCTCCTCGCTCATAGGCGGCAAGATAAGCCGTGCCAGCGCGCGGACGTCAGAGAGCGAGACACTGCAGCCCATGGGATAGACAGAAGCACGATGGTAGTGTTAAAGCAGAGAAGCGAGAGAGGAAACAGTCCAGAACAAAACTGGTACGCTATCTGGGACAACCTATTCCCTAACAAAAACCGGCCGTGCCTGTCCAGTGAGTGTGATCTGCCGTTGCACAGCCGCCTGTTTACCAACCTGCGCAGGTTTCGACATCGTTGCAGAATTCAGCTGTCATCTTCGGGAAAGGCTTATTCATGAGTTAACTGCTAATCTGGGAACGACAAGCCTGGACATCCCCCAGGTGGTATCGCGTTGCCTCGATGATGGCATCGCGTCCTGGGAAGGAGAACCCTCTGGGACGGATGCGCGCACAAGGACTGAACCCCCCCTAAACCCAACGAGCCCAGCACTCAACTCCGACCTCTCGCCCCGCGACATCCCAACGATCGTCATAGGCAGCTCTGCCACCGGCGAGCTACAGCCGCTACCGTTTCCCACCCAGCCGAGCGTCATGTGGTCACCATCCGATCCAGCCGCCGACGAGGCAGCTCCGGGCATCGCTGTAGGCTGCAGCACGCCGCCGATGACGTCTCTCTTGGGACTGGAGACTGCTCTGTCGGACCCAGGGACAGAGTGGCTGGGACATGATCAGTGTTCCTTCGCGCAATACGACTGGGGTCAGGACGAGGAAGGACCGCGGTTACCATGCGGTTCTCTCGATCTGGACTACGCTTGGCAAGGGCCCGATTACAATCTCAACTAAGACGGCCTGCGTGGGCTGCCAGCTGGCTTCTGTCACGAGCCGACGACGCTGCGACGGTCAGTCTTGCGGCGCATCCTTCCTACACCCCAGGCACAAACACGGTCTCGGCTTCGCCTCTGCTCCGTACGAGACGGTAATCTCGGTACCATCGAAGATGTCCCTCGCCGCCACGACGGCCTCGACCCATCTCCCTGACACCCTTTTCCCCTCCAGGTTGGCGACCGGCTTGCAAGAGTGGTTGACGAGCCGGAAGATGTTCCCCACCTCGCCAGAGTAGATCTGGCAGACCGCAGCCTCCTCGCCGAGGCACGGCCTGACGAACTGGACCGTCCAGGAATCGTCGTAGGTCCCGAGTGGCACAAGCTCGCCCGCGAGATGACCGATGAGGGTGCCCTTCTTGTACGCCATCTCGCCGGCTTGCCGTGCCATGGCCTGGAGGCCGAGCGTGCTGCTCTCGTACCTGCTGTACCTCTTGATCCTGGGCTGGGGCTTGGGGAACGCCTTGTCTATGCAGTCGCAGCTCGACTCCTCGCACAGATCACACTGTCGCTCGCTATCCGGTATCCAGGTCGGATCGGCGGGCCACGGCCACGAGTCCGGCCAGCCTGGTGGTCGGGACCAGTCCGGGTACCTGCTCGGCTTATATACGTTCTCGGACGTGGTGGGGAAGGGCTTCAGCAGACGCAGCATTTCTTCTTCCGGTTTCGCATCTGGCATCTCGTTGTCGCTTTCCCACCTGAACTCGACGTCGTCGCCATTCCGCGAGTCGTGAAAAGCCTTTCCCACGCTGCACAGAGCGCGGATGTACCCATTGTCCAGCAGCTTCAAGAAACCCGGGATGTCTGCCTGTTTCATCTCGCGGTACTCCGTCTGTCTGACGTCCAAGCCCTTTTCCAGCTCGGAGAGGTAAAAGCACAGGATGCCTTCCAGTTCAGGTGGGCTGATCCGCATCCACTCTCGAGCGTCCCTCATGGCCTCTTTGAATTTTGACGCGGACCACCCCAGTTCTTCCCGGACTTGTTTAGTCAAGTGTACATCAGCCCGTGTCCTGCCAAAATTATCCTTGTTATCATACAGATCTCGTGCGATGCTGACCATGTGAAGGCGAGCGAGGAGCTTCTGGTCCTCGAACGCCGCAGCCTTGGTCAGCTTCTTCTCGACACGAGTTGCGCGGTCCATGTCGGTGGCCGGTCGCGACCTGTCTGTGTCGGGCTGTCTGCTGGCCGAGACAGCCTGGCAGAATTGTCTGATCACAATTCGGCTGTGGACCACCGCCGCCAGCCTGTAGAGTCGCGGGTCAGGCGGCACATTCTTGTCATAATCGGGAAACGTGCACATCCTGTCGAGCTTTCCCATCTTCTCTTTCACTTCCTCGATCTCTCGCAGCTCTTTAGCATACGAGAGACTGGGCTTCTTTGCCGCCTGCTTGCTGGCGGGCTCTGCCCGGGGCTTCTCTACATGTCGCTTCTTCGGACTCTCTCGGACGGGAAGGGCTTCTTCAGGTCTTCTCTTGAGAGGCGTGCGTGTAGACGAGGACTTGGGACGCAAATCAGCAGGCGTGGCCCTCGGAAGTGAAGTATTAGGAAAGATCTCGGGGCGCGCTCCAGGCAATGCCGTTCTCTTTTTTGCCGCCTTGGCCGATGCACCAACCGGCAGCTCGCGAGCACCCATTTTCCAGTCCTCTTCCGTTATGTGGCTCATGCCCGGGCATCTGTCCGTGCAAAATCGATAATCCTCGGGCATGGGCGGCGAGGTGTCTAGCTCATAATTGATGGCGATGGCGCAGTTGTTGCCCAAGTTCACGACGGCGTGATAGGTGCCGGGGAGCGTGAAGAACCCTTCTCCGGGGCCGAAGATGTCGACATCGTATCGGATCCCCCATTCCCGCAGCTGGCTCGGGTGGACGACGCGCGACCAGTGCCGAACAGAGCTCGAACACGGCCAGTCCCCTTCGGCTTCGAAGGCGGCCCTCATGAGGTCCTCGAAGCGCTGAGCGTGCTCTGGCCGGACGGTGATGAGGCCCTTGTTCTCCCCCGAGAGGTTCACGTTGATCGAGCACGTCTCTGCATCTTCCTTGTGGTGAACGGTCAAGGCAGGCCCTCCCGACACGTTCAGATACACGAACTGGGTGTTGCAGCCCGGGATGTTGCCACCTCCTCTCCGTCTCAGCTTGTCGCCGGGGCTCATCTCTTCGTACTGAAAGAGCGGCTCGCCGATGATGTACGCAACGGCGCCCTCCGGCGGATGCTCCAGGATCTGCTCGAGCGCGCCCTCCAGTTCCTGTCGGCTCCACTGTGTCTTGGCCGGCCCGGTAAGCGGGAATGTCGGGGCGGGGATCCTTCGCGTGACCTTCGGGGGGTCGTGCCTCACTTTCGTGAAGCCGCCGTGCGTCTCATAGCGGAAGTGTGTGAAGTGCTTCTTCCCGGGCTGTCTCATCTGCCCTTCGAGAGCGGGCAGGTCATCGACCTTCAGCCGGGCATATCCGGTCAGCCCGGCTCGACGATCGCGACAAGCCCCGGCGAGCAACCCCTCCTTGTGAGAGCACAGCTCGCCCCAAGAGCATCGCACTGTCGGTGCATCTGATGGGCTCGCGCCTCCGTCGACCTCGGCGGAAGGTTGTTGGGCAGGGCCGTCGGCGGACGGTAGGGGAGCCGTCACTGTGCTCGCTGGCGTCGCCGTGGAGGCTGGCGATGCGCTCCGCGCCTCATCAGACCCGGTTTCCTCCTCTTCGGGGCTTGACACCACGTGTCCCGTACCATTCGCCACGGCAGCACACGCAGCGACTCCATCCCTGGCGATCTCGATCTCCGGCGCCGTTTCTGCGCGCGACGCGGGAGAAGCAGAAGCATCCGCTGATGGCGTCGTTCGGGTGTCATCATTCCTCTCGTCGCTGCTCGGTCCTTCTAACTCCGCGGCAATACCTTTTAGCAGTTCGGTATACGCGTCTCTGGCATCTTCGATTTTCTCGACGATATCTCGGAACCCCCCCCTGAGTTCGATGGCCGCGACAACGTTATCGAGTCGTTTTGCAATCTCCCCGCAAATAGCATCGATCTCGCTCTTCACCAGCTCGAGCGCCATGCCGAAAAGGAGCCAAAGGGCGTGAGGAGGCCGAGTTCTCAGCGTTGATGTTGTCGTCAGGCTTGGGGCTGCGCTGGCACCTGCGCGTCAGCCCCACCATATGAGTCGTCTACGGAAAAGCAGATTCTCCGATAGCAGTCGCGTTCTGCGCTAAGGCGAAAGTGGTTTAGCGTCAATCTGTATTTAGTGTACGGCCGACTGCCGCTATCCAATCGTTGCTCCATGTAGTAGCAGGGATCTTGTGAGTAGTAGGTCCACTCGGGATCTTGTGACCGGGTCGTCGTCCAATCCACTCGCAGCGCACTGCTTCGGCCGACCCGTTCGCTCTTCACCTTGCCCAGAGTGTCGTACAATGCGCAACGAATACTTTTGAATTGAGGATCTATGAACTACCGTCTTTGCAATCGTGACCGCGAGTCCCTGTCTCCGACTTGGCCTCTGCAACATCCTACGGGTCGCTCGCTGTCAGCTTTTGTAGTTGGTGAAATTGCTTCGGGAAACCGCTGAAGACTCTTGCGACCGCATCTTCGAGGGAGACAACCTGTCTTAAACGTCGCTCTGCGTCGTCCATGGCGTTGATCCGAGAAGCCATCTGTGAAATGCTCCTCGAATATATTTGACGAATCCACAGATATTCAATAAATAATCCCACGAGCTCTCGACGCTTTCCCATGGCAGCCTTGCGGAAAGCAGAGTCCTCATCCTTGACACGAGCGAAAGGGTTAGATCCCATCGCGCAGAGCATTTGCACCAGCTGGTCCGTCGCGCCATCGCGTGTGACAGTGGCTACAAAGAGAGCCTTGTCCATGAGTGCTTGATACTCTGGAGGCTCCACCAAAGATCGCCAGCTGTCGGCCTCTTGGGCTAGCCGATTGACCAGTAAGTCTGCCTCCTTTTGTACCTCCGACTCCAACATAAGGTCGCACCGGTCGTCCGACTCCAACATAAGGTCGCACCAGTCGAGATCGGCTCTGCTGGACCAGATGTTGTCGGATGGTGGTGCCCAGACGTATCTGCGCTTTATACACCCGGAAGCGCGCAGCAGCAGGATGTCCAGCCACTTGCCAGCGATGAGCAGACGAGGCCCGAGTCCACCTTTGCTGTCATCCTCGAGCCGTGAAGCATAGACTTGGTACGTCTCATGGCTGGCAGGTTGGCCGACAGACAGACGCAACAGAGTGACAGGCCGGCTGGAACTCTGGGAGTAATCCTGACATCTGATAACAATGCGGGTTTTGTCGGCACGGACCGGCCCGGAGACGATCGAGCCCGACACGATGAATGCCTCCAGGGACGGCCAGTCGAGAAATTCGCGGTCTGCGTCCGCTTCGCTGGGACCCTTGGCGACGAAATAATAGTAGTCACTCAGAGGCTGTAGGCCATCTTTTAAGGCGAGTAGATCTGACGGCCACTGCGCCATCTTTGCTCTGTAGGCTGCGAGGACGGAAAGATTCTGAAGTGTAGTGGAGTGGAGAAGGAAGGGAAGTCGTGGAAGCGAGTGTGAGCGACTGTATTTATGTGCCTTCCGAGAAACCAGGCCAGCAGGCTGCCTAGGATGAGCTGGCGTCACGTCCAATGGTTTGGTCCACTACGCCAGACAGCGAAGCGGCTACATGTCTCAGTTGATTGGCTCACTCTGGATGCTGTAATCACGAACGAACAAGGACTCGGTATGGTCGCGGTGCAGATACAGTTATGTGCAAAACAAACTTCCTGTTTACAGTTAGAGTCCTTGTTATAACTGATGACAAGGATGACAGCTCTACTTAAGAGTACAAAAGTCTACATGTCCTGACGCAAAGAAAAGGAGATCAATGCACGCCAAGAGCCATTAATGGCTGACAGAAATAGGTACCTTTTAGGTACTTTATGTATCCAGCGTCCACGAATAGACTACTGCCTGTGGGGAGCCAGTGCGCCACGCACTTTCGAGTACCTCCCTTAAGGCATAGGGGTACAGCCTCCCGCGCACTCTGGTGGAGAAAGAAATGCGACAGGCTCCTTGTCCCAGTCCGGAGACACCACAAACCGCCTCTCCTCGCCATTGTACGAGAACCAAGGGCCCTTCGCAGCAACGTAGCTGGCCAGGCGCAGTATGCCTCGCATCCGCGCATCAGTGACGGATGGCACCTCCGCTCGCCGTCCCTTTCCGTCATCGAATCCCTCAAAATGATCAGGAGGGAAAAGGCAGCGTGTCCAGATGAGTCCTCGTAGAAGCCAGTCCTCCGGAAGTGGCTGTCGACTGTCCGTCTCGCCGGCCGGAAGGCTCCTGATGATGGAGTTGAGCATCTGCGTGAGCGCACGCCAGTGGAAGCAATCTTGGAGATACTCCATCACGCCAGGGTCCTTCGCGCTTGGGATATCCACCATGCATCTCATGAAGGCGAGTCTCACGTAGACGTATGGGAGGACGTTAGGGTCGTCATGTCTGGCGAAGACAATCTCGTCTGTAAGGGTCGCCAGGGCTATCGCGTCGCCGAATAGCCCGCTGCCGCAAAGCAACGGCCAAGCGTCGACGTCGTCTCCCTGCAGAAGCCCAAGCGCCCGAACGATTGGGTTGCTAGGGATTCCATACTCGAGTATTGCGTTGCAGTTGGAGAGAGCGACGAGTGATCCCGTCGTTCTCCATCCCTCTGCCTGGTACGACATGTCCTCGCGGAGCTGAGAGAGGTATCGGTGCCCCACCGCTGGGAGGTTCTCGCAGTAGCGGCCAGTAAACAAGTGTGTGTGTATTTCCGCAAAGGCGCTGTCGGTATCGTCGGGTCGATGCACCATGAAATCCTCGGTTTCGCCTCTGAGAAGGAGAGAAACTTCCACTAAGCATGATCTCCTGATGTAATCGAAGAATTTCTCGAGAACGCCGAGTCGACTTGCTGTCGGTGTCTCAACCGCCACCTCAGGATCATGGGCATGCGTATTGTCCTCTATCATTACGTAATCATCGTCGGAAACACCGTCATAGTTGGCATGGCCAATCGTACCGCTGCGGTGGTCAGTCATTGCTTGCCGAGTGTCGAGGACAACTCACCCATGAAGAGTCATGCCTCCTATGGAGACTGCATCGGCACGCTTCTCCGGGTCCTCGTCCGTCATGCTGTCCTGGTGGTCAGTCGTTGCTCGTCCGGCGTCCATGTGCACTCACCTGTAAAGAGTCCCGCCTCCGAGGGAGGCTGCGTCCGGTTCCTCCTGAGCCAGGATCTTGTTGCCCGCGGTTTTCTCGTAAGCGGGAGAGACGACGAAGCGCTTCGTGTTCTCGTCAAAGCTGAACCAGTCGCCCCGCGCCTGTAGATGGTGTGCCAGGTAGATGACGCGCCTCTTGCGATCGTCGGTCATGGAAGGGACCTCGAATGCCTTGTTCTCCTCCTCGACCTTCTCATCAAAATAGTCTGAGGGGAACAGCCTGTCAGTCCAGAGCAGCCCGCGCAGCGCCCAGTCCTCGGGAAGAGGTCGCCTATCGCCCGTGTCGCGCCTGGGGAAATCGAACGTGTCGATGTTGGCCTTGTCTTCGGGGAGGCTGTCAAGGACCGAGTTCAGCATCGACGTCATGAGGTGCCAGCAGAAGCTGTCCTGCAAGAGCGCCATGGCCTCCGGATGGTAGGACAGGTGGAGCATGAAGGCGAGCCGGCAGTGTAGGTAGGGCAGCACGTTCGGGTCGCCGGACCGCGCGAAGATGATCTCGTCGGTCTTGTTCGCCAGCTTGACGGCTTTCTCGAACGCAGTCCGCACGTCGGCGCCAGCCTTCGCGGAAGCGGTGCCGTCCATGACAACGTCGGTGCAGTCTTCCTGCTGGGAGGATGCCACGATCTTCATCAGCGGGCTGGTCTCGTCGCCGAAGCCGAGGAGCGCATTTCCGTTCGAGATCGCGACGTAGGACCCCGGCTCCATCCATGTCCTCGTGAGCCGGGCCACCGTGTCGTCGAGCAGAGAGAAGAAGTAGGGCATTGAGGTGTCTAACTCCTCAAAGCTCTTCTTTATGAAGATGACGCAATGAACCGCTACGAACGCATTGTCGAAGGACGGGCGTTGCTGGGTATCGGCCATGACCGGCTCAAACAGCGTCAGGATCGACTCTTTGGCGGGAGTAAAGGGCACGGCAACGGTCAAGCTCTTCGTATAGTAGAACAGCTGCTGGACAGCATCCGGCCGGGCAAGAATCGCGAGATGGTGATGTAGCCTGCCATTGGTCGGGGCCTTGTCGCTGGCTCTCGAGTACCAGTGACGACTGACACGTGTCCAGACTTGGCGGTCCCGGATATCCTCCCGTTCAATCGCCATTCTTTTCTCAACACGTCAGCATCTCAACGGGCCCACTACCAGACGGGTATGCTTACCTATATCGGCCGAGATCGCCGAGGCATTCAGTCCAAGTATCCTCGAATGCAGGCGCCGTCTCGTACATTAATGCCATTATTGAGTAGGCCAGATAAATAAACGTCAGCATATGTTCGAGCGAGCCAGGTAGCCGGTGCCGGAGGAGCTCTAGAAAGCTGTGGACTCCGTGCCGCCACATGCGCGCCGGCATGGCATACTTGACTGCAAGCCTACGGAGCTCCGGGCTGGCACAGGGGTGCTGCGAGGCCAGGAAGAAGTCGTGATGCTCGTGCAGCAACGTCCGGTGGAGAGCAATAAGCGCCTGCCATAGTTCGTTGTTAAGCTCAGTGGGAGCATTGTTCTGTGCGTTGACGACCTCGATGCACTTGCTCTCGACCATGACAAGGCCTGCGTAGATGCCCTTGACCTCGGCGACGAGCTGCTCCTGGCTGATCGGCCTCGTCTCGGGCTGTCGGATCATGAATGCGTCGAGAGGATCCTCGGCAGGATCCTCTCCCAGCTGGCTTGATTTGACCCGCCCTGACCGCCTGCGACCTTGATCAGCCGGCCGCTGAGACTCGGTGTCCGCTGCGGTCCCGCCCCGGGGCAACTGCTTCCGTTTGAGTGACCTCGGCGCACGGGCATCCGTGGCGTCGGGCGTACCCTGAGGCTGCGCCGAAGATGCTGCGGCGTCGGGCTCGCTGCTCTCGGTCAGCCAGGGATCAGGGGGGAGGTGGCTTGGGTTCATAGTGTGCGTACGGGTCGCCCCTGACTACCTTCCGTTTTTCGATATTGGACATCTTTGAGCAAGACAATCGTAAAGCTCGTGACGCTGATACGTGACGGCTAGCTGAAGAGCAGCGAGGGACGACGATATGGGCTGCCCTCACAGGGTGGCTGTGCGACGTGCCAGCGAGTTCAACGCAGAGCGTAACGGGTAGGCTGCCTTTCTTACGAGAGACAGCTGGAGGGAATGGCCGTTGTGCCGGAACGGTCGATGGGAGAGGGCATCTACTATATAGACACTGCGAGCATAGTGCGCAGCAGCACAGATCTTGGGTTGCCTTCTTTGCGGTTGTGGTTCGCCTGGTTCGCCAACGAAAGAAACGGGGGTTTCTGCGGCCCCGGAGCCGACTGCCTCCCCTCCTCTGCTTTTCTCCGGATCAACTGCAGATCCAAGGCATGGGCACGGAGCTTAGCGTACGTCGCTGAGGTAAGGGGGGAGGGGCAGGGTTGCCTTCTTCCGTCGCGCGTCGTGGCGCGCGAGTGCTCACCGAGCAGAGGTGGGGGGGAGCGCAGCCAGTGAGTCACGCAATGTTGGCGAGCGACTCCGCTCTCCCTCTCCCTACTGGTTTCGGTGGTGGGAGCGGGCCAGGAGGAGGCTTGTCACGCTGTCAAGAGAAGGGGGGGGGGACTTGCTCGGGCGCGGTCGAATAGCGCGAGAATCCGGGACAGGCACAGGCGCGATCCGTTGCTGGGAACGCGCCGCGGAGGAGGGGGGTTTGTCACTGCATCATACCAGACTAAGGGATGCGAAGGGGTGTACGCAGAATGACTGGCCCCGGGTGTCACGACAGACAGAGCCTGTGACGAGACTAAAGACCCACCTCCTTTTCGAAGATTGTGCGGCGGAGACTTGCACTTTCACGGTACGCCTGATACAGACGGGTCACGTCCATTTTCCACTTGCTTCAATGTACCGCGTCGGTCACGGGCCTCTGCAGTCGAGGCAGGGCAACCGGTGGCGAATCCTGCCGTTGGTGCTCACTCCGGGTCTGGATGAACAGGGTGGCTGGGGGAGGCAGCAGGTACACCGCGCAGCTGAGAGATGCCAAGAGCGCCGCACAGGATGACCAGGCCGTGCTCACGCAAGCCCCCGTTAACGCCTGTACATGCGGTCAGAGTCTCGGGCGGTCTTGGCCTCTGATAGGGTCGCGGGGCCACCCTCTGGCCGCAGGGGGTCCCCTCAAGCAGATGTTTCGTTTCAGGCTTGCTCTTAGTGCTTCGCTCACCGACGAGAGCGGCTCTGCGCGTCTGCAGCTCTATGCCTCTCCGGCTCGCGCGTTCGTAGACCGTTCCGTTGACGACGCTCTCCAGTCTTCGTCCGTACACCCGCAGAATCGTCCACCACTCTCTGCTACTTCATCCTGCACTGTTCCCTTTCTCCCAGTCTCTCTCGACCATGGACTCTCGCACGCCTTCCTGCGCTGGTGTCTTCTCATCTCCGGTAGCTCTTTCCGAGACGCAGAATGACAACACTGCTGACTCTGAAGCACGAGATCCGCCGCCAATGCAACAGGGACAAGAAAGGAGCTCGCAGCGGGCGAGCCAGGTGACAGGCCTGACAGCAGACGACTGCGGGGAGCCCGCCCGGGAACAGTCCACTGATGTCTCGATACAGAGTTGGTTAAGTACGGTTTTGCCTGTGGAGCCTTCGTCGGATGAAGCCCGGCCGGCGTGCGATTCGGACGGGCTGAGCTCGGAGTCAAGCGAGGACGACCGTCCAGATAGGCCTATCAGGCCGCTCGACCCGGACCATCCATACGCCCAAGTCATCGGCGAGCTGGAGACATTCGCCTTGCGCTCGTTCTTATCGCACATGTCGGAATTTGTGCCTGGTGAGGGCCCCGACTCGACGCCTTCCGGAGCCGGTCCCAAAGGCACAGAGCTCATCTACGTCATCAAGAACGAACTTCACGTGCCCGGCCCCTTCTCGTGTCCCTATTACGTCCGAGATCCGCAAAACCATCAATCCTGCCTCTCACGCGCCAAGCTCGACAATATCCAACGCGTCATATGGCATCTTCACAATGTCCACGCGCTGCCGCATTTCTGCCCGGCCTGCGGCGAGCTGTTTGACACGAAAGCTCAGTCAGAGGACCACATATTGGAACAATCTTGTACTCGGCGTACGTTTCCGAAGGTCGAGGGAGTATCCATATATCGCGTGGGTCATTTCCTGGACCGGGCCGACCGCGTGAAGTCCCAGGAGAGCCTCTGGTTTGAGATTTGGGAGGCCATGTTCCCAGGAGTAGAGAGGCCCGCCCGCGTGTCTACCGGCGTCGGAGTCTTCATTCATATCCTCCGTGACTATTGGGCCTACAACGGGAAGTATGTCGTCGCGCAGTTCCTCACAAAGAGAGGGTTGCAGGACCGTGCCACTTGCGCCGAGAAACGAAGTCTCCGCGCGGCTGTGCTAGAGTCGATGGTGGATGATGCCCTCCAAAAGTTACAGACCGACCAGAGTGCTGCTTGGGCTAGGATGCATTCGTTACTTGTGTGAAGACTAGATCTAGCTACACGACCAGTTGCCACTCATCGCTGCCTTACAATACTATACTTCCATGCCGGCTGATGCTCCGAAGCCCATCCGGACCCCCGACGTCGCGCGTCGTCTCGCTATCATCTGTGGGCTCTGCTCCTGTACCTGGTGACGTATGATGCAGACCACTGCAGGCAGTTTCCACCCTGTTACAAGGCTCGAGGTTGTCATTCTTCCTGACTCATAGAAGTGCGAGCACCACATGTCGGACGTCTCTCACACCCATAGCAGCGTATATAACACGTCCTTTCCAAACACCGTCACCGTAGGGAACTCGTCGCGAGATCTCAACTCTTTGCGGGCGAAAGCTCCGACGTCGCGACTGTAGTCTACTGTCCGTCGACGGAGGACGTAGCGACCCATCTCCAGCGTGACTGTCATCACCTAGCGGGCAATTCCTGTCAGGGCTGCTTCTATCATCTCAGGCAACCTACTTACTTCGCTCATGTCAAGATGAAAAATGATCATGTCTCCTTCCCCGAACGAAATCATCGGGGGGCCATCTGGAAAGTCCAATCTAAAAGCCTTGCATTTTTCGGACAGCTTCACCACGCCACGTCCCGGGATCGAGACCTCTTGTTCAAAAAGCTAGATACCGCTTAGTGAACGTCTCACGCTGCGTCTGAGGGACTCACAACACATCCGTCCTCTTCCCATTTTTGGAACAAGGCTCTGGCTTCCGCGTGACGGTCCGGTGTGGAAAAGCTATGTCTCGCGCGAAAAGAAGTGACAAACAATGCGTAGAACAGTAGTAACGGTATGAAAAGAAGGAGAAGGAGTACGTGACAAGTGCTCATGATGAAGGATTTGCGGTCAAGGCGATCCGGGAATTCGACTTCTCGGCTGGTTCTGGAACGTTGGCTGCTCGGGCGATCCTGGGACAATGATGAAGAGAAAAGCATCTGGCAGTCCTGGAGAGATTGCACACGTATTTATATTTTTCTCTGGGCCGTATAAGCAACGAGAAGCTTCCTCTACGTATTCTGAGCACGGCCTCAGACAGATCCCGAGCTGGGCTAGACTTGCAGACCGTATCGCATCAGTCTCTTGGAGCCCTCGAATCCCACGAAAGTCTGGGCAACGCCACAATGCTGCCCGCCGAGAGGCATCGTCTGGGCCCGTCCTTCGACAATCCGATGCCGAAGGTTTTCGATCCCGCCTCCGCTGCATTACAGAATTGCATCCTCCATGCTGATCGACGGGTTCTCGTTTCTGTCGCCTCCATGAACAGGGCCAGGAGTTGCGGCAGCCAGTTCCAACAAGTCGAGCAATGTCAGCCGCCAAAGGGCATCAAATCCTCTCTCGTCGTCGAGCAGCAACCCGTGAGCCGCCAGGTATTCTGAGATCCAGCGCCCCCTAAAGTTGATCCACAGAATTCGGATCGTCAACATTGCCCGCTCATCGCCCGGGCGATACGGTGGCTGGAGGTGGTCACGCAGGAGGTGACGGACCACGTCCTCAATGGACTGGAGATGGCGCAGCAGGCATGGTTGGTACTTTTCCCGATCGAAGACGTAGAATGGGCAGGCCAGCTGGAGGCGTCCGGGAACGACACGTCTGTCGTCTGGCGGCGCGATGCATTGCGCCGATTCTACCCAGCCCTGGATCTTTTCGTGCGAGAACCGCAAAAGATCCGACCGCACACGCTGAAACGCATCATCCGCAAGTGGGAGCAACTCTGCCATGCTGTTCCCCGGCGAGTCTTCTGTGTGCAGGCGACGGGACGGGGCAGGTGTTCTGGACGAGCTCGAACCGGTTCCTGGCGATCCGACGATGGGTGGCGTAGGACGCGGTAGCGGAATCTCAGCTGTGGCGCCGGTCTTGTCGCTTTGTGAGGACACATTGGCTGCTGCAGTGTGATGGATACTATGGCGTAGGCAGGTGGTTCTGTTTTAAGCGTTCCGATGGGCAACAACACCAGGATGAGAGTCGTCCTCTGTCGTTTTATGTCAAAGTTGGTTTAGGGCCTCGTGCGGATCAAAGTCACAAAAATGTGCAGCATAGTCTCGCGGAACGAACGCACAAATGTGCGGCGCAGATTTCCGGAACGAACGCACAAGTGTGCGGCACAGTCTCATGCTACAGATGGAGCTAATCGCTATCTCGGAGTTCTTCAGATGTGGTACAGTACGAGCTCACTGTCTATTGATGATCCATCCGCACGTCAACTATGCCTTCCCCTAGTCATGCCCCGAGGTGGTGTGCAAAGCTCAGCACACCGCGAGCCCCTTGTTCATCGGGCGAACTGGTCACTGTGAGGACAGAGCGATGCAGCATTTTCAGATCAAGGCGCTCGTCTTATGCGCGCAAAACCGACGCATGATCACGGCATCAGAGTCAGACGCGCCTGCCCCGCTTGGGTCTGGAGTGTGTGTTCCGATCTTGAGACTTCCTCTTTCGGTGGTCGGCCGTGCCGAACATGGCATCGAGTCTTTGAACACGAATCAGCCAGTCCAAGGAGAACGGAGAGCCACCGATGTTGAAGTGAGCACCGGGGCTCCTGTAGAGGGTCATCGATATGGTCTGCTCGCGACTCGACACCTCAAAGGTAACTCGTTTCTTGAAATTGCCATCCTGGGCCAGGGAGAGGTGGCTCTGGAATCCTCCGGGCAGACATCTGCCGTCAGCCGCGATCTTGGTGTTCGCCTGATCCAAGTCTCTCATCAGCGCGACGAAGCCCTCCCTGCCCGCCCTCAGCCTGCAGAACAGATGTCCGGAGCAGGAGTATGCGCCGTTTCTCTTTCTTGGCAACTCGTCGAGCTGGAAGAAGAACAAGCGCGCTATCATGCAGCTGATCGACTTGCTAAGCTCCGCTGAGTGGGAGATCGTCGTCCGGGCGAGCAGGCTGACTTGATCCATGCAGCGGACATTGTCGAGGCGCGGTTCGCCATCTGTGAACTCGACGTCAAATCGGAAGTACTCCGTGTCGTTGCTTTCGATCTTCTTGTAGCCCATGAAGTCTTTCCAGATCCTGCTACCGCTCATCTGGTCCATCATGGTGCGGAATAACCGAACCGCGAAGCCGTCCTTCAGCATGCTTCCAGCCCTCCTCCCAGGGGACGCTGTCGCCCGCGAGGGACCGTGTCCTGTGCCGAGCGACACAACCAGGCCGGGTGCCTTGGCCTCGGGAAACAACCTCGCAGCTTCCCGCAGGGCGATCGCTATCGGGTTGTTCAGCCACACCCCGCCGTCCCAGAAGGTCCCCAAGCCGGCGATGTGGTGCGGTTTATAGAAGCTGCGCCGTATGTCAGATCTGCCTCAGGGAGAGAGGGGAGCTGTTACCGACTACGGAGCGGCCGTGGCGCTCCTTGCTCTGCGAGTGTCAGCCTCGACCAGAGGGGAACATGACTGCTGCAGGCTTACATCTCCCATATCGGGATCCTGGGAGCCGCCTCCGCCGAGCTGATCAGCTCGTAACCTGGAGACGTCAGCAGACCGTCGTTATGTCCAGAGTCAATCCACTACCGTCGCTTGACTGGGCCACGCCGACGGCGTTATAATTCGTGAAGATATAGGGCGAGCCGTGTATGCTGGTGACTGGGATCCCGATCCGACAGCCGAGCTCGACGGCTTTGGAATCATCCAGCATGCTCTTGTGCTCGCCGAATATCTTCTTCAGTGCTACTTCCAGCTTGCGAGACGAGTAGAATCCGTCGGTGATCAGGGGTCGGATCAGCTTCCAGATCCCGCAGATCACGGGGAGCTTCCAGAAGTGGTCGGACGAGAACGCCAGATGTGCCACCCGTTCAAAACATTTGATGCAATCCTCGACACACCAGCCGTTTATGAAGAGACCGAGAAGCACCAGAGCGCCGGAGCTGGTGCCAAAGACCACGTCAAAGTTTTCTTGCACGGGATATGGCAGATGCTCCTGGAAAACCTGGATGAACTCCAGGGGAATCCGACCCCTCGCTCCGCCGCCGTCGATGCTCAGCACTCGGAACCCTGCCGTTGGTGGCCACGACCGAATGGACATGCCGCCGGTGTCTAGGCCGCACAAGAAGCATTTGTCGACTCGATACGCCCAGGGATCGCTCGGGCCTGCTTGCCCGAAGAGGCGTGGGCAGTTCTCACATATCCAATGGCCGCAAGGCAGACGAAACTGAGCGTTCCGACGGATGCAAGCTAGGCAAGTCTTGTCAGACCGAAGTGAGTCCCATCTGTGGCGGAATTTCGTCAGCATCTGAAGATGTAGCTGGATAGCAGTTGCCGTCTTGGCTCTCAATACTACGAACGCCTCCTCCAGGGAGGCTTGCACCAGGGCGACGAAGGCGGAAGGGAGGACGAAGTGTGACGACCTCCCTCTCGATAGTACTGCTGTCTTGCCCACCGTGATGAGTGCCTCTCTGTACAGTGTCTGCATGACATCCTCTGGCCGAAACACTGTCGCTATTAATTCTTTCCATCTACAGCCTCGCAGAGGCGGCGGTCACTTACAATGCATGTCAGGCGGATAGCTGTCGAGTAGCAGGCTCGATGCTACCATCGGAGCCGCAAACTCGTAGATCTCCGTAAGACGCTCGATCTGACCCAGGAAGGCACTGAGATGCCCTGGTAGATCCTCGGGCACGACGTTGTCCTGCCTTGAGGTCTTGATGGTGTCAAGCTGAGACTGCGGCGAATGCATCACGTGTGCAGCAGAGCGCTCTAAGAAAGCAACGAGGTGTCTCGCGGAGAACAAGAGATGCAAGCTTTCGCGGGTCTTTCTCAGCTCGCGCATTTTCTCTACGACCGCGTTCTTGAGCTGGACACATTGGCCGCGGCGACTACCAACGGTCGGACCGCCCAGCGTCCTTATCCCCGCAAAATACGCATGGACGTTTGTCTTGGGCTGTCTCTCGAGGATCTCTCCGAGTGCATTTGCAGCGTCTTCGTCCGTCTCCTCTTCTGTCACGACGATGAGCCAGGGACGGACAAACAACGTGGCCGGCGCTCCCTCGTCAAGCCATCCTGCCAAGCGCCGCATTGTCTCCTGCAGACCTCCGAACTCGGCACAAAACAGACATATCACGTCAGCCCACGGGTAGAATATTCGATGATACAGGTAGCCAGGATCGACCAGACAGCTCGAGTCTGAGTCTCGCCTTGGACTGGATACTCTGTTCAGTTCATGGCACTTGCTAGGCGTGAAGCCTGGTCTATGCTTCAGCCCCGAGGAGATGATGCACTGGGCAAGGAGAACCGCATCGTTCGACGGCCCGCGGGCCCGGAAGAGATGTGATTCTCCATTCACAACACTACCGCTGAATGTAGGTCCGGAAACATGCAAGGCCCTACCGAGCGTATCGTGTCTATCACCGATGGCAACTACAAGGTCTGCCGGCACGTCGACGTCTACGAGATCCGACAGTATTCTCCGGCCACGATCATGAATCTCGAGGACATTCTCTTCTCGATCTCGGAATATCCGAAATAACGCAGTGTGATTGCATCGACGCATCTTGCTTGGCTTACACTTACGTGCCGTGAAACAAGCAGGGGTCTCTTTTATTTGGCGGTGCCTTGTAGGGCCATTATAAGCTCTTACAGATCCGAAGCTATGTTCAAGAGCCAGATATAGCGTTGCCTCGGCTTCCACATCCATGCCAGTCATCGTTCTGAAGGTCGTGTCGCGGAGCTAGCACTAGCTCAACGGCTCCCTTGCGCAGGTCCCGTTCAGCCAACGGTAGAGACATGCGCCGGAAAAGTCTCTATAGTCTCCGAAAACGGCTTCCGCCGAGAACGGATCCCGATGTTCTCACCTACGGGTCTAGAGCTGTTTCTGGCTCCGGGGTCACCAATTAGCACCTCATTCGTTACAGACATACAGCATTTCGCCCCACAGTACAACAGCACGAGTGCTCTATCCGTCAACACTCAAAATGAATCCGGTCTGCTCGATGCCGCTCATTGCCCCAAGACCCAGCCCTGGCTCACAATAGGGCTGAGTAATACTCTGGACAAAGGGCGGCTAATGTCGCGATTATGTAATGCGTCTGTTTGAAATGGATCACTATGCTGCTGAATAATCTAAATCGTGCACGGATCACAAGTGTCTGAGGACACTTGTGGCCCGTGCGTCTTCAGCCATCTACGCCGGTGACTTGAGTTGATCCTCCACCGCAGTGCCGCTTATTCTCTCGCTCGCTGGTCACTATAAGGCTACAGTGCGGGTGAAGTTTCTAAGCTTTCTAGCCTCTCGATATCTTTCAACCTCACATATTATCCGATAATCACATCCCGTAGCCATGGCACCCCTTCAATGCATAGTATCTCGGGCCTTGGCGGGCGCATTACATAATCGAGATGAGACCCGCTGTTAGCCGCCCTTGACCCGCTCTGAACAGCCTCATTCTGAAACCAGCTGGCAAACCTACGTTATTCCCTCGGCAATCCAACATCCAAATCCACAGCATGGGGATTCAGTCGCGTTTCCTCTTAGCTCTGCCTCCTGAACTTGTCTGCCTTGTCCTGGATCTCACCGGGGTAGAAGCTTGGCTGCCTGTTGCTTTGACGTGCAAACATCTGCGCGACTGTGCGAAGCCAAGGCTGCGCGAGGTCAATCTGGTCATGAGTGAGATGGTGACCTCCCGGGAATGGGAACGCTGGCAATCTACTCCATCTGGGGTAGTTCTTGGGGGCCTGCGCCGGACGATCCGCCTCTCGGATGAGAGTCGTTCTCTTCTGTTCAGGAAGCCAGGTATATGAACTTCCCTCACGCTTCTGAGACCCGCTCTGACTTCCGTATGTATAGATATTGCCCTCTTTCTAGGGCTCCCGCTTTACAAATTGAGACCCACCATGAAATGGTCACGTTGGCTTGTCGACCTGAGCTGCGGGGTCCGTGGAAGGATGCATGAGCCATGCTACGGCTCACAGGTTTGTTGGTGCGCTCTTGCGGAGTCGGCTCACGATGAGGAGGGTCTGTGGCTGGGTTACTTCGCTCCACGCTCCTACTCTTGGGTTCGTCAACATCGGCCTCAGACCTGTTGTTGCTATAAACGACGTTCGTGGGGCTCTGACAGCCCGTTGTCTATTGCCGATCTAGACGTTCTGTCGGACGAGGAACTCCTAGCGCATGAGCGGCTGATAGTAATGGAGCGTCAGGTGCGGCGTGGTTCTCTAGACAAGTGTATTGGGGGACAGGAAGGCTTTGACCAGATATTTGCGGTGTCTAGCCACTCACCAAGTCGAGAGTGCCCATCAGTGGGCAGCAACAGGAAGCTTCGTGATCATCAGTTATTAGAAGGAGCATAGAGGAGATATTGACAATGAGCTGATTTCTCGCATGCAGTCTGTACACGTAACACCTTTTGCAGTCCGTTATGACGAGATGCTGTCCAGCCGCCAGGTCATTTACGGAGCACACCACGCGAATGACAGGCATTCGGTCCTGTCTCGGCAAATCCCATAGCCTGCAGCGACATGCAATGCTGTTGGCACAGCGGGCCTTCATGGCGATGTGGCTCCGAGGTCCTCGTGGAAAAGGCGCTCTTGCCCCTCCAACTGACGATAAGTATCATTGGTGTCGAAGAATTTCTCGTCCATCGTGTCGGAGAAACGCTTGAGGCGCTCGATTCGTTCTTTCTCCAGAGTGAGGTCCTTTATTGATGAGCCCAGCTCCCGCTCAAGCTCCAGGAGTCTGCGCAGCCTTGCTCTCTGTTCTTGTTCGTCGGCTGCGAGCCGATCTGCCCTCGCTGTCAATCGACTAATGTCGCTTCTTCTCTTTCGTTCAATATCCGTCAGACGGTCGACTGTTGCCTGTTTGTCTTGTACGATTCTGGCGAGCAGCGACGGAAATATCAGTTCGTCCTGTTGATGTGTCACGATGGACTTCACCGCATGGACCGTTTCTCCCGGTGTCACGCCGAGCATTGTGTCAGGTGAGATCCCGAGCAAGCCTAGGGCCTTGTCCAGGTCATGCTCTGCAAGAATATGCGGCGCTTGCGATGACATTGTGGTAAAATCACCATTCTCTTCGAGAAACTTCTTCAGCTGTCCGGCGGCGTCGCTCGAATCTTGCAGCCCAGTGAAGTAGAGGACCTCAATCTTGACAAGGATGGAACCGACGTACTCTAAAGACTGCATTTGAACGGCATGCTCAGCGCAGATTCTACCGTATTGTATCTCGCTGAGGTGTCTGGGCAGATCTCTATATACATACCGGAACCACTGTAGCAGGAGCCTTCTACGGGCCGTGCAGCTCCAAAAGTGGATCATGGACTTCGACGCTGAATAAATACCCGGAAGGTCCCTCTTTTCGTGGATAGAAGAGCCTCGTTTAGCGAGGGAACAATGAAGAAGCGTTATGGGCCGGTTGATCTACGCATGAGAGCCGTATGCGGTTCCAATACGGGACAAGCTTCAACGATGAGCCAAGATTCCTCCAATTTCACAACGTTGAGGAACTCCTCTTTCGGAGGAAGTACGTCTCGGTCGTGGACTGCAGCCGGAACCGACGCAACACCGAAGGCGACCAATGCTTCTTTGGCTTGGCTGGCCACCGCAACTCCAAGTCCTTCGAGTGACGCCATGGAGAGCAGTGCGGCCGCTTCTCGACTGCAAGCGATAGCTTTCGTCTGGACATTGTGCTGTGTTTGCCTCTTCGAGATATGGACACTTTTGGGCGGGAATTAGATGTTACATGCATGTATCAGGCCGGTGCACTTGAGTAGGTTACGGAGTACAGGACTGTGCGATAAGAAGAGAACGCGGGTTTAAGGATGTCTGTGACGAACACCTAATTAGGCCACCTATATAGCGCTATTCTCACTGGCCCTCCATTTAGTCTAATATAATAATACATTGCGTGCCATATCCCATCTGACTTTCCCTTTTTCGTGTTTTGCTCCGGTAGCACAGTATTAGACACCATCCTGCCCGTCATGACTGGCTGGCAGGGTGGTTGAGCCGGCGACGAACTCGACCTGCAGCTCAGACAGCCGTCACCAGAAGTGGCAGCGGTGACTGCGGACGTTCCTTCAAGAGGTCCGTGATCACAAGTGCTGTAGGTACATCGACTACTCCCAGAGGATCAACGACTGATCACCACCTCATCTCCTAGTTGGATGGTCGCTGGCCCGATTCATGCTTGCGAGGCTAATTCAATTCATCGTCATGACTGCAGGCAGAATATGAGACGACTTTCCGCTGCAGACGTCAGACGCCCGCTTCTATATCCCATCCCCGTTGTTCGACGACCTATCCAGGAGGGAGGCCTCCAGTACATCGCTGCTGGAGATGGCCTGTCTATGTCGTCGATCATGTTGGCGATGCTGCATGCGTGCATCCATCATGCAGCATGGCCCCGCCTGATCACATCGTTGCATGGCTTGGCTAAGCAGGCGGACGTCTATATAAGATCGTGCAAAACCCTCTCCTTGGTGTCGGAGGAATGCACTTCTTTGTAGCGAGAGTCATCGCAATGGCTAACTACATCGCATACGGCGAGATGACGAGAGACTCCACTGAAGACGAGTCGTCGCCATTTGACTCCTTCGAAGACTCTGCAGTCGATGCTGGCGACCTTCCGACTGGGATTCAAGAGTGGATAGATCTTTATTACTCGATACCAGTCACGCAGATCGAGTCGACGAATATCGACGAGCTGGTGGACTGGGAGGACTTGGAAACAACCGGGCAGGGCGACTCGAGAGGAACCATGGCTCCAGCACCACACGATGCATATCACACAGCCTGTTCCCTTGAAACCCCGCACGAAAGCCCAGAAGTAAGGCTTGCTCTATCCGATCGATGAGCACTAGTACTGAATCATGGCAGGGCGTGGGTATGTCTGGGATGGGCGGTGGCAAGGGAGGTAAACCGCCCCGCGCAAAATCCGCAGCGAAATCGATGGTAGATCTGCGAGAGAAGCGGGCTCGAGTTCGCAAAAGGACGCGATTTTCCGCACGGCGAAAGGAAACTCGAAAGAAATCGAACTCGGCCCAACATCTACGACTGCTTGGGATCATCGAGAACGCCGAACAAGGGCCGCAAGAGTACTGGTATAACCCGCACTCTGGGACGTGGAAAGGAGAATTACAGGATGACGAGGATGTTGCTAAGCTGCTCTCAAAGCCCAGCGGTTCATTCCAGGTCCTTGTTCAGGTCAACTGGGACGGCTTGCGTTTCCGCCTGGACTGGAATGGAACGGACTTCCGCGGGGAATATGCGGTGGACGAGAGGGAGGTGTCAATCTCGATGGCCACTGTGCAATACCTGCTGCAGGACCCCATCAGCCGTACTCACCAAATCGCACGCTAGGATGTACTTGCTGTGAGCTGAGTTTATGAGGCTATATAGTGTTGTACTGACAGGGAACACACGCCATGTACAAAGCACAGAACCGAACACTTCAAGATGTCATTAGGAAATTTCCGTGCCAAAAAAGCAAACAGAAGGCCCATCACATCACATACTCGAGCACAACGTATTCTTCGAGCCCATCAGTGATTCCGGGATATAGTGGAATGCTGTGGCGTGTCACTCTGCCGAAGCAGGTAGGTAGGTAGGTACCTTAGCCCGTCCGGCCTCTGACCGTACCCCAAGGCGATATCGCTCAGCGCAATACTAATTGGCTTCAACCTGCCTTCCTGTGCCGTATTCGATATTGTAAAAGGTGTGATTTAACAGCGGAGTCTGGACGCCAAGTGTGCTATTTGGGCAAGCAGGTTGATTGTTCTGCGGCCAGTTCAAGGTGCAGACCTCGTCGACGCCGTATGCGCAGACAGGATCGTAGATGTTGAATAGGATGAAGTGGTCTGCTACCCAGCTCCCTGCATCTTCCAAACAGCCGGAAACGTAGTTCACGCTGTTGGCAGCGCTCAGCGGAAGTCTTCCATCAAGAAAGAGATCTGCACAGCTCGACATATCCACAAACTCGTAAGACATGGACACGGCGCCGCCAAAGACAGGTCTCTCGATGGCTGAGAAGCCTGTGACAAGGTAGTTCCACGCATCGTAGGAGATGTCGTGGGCACCACCTGACGTGTCGACGTGGAGGAGCGTCACTGACCGACCGCCATAGCAGACCCGGACGCACAGGCTCTCGCAGCCGACGGAACTGGGCCAGTAGGCAACACGATTCGTATTAATCTTGCAGCCCAGAACACCAACTGATGACGAGTATGTGTCATGGGGGGTGATCGGGACGGCGAACCGTTCGGTAGTGGTGAAAGGAACAAAGACGGCCGCTAGCAGGATTGGAAGCAAGATAAAAAGCATCTTGTCGTAAACTTCCGGTTGAAAACCGGTACAGTGCAGTACGTACGTGTACATACAGTACATAGAAAGCATGTAGGACGCTGTGGATGTCATCCAGTTCCTTTTTGCATTGTGTTTGCATGAATCCACTAATGGATCTTGCTCAAACGTGAGCTCCAGCCGAAATGGTACCATACAATTGCTCATCGCAAGCCAGCTCCCTGATCACACGAGTCACTCCGCCTGCCACCGTTGCTCCTCAAGCAGCTATGTCTTGGTGACCGGGGGGTGAGGTTGAGGGAGACCCTGATGATCGCTGAGCCACCTAGCCACCTGAACGGATGGCTTCGACATGAAATTCACGGGAGGAGGCTCATCTGTAGGTCGCGATGGGGAGTCCTCTAGCTCCGCTATCATGTTGCCAGATGGACACGACTTCTTGCGTCTGGTGGTCGAACTGCAGTGACAATCGTGCACGTAGTGGTGGATCTCAAAGACCGAAACGCACTCGGCTCTCTTATCCTCTCTCCGGCACCGTGAACAGAGCCTGTGACGGGGAAAATAAGATGACCTCTTTGCGCGGCAGCGGCTGCACCGCGGCCGGAGCGAACTTCGGCTTCCGAACATTACGGTTTGTTTAGAGATCGAGACAGGCAAAGTTGGTGTGCGATTGCGTCTTTATAGCAAGACAACCGCACCCATCCCTGTGCTCTTGTCCAAAGCCGTTTCCGGCTTCCCGAAAAGTCACAGAGCCGGGCGCGGCTCGTCTTGACTAAGACTCTCAGGTGCGTATATATAGTCGTCTGTGTGCGCATCTTGCGACATGAACACACGGCATCCTGCAGCGTCACTATGACAGATAACACAAATAGGAGGCAGACGAAAACGACCAAAATCGAGGATATTGACTTGGAGGAAAGTCCCTCCCTTCAAACACTCGCTGCCACCCTGATATCTCACGTGGTGGCGTGCTATTCCGCACTCGCGTCTGTTCCCACCGTCAACGCGACGCTTAGGAGACTCCCGGATTGCGTGCCCGACCTCTCGTTCCTGACATCTTGCTTTTATTACTACAGCCGTATTTTCACCTTTCTGGGCTGGTGGAGATTGTGGTACGTGGCATCCCATGCCAAGGGTGCCGCGGATGTGATCTGACGACCCCAGCTCTGTGTTAGGAAATGTCTTGACGAGCTTATGGACGCTCGGCATGATTTCACAAGCCCGAGGCTCCCTGAAACTCGTCTCTCTCCTGCTTTTCTTCTGGTTCTGCATCAAGAGTGTCCTGCATTTCCTAGGAGTCTTTTAAAACCCTATTCACGCACACAATGTCTTCTGAGTCATCGATCTGCTTAGCAACTGGGCGTTCCAGTGCTGAAGGAGACAGGAGGACAGAAGAGGAGGAAGTGGACAAAGCAGCCGTCAAGGACATTCCAACCAGCGCGATGATAATTCTTGCGCAGCTACGTAGATGTAATACTGTAGACCTGATGCCCCATGCTAATAAAAGCCCCCTTCCCGCCAGTGCCGGGAAATTCAACCTCATTCCACGACGACTGCTCCTGCTGTAGCTTGCGAATTCGTGTATCCATTGTCCCTCACCCGCTTTCTCTTATTGGCTGTAGTGCGTTGCCAAGGCCAGTCACGTCGGTTGACCGTCGACTTCCCGCTTGTGAGTACGCTCGGGTATACCCTTCAACCAAACGGAAGCGATGGCCTACGGATTCTGTCGCCAATCGGCCGCGCTTGGAGCACAAAGCATTATGAGCCAGAAGCCCCGTAGAGACCGCTTTACCGGCTGCATAGCACTGGAAGGATGCCTCGCTAAAGATCCAGCTCTGGAGGAGTGTCCAGCTCTGGAGGAGTGTCCAGCTCTGGAGGAGTTTCCAGCGCTGGAGGGATGCTCGCTAAAGACCCAGCTCTGGAGGGGCTCCAGCAAACTCCAGCACTGGAAATTCCTCCAGAGCTGGATCTTGGTGCCAACCGAAATCCAGCACTGGACTGTCAGGCATTGGAGCACGTACGTTACAGCTACACTTGTGTCCCACGTCTTTCAGTTTGATATGAGTTCTCCATCGCATGACATCTCCGATCAAGATTTCCATATTTCTGACGTATCATTGTGAAGTCAAGCCTGGTGTCGGGGCACATCAATCGTCCATTGCATGACCCGCCTCTCAAGATGCAGGCGCTGTATTTGCGCCTCCAGAGCCTTTTCCCGCCGACGAATCCTCTTGAATGCCTGCGCTAGGATGGTTGCCTTCCTCATCACTTCCGCGCTTCGCTGACGAACCTGGTCCAGCTTTTCAATTCTTTTCCGGGCTGCATCCAGCTTAGTCTTGAGATGCGTGATCTCGTCCTCTGCTGTCTGGCGGCCGATAGCCACCATGGCTAGCACGTCGAGTCTTCGGGCGTCCATAGCCTCCTTCTGCTGCCTCTTCAGCTCTTCAATCTCCTCAAGCAGTCGCCGAACCGCCGCTTCGGCGAGACTTTGGCGTCTCTCTTTTGACATCAGAGACTGCTCATGCCGTCTTGCGATCGACCCTGAAGCCGTCTTGCTGAGAGGAATCTCGCTGGGCATGTCTTTCTTCTCGGGAAATTTCACGACGATCTCGTCTTTGATGAGTTGCGTGGTCTTGAATGCTGCAGATGCCCTGTTCGTCGAAGCTGGGATATCTTGACCGCTTGACAACCTGGAGTGCGCCGGGTAGTAGATTGCAGGTAGAGAGAAAGGTATGTGGTGGGGAAGTGATGTGGCTCGCTCTGAGGTGCATCGGTGATTGTTATATAACCTCCCGCCATTGTGAGAATCAGCCTCGGGCAAGATGCCTCGTTCAGTACTCGCCGTCGACGTATGTCAAATGCGTCCTTTGGAGGCCTCTCGTTCCGAACTTGAGGCCGCTGGTATCTGACTATTGATTTTCACTCTCCCTGCGGAAGGGGCAAGGTGTGCATGGAAATGCGGGAAGCGCGCGGGAGAGCTGGATGGCCACCATCAGATGCAGCAGACAACATTCAGCCACGTCTCCTACAAG
This sequence comes from Pleurostoma richardsiae, assembly GCA_030052745.1. Lineage (NCBI taxonomy): Eukaryota > Fungi > Ascomycota > Sordariomycetes > Calosphaeriales > Pleurostomataceae > Pleurostoma > Pleurostoma richardsiae. The sequence continues at coordinate 26,195 of JANBVO010000052.1, forward strand.
CACTGCTGCGGGAGTAGCAATCCTCTCCTGGGTAGGCACGACCAGATTCTATTGAAGGCGCCTTACGGTCCTCGATCGTCCCTGCCAGCGTGGCGATGCATCTCGTCGAGGACGAGGGCTGCCTTTTTAGAGCCTCTGCAGACTCTCGACGGAGAACTCATCGTCACGAGCCAGCCAAAGGAACGGGATGGAGAAGTGTAACGATAATCTACGGCCGAGAACTAACTATCTGCTGCTGGCTCCAACAATGCAATCAGGCCTTGCAAATCCAGTTCTCTCAGCTCTTGCTCGCCTTTGCTCTCCCAGGCGTATCGGGGGGGCTCCTTGCATCCCAGGATGCAGTCTTGAAAGGTCTTCCCTGTTTCGCAGAGTTTTCGCGTCAATTTGTCATCAAGACGGGAATGGAGGGTCTCCAGATCCTGATCTGTAAAGCTCTTCAGGCTGATCCCGTCCGGATCATCTCTGCCGAGCGGGATGAAGCATTCGAGGCCTTGGTATGCCCCCGAGCAGACCACCAGAAGCCTCCGGAAATTGCGGATTTCTATCTGAAGGCTCTTTCTCGCTTCCTCATTGGGGTCCTGCCCTCTGCTCCGCAAGACTGCTCTGATCACGTCGGAATCGGTTCTCAGTCGGCCACTTCTGGACTCCTCTATTATCCGCACGAGGCTAAGCCGCGTAAGCCGAACTAAGAAGTTGTCGAGAAGTGTCCTGCGCTCGAGAACGCTCCTGAGCTTGTCAAGCTGGACCGCCCTCGTCGCATCGTCGCCCTTCGTGACGAACTTCTCCTTCACTGAGACGTCACAGCTCCTCCAGCCACTCACGAGACGCATGAACTGGTCGATGGCGGCCCTGCTGCGCACGCGGGTGGCCAGCCGCTCCACATGGTCGCCGATCTTGGCTTTCTTCGACGCGGGCGCACCTCGCTCGGCACCGCCTTTCCTTTTCGTGCCGGCGACGCCCGACTCCTTGGGTTGCAAGTCGGCCTGGGAGGACCTGCAATGCGCCTCCGGGCCTGACCCGAATGTCCTACGAGCCGTCCGTTCGCGGCTCGCTGGGGCTTGGGAACTCCGGTCGGTTCCAGGGTGCCGCGCTGCTTTGTGTTGCGCCACTCCCTCCATTGGACGGGGCCGCCGGGTCGAGCGACGTGTCTCAGCCGGATGCGAGCGAACTTCTGCTATCGAGGCGGCTTCTGGATTCTGTCCGCGCCGCGCCGCCGCCGCAGCAGTCGTTGCTGCATCGCCGACGACATCGGTCGGGGGGTTCTCGTGGGGTCGCCTACAACCAGCATCTCCGGTGGCCGTCTGCTCTATGATTGCGCGAGGTGCCGCTCTCTGCCCGGCGAGCACAGCCGCGCTCTGCGCAGCGTCCTGGGCTCGGCACAACGGCTCGCCGGGAGTGCCTGCCTGGCCGCGGGCAGGCTCTGGTGGGCTCGCCGTCGTGGCGTCCTTGGCCGTCTCGTCCGGTCGCGCCTCGTCCGGTCGCGCCTCGTCCCTCGACACTGGCCGATTCGTCGCTTGGTGGAGGTCACGCTCCAGTTGAGTAGCTTGTATGACAAGGGACCGGACCCTCTGCGCCAGCTCTGTCCAGGGATACGGCTCACGCGAGAGGGCGGCGACAAGCGCCGTGACGTCCGCAAGCAGGCTCTGGGCGCGCGCCACCGCGGTGTCCATCACTTCCGGTGGCTGTCTCGGCAGGACGCCAGCGTCGTCGCGGAGACCGACGCCCGGGCCATCTCGCTCGCTGTTTCTGGTCAGGGCGTCCACGTCGAAGAAGTCGCTGACGTTGAGGTCACCGGTCTCATCTGCGCCGATGTCTGCGCCGGTATCTACCCGCACGTAGGCGTCGCGAAAGTGCCGGGAGAGGTCGTCAGGCCGCTCAGGAGAGTTCAGCGCGGCGGGCTCCTCGCCGCACTCGGAGTCGGGCGGAGACAGCGAGAAAGGGGCATCAGACGTGCGCTCCATCGCTGGCAAAGGGGCGTCAGATGGCGACCCGAGAGGACAGCGGCGACATCGACGGCACGGACGCAAGATCTGCAGGACTGCGGCCATATATGCTTCACACACAAACACGCTCTGGTATCCGAGATTGGAACGGCTGACTTGTCAGATCCTGGCAAGTACCAGTCCAATCGGCTACGCGAAGGGGGTCTACGCCTCCATGTTGTCGTGTAAAGCCCGTCCAGCCGACGACGCGACTTGCAGCTCCTGGCGAAGATGGTGTGAAGCCGGTCACAACACACCGCGCCGGGTGCGCCAGTCGGGCAGCAACAACGGGACATGCGCTCATCCAAGGTCTTGAGGCCTCCCAGAGCCCTGCTACGGGGTTGGCGAGGGCGCCGGCGTGCTATCGGCCATGAGCGCCCACGCAGCGTCGACAAGTCGAGCTCGAGCCGGCAGGACCAGACCTCACGGACCAGCAGGCAGTGCATCTGCACTGCGCTCGTTCCTACGGAGCATGTTCACGCTGTGTACCATTGACATCCCCGAGAGGGCCGGACGCGAAGTGAGGACGTGGACGCCTGGGCGCAAGGACTCGTGGAGCGCCCGCGATCGTGGAGGAGGAGAGATTGCCTCTATTCTGCCTAAGGAGCTACCAGACTACTGTACAAGCGACTTCATTTCCGCGTCACCAACCGGGCCGTGGCCTCATGAGAGCTGCCATCTCGATCCACGAGTCGATCGTCCACAAGTCAATCCTCCACACCAGGAGAGGCGTGTCTCGCCGCTCTCAGCAGCAGAGTAGAGAGCAGAGCGGATGTCCAGTCCATGGTCGGCTGCTGCGGAGGCGGCGTCGCCACCCGCACAGGCGTGGGAGCTGGGGCCGGAGGGAATGCAGCCTCTCCCAGGGGCGGCATTGGGGGCTCAGGCCGAGGGGGTCGGATGTTGCCATTGGCTTACGAGGTGTGAGAAGAGTCGCGATCGTAGGAGTGGAAGCAACGACGTACCAGACATGATGTTCGCACGACCGAGCTGCTTGGCTGAGGCTTGCGCGATCGAACCAGACCGACTCGGTGGGCGAGGGCGGTCCTCTTAAAAGCTGGAGAGCGATACCTCGACGTGAAGGGCCGCAGTGAAGGGCCGAGCGGACTGCGATGTACTTGGTACGGCCGCGCGCGGTACCTGCACGGGGCTCGTAGGCTTTTGTAGCGAACCGATCGGTAGCTAAGGAGAGGGGGCGAGACACGGCATGCGACTGGGATCCTGGCCGGGGGGCAAATGACTGCGTGCAAAGGCGCAACACATTTTCGCGGGGCAGATACGTGTCGTCTCGGGGACGGGCGACGTGCCTAGCGGGGCTGGTCCAGCGCGCGCGCAGCTGCCAGTACAGGGCGCAGCTCATATACATGTGAAACAGGCTAGTCCTGTGTGCGGGACAACGCTGCGCCCGCGGGCACGCTTCCGAGCTCTCAGTCGCTCTGCATCTCGGGGCGTGTGCCTAACGTCAGACGGCTGCCTGGGCAGGGTGGCAGGGAGGGACCTCTCCTCGCGGCCAGCAGATCGCGTCTCGAATTGTCGGTGAGGACCAGGCTGTGTGAGGCGGGCGGGCGCCGCCCCGCTGCCTGCCAACGCTCAAACCGGGCGACAGAGCCGCATCTCCTCGGCCAGCCTGGCAAACCTGGCTGGGTCTGTCATATAAGACTGGCCAGCAGACATGCGAGGGACAGAGCAGACATGATCAACTTCTTCCAGACAACATGGACGGTCGTTCAACCTACCGAAATGGTACGTCTCCTCAATTTCTGCTCGAGAACTGAGCTGATCCTCTGCAGGCGCTAGGCCTCGCTCCCGAGGCACGTCTTCCCGCACCCCAGTCCGTATTGAATCTAACCATCTGTAGAGAGGAGGCGCGACTCCATCAATGCCGGCGACAGAACATCGTTCGTGGATGCGAACAGGGCATTGGGAAATTGGGGAGAGGAGTGTAGGAAGAACGCTCTCCTGACCGAGAAGCTGGGGAAACTGGAGCAGAGCCTACGGCGGGCCAACCGTGACCTACAGAATACGAGAGACGCCCTAGAGAGAGAGTGCACTGCCCGCCGAAAGGCAGAAAAAGATGCGCGATACTGGAAGAACCAGTATGACAGCCTACTTTCAGGCATGCGAAAGCTAATGTCTCAGCATGGAGAATGAATCAGATGGATGTACTGTAGACATGGGAGGAGACCATGCTGGATGCATCTTGTTTATGAACCGTTGTCATCTCGGACTCGGCTCCACGACGGCCTCTCGCGGTCTTGCACAACTTCGCATCCTCTCGGTAGCTCTGTCGGTGCGGACGCCCCGGCAGACCTCTTGTGCAGGCACTCCATGTAGATCGAACGAGAAGAAATCGGCAATGACGCAGAGCTTTCCATCTTCGTATTGTGGTGCAGACGCCGGACGGGTTGTGGCGACGCAAGATGTCTCGTCAACCATGATATTGCAGGTGCCGAAGTCCCGGTAGCGAAGCACCATGCTGTGATACGATCCTGGATGGTGGGATGGACGATTCGGCAGGACGGAGAGCAAGTCATAGCCCCCTGGTGCATCCTAATGCAGACGCTCGCGGCATGCTGGATCAACATCCTGGGCTGCCTCCCAGATGACGTGCCGTGTCGAGCTGCTCGACCAGCGGCCGCCAGCAGGGGAGCGGGATGTATCGAAGGTCCATGGGATCGAGCCTCGCTGTCCTTGATAGTCCAGAAGCTCGCAGGATGCCTGTCTTCGTCCTCACGGCGTCTCCCAGAGGCCTCCCGAGACACGGCAACTGGTGTCTGCATGAGCTGGATGTCAGAGACCAACTCGATGGCATGCTAGGCGACTCAGTCAGTCGCACCTGCAGCTCCGGTCGCGGGAGCATGTGGCGGAGGTCGGGCCACACCATTGATCCTTTCGTCCGCGTGGGATGATACGCCGCCGCGTCGCTGCCTGTCTCTCCGTAGAGGAGCTGCGAGCAGGTATAAAGGAGTGGTCGACCCCCTCGGGTCCTGGCCGCTTTGCGTGCTCAGCAACCCATTCTTATCAAACTCGAGACACCTCCCTCTTGCTAAGACTCGAAAGAACCGAAAATGGCGATCCTGAACTCCGTGGAAGGCAAAGCCCAGCCGGTGCTGCTCTATCGCAGTCCGCGGTGGGATCCCAAGAGCCTCCTGGGACAACATCTCGGAAAGGACGGCGAGATCAACTGTCTCGGCCAGACCAGGATCCAGCAACGATGCAGGAGGCGTATCGGGAGGCCGAAGGTTGAGAAGGTCTTGGCCACGCTCGCGAACTTGTCTTTTCTCGAGCCCGCCACGGCTGCCGACATGCCGGCGCTGGAGACAGCCCTCCAGGTCCTGTTGTGCAGCAGCCACGCAAACCAGACCGAGGCCATCGAACCGTTCCGCAAGGCGTTGCGAGGCAGCCAGTCTGCGGTCGATCCGGTCTCGATGTACCAGCGCCCGTCCAGCGCCACAGCCGAGCTCCAGCAGCGGGTCAGCGAGATGACAGCACGTTGCGACAGCGCCGAGGCAGCCGCCAGGCTGTCCGAGGCGCAGTGCAGCCAGCTTCGACGCGAGAACAAGGCCTTGGTGGATGCTCTAGCGCAAGCAGAACAGCAGCGGGTGCAGGCCGCAGACGCTCGGGCGCAAGCAGCACAGCAGCAGGCGCAGGTTGTCGAAGAGCAGAGAAAACAGATTCGCAGGCTGAGCTCGGAGCGGGACGCCGCCCGCCGACGGATCGAGGAGCTGGAAGCACAGCTGAAGGCGTGCGGGGCCGCGAGAGCTACGAACCCTCGCGACTCGGCCGAGGCTCCGAACGGGAGCGCGGACGCGGGACGAGCAGAACCGGTCGACAACGGGGCGCCCGAGGTCGACGCAAAAGCCGCTGAGGCCGGCGGGCGCGGGCGACGGATGCACCAGGCCACTCCGCGCGGGAGCAGGCCCGACGGCACAGCCGGTCGATCCTGGGCCGCAAATCCCACCTCCGACCGAGATGACGCCGTGCGCGCATACCGCGATACGTGGGAGGACATCGACAAGTCTTGTGAGAAGGTAAGCCGGTGCCGTCTCGACTTCATGGACAGCGATGCTGACAGCCTCATAGCTCACCTGCAATGACATAGTCTGGCCGGTCTGGTCGGGCAAGTTCACGGACGTCAAGGAGCACAACGTCCGCGAATTCTTCCAGCACGCCGCCGGCATCTTGCCCGTCGAGCAGGAGAGACAGCGGTGGACCCCTGAAAAGATGAAGGCGCGCGTCAACTCCACCGTCACCCGGGGGGTCGCTGGTGCCATAGCGACGGTGCACCGCGTCTTAGGGGAGTTCGTCCCTCAGTGATCAGTTGGAGGTGATGCCGCAGATCTGATCGGTGACGGAGAAAACGGAGACGATACAGTTTGTGATGTGGTTTCTATCGGATCGCCGTTGCCGAAGCACAGCCCCTTTTCCAGATGGTCATTAGGAGCAGCTACAATCTAGATTCAGCACTACTCTTTCAGATTCTTGTAAGCACCACACCCTATGGGTCTACGTACCCTGACATGCCGGATAAGCATCCTCGTTCCCGCTTAATGCTGGCATATCACCACCAGACAGACTGGGACAGGCAGTAGGTTGAAGACTCTTTCGGAGGAACCAAGATCCGTAGATAGGAGGCTAGCCGGTCCAACTACCGCAGGGCTGATGACGCAGGCCTAAATTCTGAAATCGGCGAACGTCCACGTCTCGGACGATAACCTCATTACAACAGCTGGGCCTGCATGTCATGATGCTAGGCTCTATCGTATGTGTCGTACTGCGAAATGAACAAGAGCCAATGCACGATGCGTTCTACGCTCTTTATTGGTCAAAGATGCTGTTCCCCGCAAGAGTCATCGCTCGGTATCGCATGCAGACCGAATGGCTGAGTCTGGATGGAGCCTCGCACTCGGTGTAGCCTAGGAAGGCCGAGCAAATGTCGTTTCACCGCCTCCAGCCACCTGCGGGTAAGACCAATGAGAGGGCCCCGACATCACGTCGGGGCACAGGTTTGCCGCAACTCGTACATGGGCGCCTCGGTGGCTGGTTGGGGGTTCGGCGTGCTTTGCTGCTAATGGCACAGAGCGTCTACTCACTTAAACCAGCATAGTTCCTTGATCCATCTCGGCGAGCCGGGCTCCCAACATACGCGCGTCGAAAGGTAAGCTCAGCGAGGAGCATGCACTGACCATCATGGAGATCGCTGACGCTTCCAGTTTCGAAGGTCACCATACTGTCTCCTATCACGCTTTCCTGGGTCAGCACAGCTATTCGCGCGAGCCGCAAGCCATCTACACCTGAGCGCCAGTGTTGTCACCCTAGAGCAAGAAGAAACGGAAAGTCTGCCCAGCGCCAGGACGTCAGCGCCCTCAGAACCGCACCGTCGAGAGACGGATGGCGTCTCCGACGCAACGACAATGCCCGTCTCGTACGGAAGGATGTGACGCGTCCCACGCCAGGCCTTACAGTTGTGATCGATGCAGCCGGCGATATATCCGGCACTGTCACCTAAAGCACCACATCCGACAATACCACGGAACGGAGTCTTACGACTGTCCGGTGTGCGGCAGTCGTTTTACAAGCTTGGATGATATGGAAAGTCACGACCAGACCCACACCAGGCACAAGCCTCGCGACTGTGATCCATGCGGGTTCGAGTTCGCGAACGCATCTAACCTGGTTAAGCATATCCGAATTACCCACAAAGAGGCGCCGTTCCGCTGTCCGGTCTCCGGCGGTCCGTTCATGACACTGGCTCATTGTAAGAGGCACGCCCTTAGTCAAGACATTGCCTGGGGGAAGCAGCGCTGTTTTACTTGCGACGAGACGCTCACACCACGAATCGGTCTGGGCCCGCACATCGACTTCCATGCCCGGCAGACGCCTCACGACTGTCATCACTGCCGCGAGAGGATTACGAAGTACCGGGTGGGCCACAGCGAAAATTGTCCGCTTGGCGGAAAGGCTAGTTTCCCAGCCGATCCCAGACCGAGCAACCTGCCGACTATGTCACCAACTTACGTGCGCCTCGAGGACCCTGCGCCGACCGCTTTGGATACAGACATCGACCATTCCGAATGCCCCGTCAGAATCGACGGCAGCCCCGAAGCGGGAAGCGCCCACGCTTCCTCTCCGTGCGGCGGCCATGATCCTCCAGCGCCCGAGGAGATGCCGTATCAAGCGATGAGCGCGAACAGCAAGAACCATACTTCTCTCGACGATCAGCAGGACGTTTTGTCTATGTACACCTTCTTAAAGTCATATGATGATGGGTATGCCCCGGCTACGGGCCTGTTAGGCGGGGCCGTTGCAGTCGCCGAATGCGCGGATGAATCGGCCGCCGAGTCTTCCAATGGTCTAAGCGACCTGGCGAGCAGCGACTGGACTCCTCCGTCGAACGATGACGGCTGTGCGCAGCCAGAGCCTGGGGTCGACGACGTCGCTCGTGCTATAGTATCGGCGGCGAGCGCGAGTTTGCTCTTCGATGTGACGGGACCGTATAAACCATTCGTCTCGCTCTGGGAGCTTGAGATCGACCATGATCCATCAACGTGGACCTGGCATTGGAACAATGTACAGTAGGGGATGTACTCAGCTGAGCAGGGAATGGACTTGATAGAATGGTCGATATTTCACAGAATAAAACATACACGTTCTACTTTCTAGCTCTCTGGCACGGCCCATGGAGTAGCCCGGATTGGAGACAAGCCTCCGATGTGGGCCTTGTCTGCCGCCCTTGATCCGCCCCTGCTCACCAATCCTAGCAAGACGTCGATAATCTCTGCCTGCGCCATCATGTGCGCCGAGAGCTGCCGGTGCCTCGAGTCGTGCATCCGTAGAAGGTGTTGGACAACCACCCGTAGCTGCTCCAGTCCGACGCCGGTCCAGCTTTGTGACCCCAACGCTTCCTTCAAACGCCCGACCGAGTCCTCCAGCTCCGAAGCCAGCTCTCCTGAATCTGGGAACAGGGGGGTGTAGAAACGGACGTCTCGTACCTCCGCTTCGATGACCTCGAACGAGAGGCGCAGGGCGATCTGCCTTGCTTCGTGGCAGGACTTGAGGTCGTCTTCCATTGTGCTGAGACGCTGCTCGAGGTCGCATCTCGCCTCGGTGGCGTCCCTTTCCTGCCGGTGCACAGCCTCGGTCTCCCGGGCCATGGCCATCAAGGCCACTGCCGCGAACTGCTCCTCCGTGAGCTCTGCGTCTGGGTGTGCCGGTGCGCCACCGTCTCTCTTGGATTGTCCCGAGGCCGCGCCCTCAACGGCGGTCACATAGCAGCCGACGATACAGTCCGAGGTCTGGTCCTCCATAGCTTTAGGCTTGAGACGGGAGGTCCTCGCGGGATGGTGGGTTCAGGGTTCAGATCGTGTGTCGAACGGGCCCTTTAAGGCGTGATTCGGCCCCAAGGCCAGCACAACCGTTTACATGTCGCACTCCCCGCGCCGGTGGCTGTGGATGGCCGCTGAAGTGGCGCAGGAGCTGTAACATGCGGCCGGGAAGCTGTCAGCTAGACAAAGAAGTTGGTTGGGACCTGGGCTGCTGCCTGGGATCGAACCAGTCTCAGCCAATCGTGCCGACCACAAATGACGGAGGCACAGGAGCATGCATGTTGGCTATCTGATGCGACGCGACATATGAAGGTGGTTGACGCACCTAGATCGCCAACCAACGCGTTTCCACGCCTGCCGAGACCGCTTTTCGAGTAGCGGTATGCGGATCTCGTTCTTGGCTGTGTACCGGGTCGCGCTAGTGTGGTCGCCATCATCGCGTCGCGCCTTGCGTGGCGTCCATCCCGCTCCGTAAACAACCGCTCCGGTATCATCTACCTCCACCACAGTGCCGTCTCCGTCCTCAAAGAACTATGCATGATGGTGTCACATGAGCCGCCACTCTGTCTTCTGAGAGACGTCCCGCTTCTAACACCATACGGCACAAGCACCAACCGTACTCACGCCCATCTCACACCCGGACAATCCACCTATCTGCTGGATATTCGTCCACAGATCGTCGGCCTGAGCCTGCACCTCAACCCAAAGAAAATTCCTGTCCTCCCGTACTTGGCGGCATCGAGCAGTTAGCGCCACCGCTCGTCGCAGACGGTGGTGTTTCTTTCGCAAGCTCGGGCAGATGGCACACGTCCCCGGAGAGCCGATCTATGAGAACAGCCTGGTCCGCGTGGACCTGAGCGAGCCAGATGCTCGTGCGCTCTTGGATGGCTTGCGAGACAACCTCGTCTCTGTGGCCCGGATGTATCCTCATTGCGCGAGCGAGGCCACCACGGCCTTGTACGCGCTCTTGGGACGCGACCACGGATACGGCGACGAGAGAGCCCATTCACGCTTATTGTCAGTCTCACACCTCATCAAGACGTCACTTGGCTCTGGTGAGGCGCTTTCCTGCGCCTTACTGCGGCACCGCAGTTATCTCGTGCCGTTCTTGTGGGACTTTGTGATGGCTGTTGGCTTTCTTGTTGACCGTGCGTCGCCATCCTGTCGCCGCCGTCGTGATCCTGCGCTAATCTCTGTCACGCCTTAGGGTTCGTAGATGGTGCATTTGTCGGGACGCAGTTTCGCTCTTCGCGATCGTTCTCGACCTTCCGAGAGAAGTTCTCAGAGTTGGAAGAAGCCTTGGATTCGTATCTTGAGCGCCTCCTTGGTGGCAATCTGCGGGCACCACGCCTCGTCCGTGCTCGGGCGGCACGTTCGCCCTCCGGACAAGGGTTGTCTTGCGCTGTGTTTACTTGGGAGCGCCACTGTCGTAGCTTGGAAGAGTGTGTGCAGTTCTTGGTCCACTCGGATGATTGACAGCACAGCGGCAGCGAAGCACTTCATTTAGTAGCTATCGATATATGGGAAATACGAGGTTATGACGGTGTTCTCTCTTTTATAAACTGATCCCCGAGGCTCACTTCCAGCCGCGAACAATGGCTCAACGAGTATCCGGCAAATTCCACACTGAGAAATCGCTTTTCGGTGCTTGCCCTGGCTAAGACATCTTTATGCTCGTGTTTGAGAACTGGACCTCGAGACACTTGTTGTCAAACAGCACTCGCGTCGTCTTCGATGGCATCACAAGATTCGTCAAACAATGACGATGCCATCTCCCTAAGTGTGTCCCTCTAGCGCCTTAGGTTCCTCGAGTTCACACCGCCCAAATTGACGCAGCAGCTCCTCTCGCGTCAAGAGCCGCTCTGCGTAGACATGATATTGATTATGCGTGACCTTGCGACCAGCACTCGTCAGTCAAGATCTCACAAACAACGAAAAGAATACGAAGCGGGAGTGAGAGACTGACGAATAAGAAGCACTCGTCCCCGAACCGCCGGTAAAGCCACTCGTCCAGCTCGTATAGATCGATCCCGCGGCCTCTGATGATCTGCGGGCCGCGGCCCAGGCGTTGCTCCCAGTAGGCAATACCCTTCCTCGTTCCTTCGAGGGTAGTTGTCATCGCCTCCGTGCCCTCGAGGGATGTACTGCCTTCCTGTCGAGGGACTTGATCTTTCGCGGTTGCTGGCGCCTGCTGTGAGGCCATGATGGTGAACTTGGATGTTGCGTTGGGAGTCTGAAAGTCAGAGATGGGGCTGCGCTTGTGAGGTCGGTGGGATTGAGGCCGGGCGCGGAAGAAACTATATATACCGGGTGGGGCTTCTTTGTCTTCTATTGGCACGTATACGACACGTAAACTGCAGTATGACTAAGAGAATTTCCGCCTAGGTCCTCGCGGTCGGTAGCCTTAGGCTGTGCGGGTTGCGGCGCAGGCACCGGAAGTAAACTACGTAAATGCAGACATGACGATAAGCACTGTTTGGATGGCTACTCTGCTATGAATGTATACTGATATACACCGACCGCTATGTTCCTCTTGGTGGGTTGGACGAGTGCCTCCATTGCTGACCCTGCACTCGGGAAGACGGGAGACCTTTTCTGCGTTCAGTCCCCGGATATGGTTCCTGTGTCTGGACTGCTTTTGTCGATGTCTCAACAACTCCTGGTCTCTCTTGTGCGGTGTCAAGATTGCTAACAGCCACGCTCGCCTGTTTTGTCGGACTTGCAACGAGTGCCACCGGCTGGTCGCTTCCCAAGACGTGCTGCTGCAAGGACTGGACTAGGCAGGACAGCCTCACATTCTCGCAGATGAGCTCATGAGATCTAGACTTGTACTCGTCGATCGTCTTCTTCTGGCCCCTTAGGTACGCCGCGAGCTGCCGATCCCTTTCTCGTTGTGTCCGTCGCAAGTTCTCGGCGATCTTTTTGAACTCGTCCAGTTCCGCTCCTCCGAGGTGTTTATCCCGCATTGTACGAAGTGCCTGCCGCATACCGGAAGCCCAGAATCGATATTTCCGGCCCAGGGCCAAGAAATTCTCGGCATCCTCCAGCTCTCCATCCATGACCTCGATCAAGAGGCGGCTAAGCTCTCCTTGAACGACCTCACTGGTCGCTCGATCCTCGACATGGCCGTGTTCTGTCCCTGTGTCGTCGGCGCCTTGTGTCCCAACGCTGGCTATGTCACATCGTCGAGGTTCCTGCCCGCCGTAGTCGTCGCTGCGCGCTAGATGGCTCTGGAACGGCGTGGTTGTCGATGCACCGAGGGGGGGGGCCAGTACAGTTCTTCTTCGCACGAGGTAGGTCTGTCGTTGGATCGCAGTGCCGTTTGCTCGACGTACGGACCAAGCGTCGCGCGACGATAGAGTCTGCGGCCGGCTCCATGGCTGCCAGACTGTCGTGGAAGGTCTCGTGCGGGGATGACACCTTCACGTCGGGAGTTAAATATACCAGGTCGACCTGCACATGCAAAGAGGAGCGCTGGGGAGTCTAAGAAGCAGCGAGTTACGAATCGAACACTACCGGGCTGTTTGACTGGCTGAGAATCGCAGGTGCACAGCCGCCGTTCATCCTCCCCAGTGTGGCAGTCACGGGGGCGGTGTCACGGAGCCGGCAGGTGCGCAAGGCGATATAGGCACAACAACATATCGATTGGAGCAGCTGCTTTTTCATGGGAGCATGCCTAGCTCTGGCGAGCGAATCAGAGCACCGCATTCGCAACAATCTGCCTCCTTGCCGAGAACCATTCCCCTCAGTCAGCTAGAAAGGAAAAGATAGAAAGTCTCTGCCAAGACTCAGCCAAGCCAAATCTCTTACAAGGCGTGATCACAATTTACACCAGCTGCCACCGCCATGAACCCAGAAGCCATGGCAGGAGAAGTGTGAAGTCGCGAACGTGGCGGAGAATAGTAAAAAAGCAGACGCAATTGTTGAGAGGCATTGCACCTGACTCGCGGACAGCAGAATGGTAGCAACCGATATTTAAGAACGCACGGGCCACAAGTGGGTGTACCCCCTTGTGGCCCGTGCACGATCTGGCTTAATCAGCGACACCGTTCCATTCGTCACTGTTGGACGAAGGATCATCTGGTAGTTATGTATTCCAGGCGAAACCTATAGAGCGCCAATGAACGCCTTGGCTGGCCGCCTTGGACAGCCAGGGCGCAGTGATCAAAATGCAGGCCTTTCATGGCCACAGGTTTCTGTCCTAGCACCAGGCCAACCCCGGATCATATGTGAGAGAGCGAGACGCGCAGCTGTCACGGTTTGTGATCTACCTGATGGTCTACCCTGTTTCCCGAGAGCATGCTTAGAAGATGGGCCTGCTACCGTTGCATTCCAGCGGCGTAGCATTCAAAGGAGGCCGATTTGATAGCAGGGCTTTGACCTTGTCTTTTTCTTTTACTTTGTGAGATTGTTTAGGACGTCGCAATCTTGAGCCGGATCGGTGCCGAACATGACCAGATCCAGGAAGGCCGACTCAAAGGCTGTCAGCCGGGTCGAGTCGACTCCTGCGCGCTGCTGATTCGTATACGCATATAGGAGCTGCGAATGCTCGCTCTCGAGCTGTGAATACCCGCTCTTGAGCTGCGAATGCTCGTTCACGAGTCGTGAATACTCGGTGGAGAGCGACGCGTTCTCCTGGCTCAACGCATCGCGATCCTCCCGGGCTTCACACAGCAACTTCTCGAGTTCATCTATCTGCCGGTTCTTACGCTCGCGAAAGCTCCTCTGGGCTTTTCGGTTCTGTGCCTGTCTCCGCTACGTCTGCATGTTAGCAACGGAACCAAGTCCGATCGTCTCTCCGCCTCTCGCTGCAGGCTCGGCTTGGACGCGACTCACTTTAATCTTCTCCGGCGTCATGTTCTTCTGCAGGTCCTTGTACCGGTTCTTGGTTTCCGGTTTGGCCACCGGCTTCCGTTCCTCGTGCGTCGACTGCTCGTCGACACTGGGCATATCGCTGATGCTCGATAATGAATACGACATGTTCTAGCACCGCCGGACATGTCAGACTCGGCTAGAAAGGAGGCGGGAGAAGAGAAACGTACATGCAAGCTGGTGGGGTTTTGGGACTCGAGCCCGTAGTCTTTAACATGGCGGCTGCTGTCATCGGGGTGATCCATTCTGAGAATGTTCTTTTTTTTTGATCTTGTATGTCAATATGCTGGGGACTTAGATCAGAAAGCTTATCAAGTAGGGAAGGAGACCGCTAGTGTTCAGCCGACGAGGGCGAGCCTCCTTTAATACAGGGCAGTCTAAGTATTTCCCCGGCATGGGCGGGTGAATGACAGACACACACAAGGCTGTGCAACTGCTCGTGACCCAAACTGCACGCCACGGCACAGTCAGTGGACGCATTCATGCGAGTGGCTTGGAACACGGAAAACGGTGGCTTCGCGGCGCAGCGGAGCGAGGCCCTGCAACCTCTGTGTTGCGACATCGGGGTTGCAAAAATGAAAAGGCCAAAACAGAGAGATAAGGCAATCTATGCGCTGTGGGTTAAGCCTACCAGAATCTGAGTGAGAGCCCGTCCAAGAGCGAGCCTGGACTGCCCAAGCTGAGAACTAGAGGGCGCGGGGTCCGGTCGTGGCCAGCCTCCTCGGCCGCCACTGAAATATCACGCTCGCCCAAAGGCATGCATGCAAAGTCACAAAGTGTACAGTTTTATTGATATCGGTCCCACCCCGATCTAGCCTTCTGTGTGCCCACGCAATCCAGGGTCCTGGGCAAAGTGCAGCGCCTTCATGTTTCGGAGAAAGGGCTTAATGATCCTGAGGCACATACGGCAGCTGCATTGCCCTTCATTCCACGAAAGGTCTCGATGAGCGCGCCACTTACACACAGGCGGCCTTCTTCCCTGTCCCGGGTGGTCGAAGATGCATTCCTTCCCGTCTGTCTTGCAGCGGGTGCAGCTTCCGCTGCCCTGCCCGCTGCATTTTACTTTTCTGAATCGGCATTCTCTGCAGGATGTGCGGCACCTCCTTCTTTTCTCAGGACCAACTTCTGATAGAAGCCTCCCGTAACGCTGCCGACCGCGTGGTCTCGGCGTTTGTAGTCGCCTGAGGACGTACCTAGGAGCTTCATCTGGGGCTTCTCCTGCATTCGTTGGCTCTCACGTTTCCGTCCCTCGCCGGCCAACGGCGCACTTGCACGTCATCCATGCCTCGTTCACGCCTGCGATACGATTGAATGGCTTGCTCTAGAGACTTACGGAGAATGCCTAAAAGAGGTGGTCTCGGCGCCTGTACGCCAGAAGCCGAGACGTGCACTTCAGGAAGGCACACTTTTATACTTGTTGTGCCTTCGGAACCGACAAGTGCGGTCAACGATGCGCTAGACTGAGGAGGACATAGCTAAGGCCGGTTGCCTGCACTATATCCAACCTCAAACATGGAGGATCGATCACTCATTTGGCGAAGTGCTTACACAGGAGGGGACGCGGGGCATAGTTGAACGAAATCGGACAGAAGACGTTCACGATCAGTTTCAGTGTGCTATTCACTCCTCCCTGTGTGGCTCCTAGTAGATGGCTCGAGTGGTCTCTTTTGCTCGACTCCTAGGCTGACGGCCCCCGGAGTTCAACCACCGTGCTCGCTAGCATTGCCTCTGCGTACGATGGAGGCGCGACGTACGACGGAGGCGCGACGTACGGCGGCGCCGCATCCTCGTCCGCGGACCCTGCTGGCGGAGCAATCGTACCGCTACGGTGGTCAGCCATTGCTTTGTCAAGTGTCGATGAAAACTCACCCATGAAGAGTCATGCTGCCTGTGGAGGCTGCATCCAGGACTTCCAGGACCTTGTTGACCGCAGCACTCTCGTATGCGGGAGAGACGACGAAGCGCTTCGTGTTCTCGTCAAAGCTGAACCAGTCGCCCTGCGCCCGTAGATGGTGTGCCAGGTAGATGACGCGCCTCTTGCGATCATCGGTCATGGAAGGGACCTCGAATGCCCTCTCCTCCTCATCGACCTTTTCGTCAAAATAGTCTGAGGGGAACAGCCTGTCAGTCCAGAGCAGCCCGCGCAGCGCCCAGTCCTCGGGAAGAGGTCGCCTATCGCCCGTGTCGCGCCTGGGGAACTTGGACGTGTCGATGGTCTTGTCTTCGGGGAGGTTGTCGAGGACCGAGTTCAGCATCAACGCCATGAGGTGCCAGCAGAAGTTGTCCTGCACGAGTGCCATGGCTTCCGGATGGTAGGACAGGTGGAGCATGAAGGCGAGCCGGCAGTGTAGGTAGGGCAGCACGTTCGGGTCGCCGGACCGCGCGAAGATGATCTCGTCGGTCTTGTTCGCCAGCTTGACGGCTTTCTCGAACGCAGTCCGCACGTCGGCGCCAGCCTTCGCGGAAGCGGTGCCGTCCATGACAACGTCGGTGCAGTCTTCCTGCTGGGAGGATGCGACGATCTTCATCAGCGGGCTGGTCTCGTCGCCGAAGCCGAGGAGCGCATTTCCGTTCGAGATCGCGACGTAGGACCCCGGCTCCATCCATGTCCTCGTGAGCCGGGCCACCGTGTCGTCGAGCAGAGAGAAGAAGTAGGGCATTGAGGCGTCTAACTCCTCAAAGCTCTTCTTTATGAAGATGACGGCATGAACCGCTACGAACGCATTGTCAAAGGACGAGCGTTGCTGCGTATCGGCCATGATTGGCTCAAACAGCGTCAGGATCGACTCTTTGGCACGAGTAAAGGGCACGGCAACGGTCAAGCTCTTCGTGTAGTAGAACAGCTGCTGGACAGCATTCGGCCGGGCAAGAATCGCGAGATGGTGATATAGCCGGCCGGTGGTCGGGGCCTTGTCGCTTGCTCTCGAGTACCAGTGACGACCGACACGTGTCCAGACTTCGCGGTCCCGCATATCGTCGTCTTCGATCGCCATTCTTTTGTCACATGTCAGCATCGCAATCATCCCGCAACGACGACGGCATCCTACCTATATCGGCCAAGATCGCCGAGACACTCGATCCAGGTGGCCTCGAACTCAGCGGGCATCGTCTCGTACAGCAATGCCATCATCGAGTAAGCCAGGTATAGAAATGCCAGCATGTGCTCGAGCGAGTACGGCAGCCGGTGCCGGAGGAGCTCTAGAAAGTCCTGGATGCCGTGCCGCCACATGCGCGCTGGCATGGCATACTTGACTGCAAGCCTACGGAGGGAGGGGCTAGCCGAGGGGTGCTGCGAGGCCAGGAAGAAGTCGTGATGCTCGTGCAGCAACGTCCGGTGGAGAGCAATAAGCGCCTGCCATTGTTCGTTGTTGAGCCTTGGGGGGTTCTCGTTCTGCGCGTTCTGTGCACCGTCGACCTCGATGCACTTGCTCTCGAGCATGACCAGGCCTGCGTAGATGCCCTTGACCTCGGCGACGAGCTGCTCCTGGCTGATCGGCCTCGTCTCGGGCTGTCGGATCATGACAGGATCCGACTGGATTGGTTTGGCTGACTGATGTCCATGCTTCTCCTGAGAGAGGTTGCCTTGCGACGCAGTCTGCGCGACAGACTGCATACGGACATCGAGCACGCCCCGAGGCTGCACCGAAGATGCCTCGACGTCGTCGCTGCTCCCGGTCAGCCAGAGATAGTGAGTGAGGGGGGTTGGGTTCACCGTGCGTACGCATTTCCGAGTATACAGTCGAGCAAGATCTTATGCAACAAGTCGATCATCTTTGAGCAACACAATTTGTCAGGCAGCACGCGGCGACACTGGGGAGCATGCAGGGACGGCGATAGGGGTTTCCCTCACGGGGTGATTATGCGGTGCACTGGCGAGTTCTCGCGGAGAATAATGATTAGGCTGGCTTTCTCTGTCGACGGGAGAGAACACCTTACTATATAGACACCGCGAGCTTAGTGCGCAGCAGCACGGATGCTGAGTTGCCTTCTTTGCGGTTGTGGTTCGCCTGGTCCGCCAACGGAAAAAACTGGGGGGTTCTGCGGCCACCCGAGTCGACTGTCTGCTTTCCTTCGGACCCTCTGCTGGCACACAAGGCAAGCGGACGGAGCTTAGCGCGAGTCGCTGAGGTAAGGGGGAGGGGCAAGGTGGCCTTGTTGCTGCGCCCGTCGCGGCACGCCAGCGCTCACCGAGCAAGAGGTGGGGGGGAGCGCAGCCAGTGAGTCATGCAAGGTTGGCGAGCGACTCCGCTCTCCCTCTCCCTACTGGTTTCGGCGATGGGAGCGGGCCAGGAGGCACAGCTACCTTGCTCCACTGTCGCGCGCGATCAAACGGCGCGAGAATCCCGGACAGTGGCAACCGCGATCCGTTGCTGGGGGGGGGGGGGGGAGGATGTCACGGTATCATAACAGACGAGGGGGTACCAAGTGGGTGTATACAGAGTGACTGGC
Source organism: Pleurostoma richardsiae (assembly GCA_030052745.1). Lineage (NCBI taxonomy): Eukaryota > Fungi > Ascomycota > Sordariomycetes > Calosphaeriales > Pleurostomataceae > Pleurostoma > Pleurostoma richardsiae. Next base: position 44,820 of record JANBVO010000052.1, read on the forward strand.
TCCCGGCTTTCACGGCAGACAAAGCATGTGACGAGACCTATCTCCTTCTTGGGGGGCTGTGGCGGAGAATTGCACTTTCATGGAACGCTGGACAAAGACGCGTCGCAGCCGTTTTCCACTTGCTTTTAATGTACCTCGACGGGCGTGCGCCCCTGCAATCGAGGCAGAGCAGCCGGTGGCGAATCCCAGCGCTGATGCTCGCTACCTGGTCTGTGACAGAACGGAAGGACGCGCCAGAGCCGGTGTCGACACGAACGGGAGCTTATGGGCACAAGACTCGCTTGGGCCAAGGACTTGCACTTCCCGCAAAGACTGATAGCAACAGAAGACCGAGCTAGGAGGCACTGTGCTGTGCTCGATTCTCCCGTACAAGTAGACTTAAGTATATCGCGTCAGAGTGCTCGTCGTCTTCCCAGCATGGACGCAGGCCCGTGGGGCGGATGTTCTTCGTCTTGTCCTCAGCTGCTTCGCTCCATGCGGAGACTGGGGTGTTCCTTTTGTCCAGGTTCGATCGGTGGCACGGCATTCAGCGGCATACCCTAGAAGCAGCCACGCGGCGTCACCTCGTTCACGAACGCGCATGGAGGGAGTCTGATCCAGGGGTGCTACTCAGCGCAGCGACAGATCGACAGACGGCTCCAGAAAGACAGCAGCGCGCGGCGGTGGCGACGGCCTCGCGCACAAGCAGGGGGTCGCTCATCACGCGGTGCATCTCACGCAGCGCACCGTCAAATCTAGGGACTGGTGCGGTGCGGATGCGCCGTGCCGTAACCGAACTTGCGGGCACCTGGAAGATCTCTATCACTCGAAGGTGGGACCCGTGCGCATCAGCAGGACGAGCGAGGTAGCTCCGGACACGCGCTACGTTCCTTCGCGCTCGTCCCTGACTGCGTCAGTGACCCTCGAAGCGGGCGCGTTTGCAGGCGTGAACGTCGATCCTCTGGTCAAGTCGCCGCACGAGCCGGTATTGGCAGTCAAGGTATCTTTGGCAAGCTCCTCCGCTCCGGGAGAGGGGTCCTTGTCCATGTGACAGGCCGTCTCATGGTGAAAGGATGACAGTGCAAGGGGGTTGCAGCCCCCTACGACGCAAGTTTACGCCCGCGACTGGCATTTGCTACTGGGTTCTGTCACCATCCGACGTGGCCGAGCCGTGCATGAGCTGCGCACACTGAAACACAGCTCCCGCTGTCAAGTTCAGTCCACAGTCTCTACCTCTCCCGACTTTCCGTCTCCTTGTGGCCGATGACAGCGATATCGACGCAGTCGTCACGTGTCGTGAGTTCGTGACTCTACCGTTGGTCATTGAAGACATGGTGGGTTGGGAGGTCTTTTAGAGATCGGAAGGACCACCACAGTCTCCACCCGATAGAGTCGAGATGACTTCCACAAGCCTTGCATAAAAGACGCACCGCTTTCACTGCCGTCTCCGTGTCGCCAAAGCACTGCCTCTGCCGAACAGAGTCGAGCGGCTTGGGGCGCGCAACTCAGTCTGCGACTGTCTCATGAGGAAGAGGGGCTGAGTTGCGCAATATATACTAGACAACACGATCTTTGCACTTGGAATACTCCGCTCACCCCATCAGGAAATCTGGGGCTTGGCTGGGCTCAGTGACGACCTTGGTGGTCCCGGCGGCCTCCTATAACCTGCTCAATCTTAGTGTAACATTCCCAAGTATAATATTCCCAAGTGAGCAGTTCATCATTCGCTTCATCTCGAACACGAGACATCAAGACGACAATCTATTTATTCTGCATACTCCTCCCGGAATCCATTGCTCTGCACTCACAGTCTTCTGCCTTTGACATTTTAGCTATCTAAGATAGAGATGGTCTTCATTCGCAAACCCTAAACCTCATGTGTCGCGTGAGATAATTCCTGGCAGCCGTGGTTGGTGGGTTTCGGCTTCCTGAAAACTTCCGGCCCGTCAAGCACGACCGCCGCAAGTTGGGCGCTGATGACACTGGCGGTTTCGTCTTCTTTACCGAGGAATGTCCCGCACATTGCCCTCTCAAATGCCACCATCAACTCGGGCACCGCGCAGGCCGCGGCGGTGCCAACGCTTTGGAGCAGCCCGGCGCTGTCTCCAGTCTCACCGGAGAACCGCACCATAAACCGACGAACCTCATCGAGACCTCTCGCGTCGGCGGTGACTTGGCGCGTCGCCAGCCACTCAGCGAACGGCGTGGCCACGAAGGGTTCCTTCTCCCCGTTTGAGGCCGCCGAGTTCTCTCCCCCGCTACGGTCCGAATGGTTGTCATCTTTCTCGGCATCTTGCTCATCCTCGTCTCCGTCACTCCCGTCTCCGTCCTCCTCATCTTCGTCGCCTTCTTTGAGCTCCCGTTTCTCAAGCGCCAGTCCGACCGATGCGAGCCATGCCGTGAAAGCTGCCGTGAGTGGTTCGGCATCCTCCGGGAACCTGGTGTCGTAGGTTCGGGTGAGCCCGTCGATGGCCTGAGCGATGAGGGCCACGGACTCCCCCTTGTGGTGGGCAACGAGCCTCGAGAGCGTGGTGAACTCGGGCGGCTTCATAGATTCCAGTAATTCGTGGTACGAAACAAGCATGCCGCAGAAGAATGAATGCACCTCGTCCAAGTCGTCGGTCTTGACCGCACAGGTGAGCTTTCCGAGGGTGGACTGCAGTTCCCTGTCGTCCCATTCGAGCAACGGGTTGCGATTTGTGTCGTACCAGGACGCCACCTCCTTAGCGAGCTCGAAGGTGGCGAGTATTAGAGGGGGGATAGTCTCCGTGTTGTCCTCGCCGTGGGTTTCTCCCTGCTGCGGCTCTATGGTATTCTGCAAGTAGCATTTCACCAGACCGACAGCCCTGCGAACGAGATCGGTGGCTTTGCATGCAATGGCCGGATACTGCTCATCAAAAGTGCTCAGGACGACGAGGACGTCATCCAGGACGTGCACGTCCAGCTCGCCTTGACATATCCGCCGCAGCGCCGTACAGTTGACGGATACAGCCGCCGCATCACCAACTGACGTCAAGGCTCTCCGGGGCGTGGTAGGCGGAGTGAGCACCTGCGCGGAAGACATTGCGAAAGTTTATTGTTGGTCGATTGCAACGAGTATGAGAAGGTGAAGACGATAGGAAATGGGAAAAACGAGGACAGATTGCCCACAAGATGACGCGAGCTGAATGGTCGTCTTTATATAATGCAGAGTTCTGTGAAAGAAAGCAGGTCGAACTGTTCCGAGCTGTACCTAACTAGCCCACGGGAGCGCGTTTCAGCGAGTGACTGTCCACGCTCTTGGTGGTTGTGACACCGCGCCGGGACGCGTCGACCAGGGCGATTGGATGTCCATTGGCGAACGGCCGCGCGCCATCTCGTTTGCCAATCGGTCAACAATAAAGATGGCCGGGCTCAGGGGTGGTTATGAGTCACAATTTGTGAGTCGAGGCAAGTCGACGCGAGCTCGTATTCCAAGGAGCAAAGAGCACACACATGGTTGGTTTACGGTTCTCTATATTCAAGACAAGTACGAAGTAGCCAGTTCCCACCCACTGCGAAGAGATACGCTGCATTTCTGACGTGGAATGTTATCGCTTCAGTGATGGAAGTGAAATCATTCGGGGCAGTTCACTATCGTGTTAGAAGCGGTGGATTCCTGGCCTATACTGGAAAACAAAGTAGACTAGTAGTACGTAGTAGTTGCACGTTAGGAAAGATTACAAATGAGATCGAGCCAGTTTTCCCAATCTCAACCTTCCTAGCCAGGCGCCACTGTCCCAGCAGGGCTGCAGGCTGGCGGCGGGCCGGCGCGACCCTCACGGATCGGCAGCGAGCTCCGGCTAGCGCCATTTATAGATCTTCTGACAGATTTCGTTCTCCTGCGCGGAGAGCTTCTCGGCCGCAGCCCACATGATTTCGACGGCGGCCGCGCCGAGCAGCATGGTGTTCCGGCAGTACCGTTGCTCCCCTTCTTCTCCCTTGCCCGACCACGCCGGGAGCTTCCCGATGCCGTTCTCCCACGCCGACGCCGCCTCCTCGTCGCCCGCCGCGCGGGCGGCGGCTCCCGGGTCGTGCACCTCGAGCCGCCCCGTGGCGTCGCGTGTCACCAGCCCTACCCGCAGGCGGCCGAGGTCCGGCTCCCGCAGAAACACCAGCGTGTACTCGCCGCGTACGATGGGGTCGGGGCCGTGGATCCTCATCGGCTTTTCAAATGACTGCGTCTCAAACATGGCATGGTGGAAAGCCTCGGCCGGGAAGGGGGACGACACTGCCCATTCGCTCTGTTTTGTTTTCTTTTCGGTTAGCGACCAGCGATGCGGGTGAGAGGCATGTAGACATTAAAAACCTAGATACGGACCTCTACGTCTCCCGTGGCCATCATTAGAGGAAACACCAACGGCCAGCGATTCGTTAAAGTACCGTGTGCGTTTTCAATGATCGACCTGTTGGACATAAACTTCTCGATGCTCGCCAGAGACGTATAAACCTCGGCGAGCGGCGTCCAGGCGTCGTGGTGGGGGAATGCGACGAGTTCGGAAAAGATGCGATTTCGGTCGTGTCTGGAGTACGCCTTCCTGTGACGCATGGGGTGTAACATCACGGCGAGCGTCTCGGCATCGAAGTCCTCGAGGCTCAGCGCGCCGATGGGAATTTGAAGCTGGCCGTCCTTGTTCGTCGGCGGCTTTGAGGCGTCGGCTTTCTCGGTCACGAGCATCATCCACACCACCTGGCGGATGCGCGTCTGTGTCGGCGCTGTGGGTGGTACGGGATGGATGCGGACCGGGTCATCGGCATCATAAAAGCACTGCCTAACCCACTTCTCCAATGGTGCCAGGAAGCCGGCGCGGGTCGTAACCTTGGCAATGCGGCCGCCCGCCACTTTGGCTACCTCCTCCAAGGGCAAGCTGGCGTTGTTCCAGATGAGCAGCTCCTTCAGGTTTGTGACGTCCAAGATACGGCGTATATGGTCACGCGTAACTGAGGCGTTGAAAGAGAGATCGAGTAGCTCCAGGGGCTTTTCCTCTCCTCTCACCATCGTTGCGTTCCGAGCGACGATCGCTTTAACCAGCTCGACAACCTGGTCACCGGACAAAGCATTGAACCGGTTCAGCTTGAGGTGCTCTGTGTGCCCCTGGTCGTGCGTCAAGGCGGCTAAAAGCAACGGCACGGCGCCTGAGCACCCGGCCGCGAACCGCTCAGGATGCTCCCGTGAGTAGCGTTCCAGCTCAGGCAGAAACCCTTTTGTTGCCTTCAGGGCTAGAAGTTTTATTTGAGGGCATGAGTCGAGCAGGCTATCGATAATGCCCACAACGCGCCCGCTGGACGCTTCGGGCTCCCTCTTGCGCTTCTTCGCAGCAGGTCCGTCCTGCTCAGCATTCCCGTTCCTGTGCTCCTCCTCGTCATTACCGTTTTCCACTTTGTCGTAGTCGCTCGTTGTGTTCTCATCTTTGATGTCCTCATTTTTGGGGCGCTCGTCTTTGATGTGATCGTCTTCATCTCCGCCGTCCTCATCTCCGCCGTCCTCATCTCCGCCGTCCTCATCTTCGCCGTCCTCATCTTTGCTGTCCTTTTTGCTTCTCTCGTCCTGCAGAAACGAGGGCCACACCTCTTGGAGCGCCTCTTCCGACATGACCGAGGCCGTTCCCCCCTCACAGATCCACACTTCGTCGGTCTTGGGGTCGCTGTGATGGCCAAACCCTCTTAGCCACTGGTGGCCAGAGATCGGCTGAAGGGCAAGGTATGACTCGTCGTCCCCCATGCCGCATGACTTCTTGGCAGGCACCACAAAGGCGTAGGAGCGGTCGGTTAGGTTGATGACAGTACATCCTGGCTCCCACATGTACTTTCCGCCCCAATTCGGGGGCGAGTTCCACGGCCGGTGACCAACGCTATGCAGGTATGTGCTTTCCCAGTCGGACGAGATGGCGCCGAGAAGCAGACATGTGTGAACTACGGGGAACTTGGGCACATAGATTTCGAGGCATCCTTGTTTGAGCCGGTCGACTTCTGCTTTAAGCTCTTCGATAATCTTGGATTTGCTGCGATCCTCGGGAAGGTTCTCTAACTCCTTTTTACGGAGCCGATATTCAGCCTCGACATCCCGACTCCATTCGTCCTCGGGCAATGTCTCTGCCCAAGCCAACTCGGAATCGATGTACCGTTGGCTTCCAACGAGATACGACAGGATTCTGCTTGTAACTGTGCGCATTAGGTGTCAGCGTGTCGCTGTCTGTGATGCCCACAATTGGAGGCTAGGTCGCCTAAAGCGGATCGTGAGAGCGAGTCGTACCTTGCACCATGTCCCAGCCTGGATCCGCAAATTTCAGATCCAGGGCGGCTAGGGGGCGGAGCCTTCCCCGGACCATCCCAACGACTAGCAATGGGTGTACTAAGCCCATGTTGTTGACGAGGCCAGAAAGCGGTTCAGAAAATTGATGAGGAGTGAGTCGAAAACAAAAACGTGGGAAAGAGAAGGGGGAAAGAGAAAAGCAAAGATATATCAGAAGGTCGGTCTTTCCCCATCCAACCCCTCGACATCGAGGTGGCAAGGTGGGAAACATCGAGGTGGGTTGTTTGAGCCGGAGACACGCGTGAAATGATGCGCGGTGCCCGACGCGAACCGATCGAGGCGGAGGGCTTGATGGAAAAACAGTGACTCATGCCCAGCCACGCACCAGATCTTATATGGTCATTCAAGTCTTGGCATGCACGCATTTAAGTCGTCGCTCCATGAAGCGGGGTCTGCGAGAATGCGAATTCTCCCAGGACATACCTAACATTCCCATTCTCGCCATGTCCAACTTTCAAGACGATAATGATCAGCGGCTATCTCATTATGGAGCTGTTAACCTTCCTGATGCCACCCCGACTGACGAGTCCTCAAGCGTGCGATCTGCAATATACGGGCTCCGGCCCGCCGGACCTAACAACAAAGCGTACAGGTGCACCGAGTGTGGGAGTTCATTCAAGACTGCGGAGAACCGGGATGAGCACATGAAAAAGGCGCACTGGCGCTGCAACAAGATTCACCCTAAAACGGGCAAGCCGTGTGACGTATCTTTCACTCGTTTTTACGAGTGGGAGCGGCACCAAAACACGATCCACAACGAAGAGGTGAAGCGGTTTTCCTGCAGCGAGTGTTCATTTTGGTCCAGACGCAAGGATTCTCTTACTCGGCATAAAAGGCTGCACGAGGAGGCCGAGCCTGCGTCTGAGGGATATATCAACTAGGCTCGAAAAAGAGGACAGGCGGTGGGGTGTGTTCAGAGAAAGGAGCACGGCAGACTATCATCTCTGGTGTTGCCGAGGAGGAACGGAGTCGCCGGGCTTCCCATTCTCACGGCTTGCGACAGTCTTTGTTGCACTCATAATTCATCCTAGAATCTTGGTTCTTTGCTATCTCCAGGCTCAGAGCCCTGAACTTCTCTTAAGTTTCCGTCTTTCGCGTGAAGCTCCCCGGGGGTTGTGTTCCCATAGTGAGCTTGTTCGGGACCTACGATTTCAGAGGCGTCGAGGAAGCAGAAGATGACTTTAGGGCGGCTGACTACCTACGTATCTGTCATATGTCCCAGGAGCGACTTTCTCAAGAGGCAGAAGAGAGAGCCTGCCGACTTTCAGAAATCAAGCAGTTCGAGTGCTTGGATGAGGCCGCTTTTAGCTGAGACAGGCGCTATTTAGTCGAGACGGCGGCTTGCATCCCCACTGAGTGATCGCCGCTGCCTTAACCAGCCATCTCTGGGCCCGTTGCCAACGTACAGCACCGCGCCTCCTGCCTGTCTCAAGAGCCTGCCATCGGGCCTGACTCTGCCCCACACGCCTCCCGGAGAGAGTAATCGCCAACACTTTCACCAGTCAAGCCCATCCTTCTCCCCTGTAAGGACCATCACTCGCGCGACGTACACGTGCCGCTCCATGGCCCTGGATTACAAATGTAGCAACAAACGGGCCCTATCTTTCCTCTGCCGCAGAACAGAAGCTGCTCCCCCTCGGATTCCGAATGCTGTCTTGACCTGCTTCTTCAGACCCGCGGTCTTCCACATCCGGAGGCGATTCGTGCTCAAACAGGACTCTCCTTCCACATCGGCCTCTCTGGGTGGGGGCATCTGCGAAGACGATGGAGACATACTACGGATACGTGGGGTCACGCGTAGATGCGGAGATTCTGTTCGACGCTTGCAGAATCGACCGGCTTCAAAGAGTCCAGCGCAAGTTATCAGAGAAGCAGCGGCAGTTCATCAGACCCGGGTCCGTGTTCGTTTGGGATGTGCGGGAGGCCGGCATATGGAGGTGGATGGACGGCAAGTCTTGGAGTGTTAGCAAGGTCTCCGGCGGCTTCCTATACTACCGTGAGATAGAGGGCAACCGTGGCGGTGGTCTCGGCGAACCCAACGGCTATCGGTTTAAGGCAGACTGCCTTATGAAGAGGTCGTTCGGCATAACCACCTCGACAGGCGAGCATCTGCGTCTAATATCCTACTACTCAGAGACTCACCCGGGACAGCCCAGGCTGCCGCGGCCGAGCACTGATCCCCTGTTCCGCGACATCAGCACTGCGAAGAGCTTGTGTCCTCAGCCGACCATGAACGATGCACCAGCACCCGTGCCGAGGACAGTGGTCATGATCCCCGAACTTGCTTCGGTGCTCGACAGACCTCCCCCCAGCCACGACAATGAAACGTCATCTGACGGCCTGGTGCTGCCTCCTATACACGGATACGGTCGGGCTGTCTTACCACCTCCCGGAATCGTGTCTCGTGGCACGCCTCGCTCTACACCGCAATATACCCCGCCGCGGCCTTCTTCGCATCTAGTAGTACTGCAGCCTCGACTTTCAGCCCCCGCAAGCGACGACCGGCTACGATGAGCGCGGAAGACCAACCCGCAGGGACATCTGCCAGCACCGAACCCTCTGTATTCTCACAGCCTCGCGGAAACAGCCGCGAGCTCAGTCACAGACCCCACCCGGGAGCTCCCTTCGCGATCGGGTGGCAGCAGTGCTGACAGACTGGTCTCACTAGGCCAACCGGATCGGGTCAGGCTGGAGGGAAACTGGGAGAAAGTACGGAACACACATCCTTGGTATGAATGACGAGCTGGGTTCACGCTCATCCGGGACATCCACAAACCGCAGTCTTTACACTTTAAATATAGCTTATCGCGCCTAAAACATCGTACGGTAATACCAAGTTGTTGTTCTGATCCACACTCGAGGCAAAGCTTGTACGCGCACGTATAAGTAGAGGCCAACATGACTTCGACACGTCTCGTAGCTCATCGACTGGGTGGCGGGTGTGCGCGGATTACCGTGCGAGCCAATACGTGTAACGATCCACGTCTATGTAGTGAATTGGAGCCGTAGTAGACTCGAGACTACGTTCCCATAGATCGTGTCAAGACGTAGCGCGTAAGACTTGAACGGGCTGCAAGCGACGTTACTACCAAGAAAGAACATGCTGATAACGCACTACCGTAGGATCTTCCCGGAGAGCTTACCGGCACCGCCAGCGTCAAACCCTATCCAGGTTGATGCACCCAATCAGGCGCCAAAGGCGAAGCCTTCCGCCCGAGATTCAGAAACAGTCCAGAATGGACTTGATCTTTGTCCGGCACTAAAGGGCTCGACGGCAATGCTCAAGACTGTATGGTTGACTAAGCCGTGCACGGATCAAAAGTGTCCTCCGACACTTGTGGCCCGTGCATCAAAGCCGCGCACGGATCACAAGTGTCGGAGGACACTTGTGGCCCGTGCATAAAAGCCGTGCACGAATCGTAAGGGGTAGACATCGCTCAATGTCAATCGTCAGGACGACTTCGTGATTCGAATTCACGTTCCGTCTACGTACAGCATCGTAGATTGTTTTTATCCAGTGTACAAGGGTGGGTGGATGGACTGCTGAAGGGGCCAGGCAGGCATGTCTCGGCGTGTGATCAGGCGCGCCACGCTGACAGATCCTTTGCTAGGCAGACCGAGTCCTGTCGAGTTTCTCCTGACAGCATTTAGCTTACATACAAGGCACTTCCAATCGAAGTCCCCTCCCAGTTTTCCATCCCGATCCAGAGGCATCGTGTCTGTGAATCGCGTACTTGGATCACGTGTAAGGACGTAAGGATGCGGCCTCAAGTCCTATACCAGCCGGAGGCTGCTACCGATGCACATGTGCACAAGCTCTCGGTCATGATCACACAACCTTCTTCACCAATTGTAGGAGTCCAGCACGCTGCTGCAGTCCGATGCTCGACCGCGCCCATTCCACCGCCAGTGTTTGTAGATCCCATGGATCAGGCATGCTCAACGCTGCAGTTAGAGCAGGGACGGGGCAGTGCGGATGAGGCTGCCTAGCATGACCACCCCCACAGTTGCGCCGCCAAGCGCTGCGTAGCCCACGCGTTCGGCGATCGCTCTAGCTTTCTTCTTCGGTCTCTGTTCGTCATCGGTAGAATGAGGGCGACTTGCAGGTGGTAGAGACACCAGGCGCTGATCAGCCGCCTCCAGAGACCTCCGTCCGTCGATTGCAGCAGTCTGGAAGGCTCCATCTTCTTTACCAGTCGAGCGCGGTGACTGTGCCGAGCGCCACGCGGCATCCGCTCGCACCGTCGACATGTCCGCAGCTTTGCGTTTGGCAACTGCCGAGGTGCGAACATGCGCCCGGCAGGCAGGAGCACTGGCTTCAGGAGCCACAGGCATATCAGACGGCGACTGATAGCGCTTGGAAGTTTCTTGGTGCACGGCGGGGCTTTCATCGACCTGCCGAACCTCGGAACAGTCCCGCGCGCCCGTGTTGGCACCCATGACCTCGACCACATGCCTCTCTAAGCTGGAGAGAGAGCTCTTCGCCGTCACTGTATTGTTTCCGCTCGCCAGGGGAGCGACTGCCGGCAGTGGAGGATGTATACAAGCAGCGCCCGGAGGCCGGCTGTACGACGTCATGAGGGGAGCATCGTTGGGTGCGGGAGCCGCAGCAGAGTCCGCATCTAAGTCGTCCTCGACGTCGAGGTCGTCCCGCTCAGCACCCCAGAGAGACTGCCCATCACTGTCTGTGGTCTACGTTAACTTGAACCCGAATGAGAAGTTCTAGGTCGCGTACCTTCTGCCAGAGATTCTTCGTCGGACGAGTAGCCGTCAGACCACACGTCCCGTTGGTCGCCCTCGGAGTCAGAGCTCGTCGCGAACCCCTGAGCCTCCGACAGATTATCACTCTCGGCGTCGCTACCGTCCAGGTCGCCGTCTTCGGCGTAGCCCCTAAAGCCCTCAGCCTCTGTCCCTTGGCGGAAGACGGGAGACAACGCAAGACGACGCGATCCTCTCGTCGTAGCGGGCAGTATGGCGGACCTCGTGGGGGAAGGTGACGTAAGATCGATGACCTCTGGGCGTGACACCTTGGCGCCGACGCCACTCCTGGTGGAGTCGATGGCTGCGACACGCGGGTCGTCGCCATCGGAGTCTTCCGTGTCCTCGGGAGAGGAGACTCTTCTCGCAGTGCAGTGGGCAATGCTGACTCTGTCGAGATACTCGATGCGGACCCTGACACAGAGTTGGTGAGACGAGGAGGCACCGCGGAAGATGGTGCTGCCGAATCGAACCAAATCTCCGTCACACAGCTGACACGTGGTGTCTTTGTCAATACGTCGGCTCTCATCGTTCACGTAGGTACCGAGCAGGGAGCCGATGTCTCTGATGTGTACGGTCTAGACAGGGACAGAGCGTCAGAAGGAGACTATGGTCAGAGGCGGCAAAGGGCATACCCTTGCGTCAATATCCGCGACGAGTTCGGCATGCCTGCGACTCATGACGGGACTCTTGAACCACGCGTTAGCCTCGCTGGACAATGCTGTCCTGGTCTCCCTACCGACGGCGACGATGCAGTTGTTTCTTGGAAGATAGATATGACGGTCCGGCTTGACGATGCCCTTTGGCTTTTCGACAGACAGGTGGATAAGGATGCCTGCAGCTATCTGTCAGCCGCAAAGCACAACCGACCGACTGCGGGAGGTCTCGGTGCGGGACACAAACCCCCGTCCGGATGACCGGTGGTAACAGCCATGATCTGCAGTCTTCCAGGGCGGAAACAGAGGAGGATGATATCTGGGGTGCGGCGCGGCGACGTGGGGAAGATGAATGGTTCAGGGTCGGCAGGTGAGGCCGGGCAGGTACGTGAAAGGTAGAATGCGAGCTTTACTGCGACGAAAAAGGCTTAGCAAGAGCCAATAAGATCTGTCGCTCACCGAGCAGAGGGTTCGGTCGGGATGGATGACGCGATTGGTTGAGTGCTCGACTACTGGCCTGAATTAACGCTTCGAGCGGCCGGACGTGCTGGTAGTAATCAACGCTCGCCAGCGTCCAAGGCATCCATGCAGATGCACTATGCAGTATGCAGCTAGCTCGAATTCGTCTAGTCCGACGCGCTACGAGTGCAGCCAGAGGCTGCCTACCGTCCTTTTGTCAAACAGACACTGAGACTAGCTCGTCCTTGCCCATCGGTGCGGGTGGCCCTCGAGGAGTTCGCTAGCGTCTCGATTCAGGCATGTCTCCCTGGTTAGTGGGCAGCTGTCCACCTAATCGGCTCTGGTTCCGAATCAAGGAGTGTGAGTCACAGAGATTGACAGGATGAGGGCGGCCGCCACCGCCTTTGCGATCGGCGGGCGGCAGAAGCACCATTCACAGGAGAGGGCCACCGCAAGCTCTATCTTCATTTGCACAAGCGACTGGGAAACCGTGGATGTTGTTCTCGAAGACACCGAGCCCTTCTTGCGGGCCCGGGCAAGCCGCTAAGCAAGAAAGGAGCCACATAAGCCACATAGCTTCAGATCTAGTCGAGCTCATCCCAGTCATCAGAGACATCCTTCTCACCATGAGCAGCATCACCATGAGCGTCCTCCTCACCAGAGGCATCCCATCTCTCACAGCCATCCTCAGCCTCAGAGCCATCCTCTTCACCACTGCGAATATGAGAGTGAATAATAGAAGCCATTTGATAAGCCAAACTCTTGAACATGGCATTCCGAAGGGGGTAGAGCTCCACGCGAAGCATCCAACGCTCCGAAGCAGGCGGTGCGCCCATGGGGTGACAAGCCATCTCAAGAAATGCATGTATGCAATGGTGTAGTCGAGTCTTGATTTCTCCTGCGCATTTGCCATCAACAGGCGTGATCGTCGTTAAGACACACGTCGCCACGATGTCCAAGTCGGGTCTCATGCTACAGCAGAGAACGGTGACGTCCAGGACACCTGAGAAAGAAACGGCTGCATCATGATCAGCAGATTTCGCAAAAGCCAGCGTTCTTTTGCGTACTTTGTCCCGGAAGGGGGGGAAATCGGGGTGTCGCCATTGTGCACGCGGTGCGGGGGGGCGGGTGTGAGACGTAGCTCGTCACGGCGTATATCACTTCTGTCGAGGTGTAGACGAGAGCGCCGGAGGGACGGCCGTCATTTATAGACCCGACGCTCTGAGGAGGACTCAGGAGCAGCTAACCAGGCCAGCGACGTGGCAGCAGCCGGATCCCAGCGAAGCAAACCCCGCCCTGGTGCAGGGAATCGTGACTGGCACCTGCCCCACCGGTGTTTTCTCGCGCTTCGCGGGTGAGTCGCGATACGTGGACCGGTCGCATGACTGAAACATCAACCAGGCAGCCGTCTGCGCGAAAGCCTCGATTGGCGAGCATTGCGGTTCGCAATCCCCTCAGAGAAAGGGGGGGGGCGGCGAGCGGTGGCGGGCAGAGAGCCTCCTGGGATTCCTGTCCAATCATTCCGACGCACGGCGAGGATGGATAGCCATCTCGACGGCGAGCCCGGAAAAGGCGAGGCTGGTCGCGGTGTCGAAGACGACGCGCTTCTTCCAACCTGTGCGGGCTGCTATCGTTCTGCGGCGGCCGGCAGTCCGCGTCCCCGGGTGGGCAGAATGGTACGTGAGGGTACCAGGTGCGTGCGCCAGCATCCGTACCCGCTGCGCACCCGCTGCGCCCCCGCCGTTTCGTAGGTACTCTGTGTGTCGAGGAGATGTCGAGATCGCATAAAGCTGCCTCCCTCCGCACCTACGGTCCAGGTCCCGAACGGTAAGCCCCTCTCGAGCGAACCTTCTGCAGGCTTGATCGTCCTCCCATCTTATCACTCCGCTCCAGACTGTTGCGAGCGTTTTACCATGTCCGAGCTCGTCCCTTGGCAAGGCATCGGCGGGGCGCCGCGGCCAGTGTCGTCGAAGGCCGTGCAGCTGAGCCTCGCGGCTGACCTGAACGACATGGCCGCTGGCTGGACGCAGCAGGAGCTGGATCAACAGCGGCGGATCGTCGTGTTCAAGAGGACGCAGACGGCCGATCAGCTGGCGGTCTCATTCCGCGCGGCCACCGTGGCCGACCAGCCGCTGAGCGGTATCGTCGTCAGCTGCATCCGGTGGGCTCGCCGGGGCGCGTACTTTGTCACCTCGACAGACACGATCCATCTTCTTGAGAAGCTGCTACAGAAGACCTTTACGGGGCATGAGAAGCAGCGCATCCGCAGCTCCTTCAAGCCGTCTACCTTGCAGATCGTCTCCAGAGACGATGCCAAAACGCAAGACTTTTACAAAGTCATCGTGAACTTCAAGACGCCGAAGCCTTTTAGAGCCACGAAGACGACGAAACTCCTCCGCTGGGAAGACCTGGCTCCCATGCTCCGGAAGATCGTCGGTCTGCACAGCGTCTCCACCTCACCGTCAGTGTCGTCAACGCCGATAACAAACACGATGAAGGCGGCGAGGCCGCAAAGCAAAAGGAGGGATGCAGGCGGCAGGAACGCGGCCAGCTGCCTCTCGGCGGAGCGCGCCGCCGAAGCGTCTATGGCAAGAAAGCGCTCGCTCTTCGGCGTGCTGTCGACGCACGGCCATCGGGCACGCGCGCTCCCTGCGGCCGGGCTGCCCAGCCCGCAGACCATGTGCGCTGGCGCGGAGGACGTGTCCACGGATCGGCTCGCCATCCCGACTACAGGCCATAACATCTTCGGAGTCGGCCGCGGATACCCATTCCATGAATTCTCCAGGCAGGTGGTATGCCTATCCGACGTGATCTTTGCCCTGCCCAGCGATAAGGGTCATGTCGACCGGATCCTGGGCTACTACTTTGAGCATGTCGACCCCGTCTACGCCATGATCGACAAAGAGAGATTCTACAACGACTTTGAGGATTTCTGGAAGGAGAAAGCCCGCGAGGGCCCGGCGTTTCTCGCCCTCGTCTTCGCCATGCTTGCGCTCGGGGTGCAATCCGCGATCGGGTGTGCGGCCGAAGACTGGGAAGATGTCGCCACGTTCCACATCTCAGTCAGCAACAAGGCTCTCCAGATGAGCTCTCACGGCGGCACGTCCTCAGTGAGGGCCGTCCAGGCGATGGTCTTGATCACGGAGTTTCTGATCAATGACGGCCGCATCGAGGCTGCTTGGGATTTTGCAGGAGCGCTTGTGCCGCAGGCGTACGCCTTGGAGCTGCACAGACACCCAGGGACTGGTGAGTGTGTTGGGCGGGAGGGCGGAACAGGCGGGCGGTCATGTTGACGTGTTTCCCCAGTCACCCCAGCAGCGAATATTCCCGACAAGCAACAGCGGCTGAGAGCCTGGCGGGCGGTTTATCTGCAGAACACGTTTCTGGCGACGGTGCTTTCGAGGCCGGCGTCCGCGACTCCAGGAATCGTCGATGACGAGACTGACGTGTGGGATACCGCCTGGGACCCGACAGACACCGCCTACGGCCGCGGCTCCTACAAGGTCGCCAAGCTGGCGCGGAAAGCCATTGGCGGCCCACGATATTCCACGGCCAACAGGTCAGAACTCGTGCAAGAGTTCGAGGGCGTCTACCGGACTTTCCCCGGCATGTTCTGGCGTCCGGATGTGGGCCATCTGGAAACCTTGGCGAAACATAACCCTCGCGCCGCCCGTCAGACCTGGCTTCTGACGAATGAATACTACCACAACCTCATGCTGGTCTATGCCTCAGCAAGCAAGTACGCCGATGCTCTACGCACCTTGGTAGCTGCGCATAATGCTATCAACGCCTTTTTCATGCTGCACCGCCTCTCTGGCGCCGGGACAAGAGACAGGTGGGCGTCCAAATACAACGCAGTGGTGGAGGCAGTGCACATTGGCACAGTCATTTGCGAAGTCCGGGAATCCGGTGGGGAGCTGATGGCTCCGCTCCTGTCAAAGAGCAGGGCAGACGTCGGTAAGCTTCGATTTCGCTGATGGCGCTGAACGGGTAGCCCTATGGACAGAGCTGACCTCGGTCCTGCAGAGCACATGCTAGAGATCCTCAAGGCCGAGGACGTGTCTGATCTCGCCGAGTGGGGTAGACACAAGCTGACAGGTCTCGTGCAGTCCTGGGATTGCGCCCCCAACACGGGCTGGGTTACTGCGCCTGCTCTTGGTGCCGCGGAACGGTGATCAAGCCAGACGTGTCAGGGTGACGTCGACCAAGCCGGCAGCAGCTTTTCTTTCTGCTCCACATTGGTGCCAATGGGCGACTTGATTGTCTTCAATACACTGCACTCTGTTCTGATTTGATGGAAAATTCACGGTGTTGCTTCTTGATTCTTGCCGCCGCAGAAATGGTAGTTCATCACTGGAGGCCATGGCCGGTGGACAGGTTTCTAGTTGACGAGGCTCGGGAGCTCGGCCAGGACATTCACAGAACAGATCGTAATCCAAGACAGATGCCGGGCACCAGCGGTGCGAGGCTGACCCACAGGAGTCCAAACTTGCTTTGTTCATCCCGACGCTATCCATTTGTTATGGCTGTTTAGGGGCGCCTCTGCTAGCAAAAGGTCCAGGATGCCCTCAGTGCCATCGATACGCGCAGCCCGAACAGCTCCTCGGTCTGCTGGTAGCCCCGTGCGTCTGCCAGCTGCCGCGTCCACGTCAGCGCGGCCTCGATCGCCTGCCGGTCCGCCGTGTCCCGAATGTCAAAAGGAGCAATGCCGCCACCGTCGTTTTCGCCGTTGTAGGCGCTGCGCTCGGGGTCCTCCTCGCGAGACATGGCAGCGACCTCGGAGAACCGCAGTTGGTGTCGCAGCTCCTGAATGGGGATGTTCGTGCCTTTCCACGGCTCGAGACATAACCGTTTTGGCTGCTCTTTCAGGTCGAGTCTAAGGGACGCCGCTTTCATCGTCGGGGTTCCGGCTCCGGAGTCCGCTTCTACCCATGCCGTGTCTCGACTTGTACTCCTTTCTCTTGCCAGTGCAACAGAAAAGCATTTAAGGCCCACACCGCCCCTCCACCCCGCTTGACTGCATCACTCTTCCCAATTGGCATTTCTACATCTCTGTACAGACGGTATTTTCATCCCCATAAGACAAGCGTTTATCAGGCAATAGTCACAATGGCGGCCGAGGCACCCCAGGTCACCCTGCTCAGCAACGACGGGGCTGAGATCGTCGTCGATAAGGTTGTCGCTGAGCGCTCCATGCTCATCAAGAGCATGATTGAGGCCCTCGGTAGCACAGCAGTCGAGGCGAAGGCAATTCCCATTCCCAATGTAAGATTTCCGAAGCAGTACGTCCGTATGTTGTGCCAACTTCCCGCACAGGTCAACGAAGCGACGTTGCGCAAAGTCATGGCGTGGTGCGAACACCATCGCAACGACCCGCTGCCGTCTGGCGATGAGGAGGACAACAGCAGGAGGGGTACGGATGTTGAAGAGTGGGATCAGAAATTTATGCAGGTCGACCAAGAGATGCTGTTCCAGATTATTCTCGCTTCCAACTACCTTGAAATCAAGCCTCTCCTCGACATCGGCTGCAAGACCGTCGCCAACATGATCAAGGGCAGGTCCCCAGAGGAGATCCGCAAGACTTTTCAGATCGTGAATGACTTCACCCCGAAGGAGGAAGAAGAGGTCCGGCAGGAGAACGCGTGGGCCCAGGGCCACTAGCACGTCGGACAGGTACTTCCGCCACAATAGACGTCGAAAGTGAAAGTCCTCCGGGCAGAGGCTGGATAGAGCGAGTCAAGTAGATTCTAGCCTTGTCAAATCTTTCCGAGTCTCTATCTACCATACTGTACGTCCGCTGCTTCAACATGCTGGACCATGAGCGCGCAACCGACCGCAGGGTCCCGCGGTCAATGTCTCCCAGGAAATGTGCTGGTCTCCCAGAAGCTCGACCTGGCGCATCGCCGGAGTACAGAGAAGCTGCCCTGTCAGCCAATTTTGGGTCGTACCTGTAGGCAGTGAGACAACCTGTCTCCGCCGGTTATCCGTAGAGCCAGATCAGATGGGGCGCAGCACGGGTTCTTGTCGTGGAAAGGGTGTGTGGATGCGGATTTGGTGCATAGTGGTGAGACTGGCCGCGGGCGCTGGAGGCCAATCATCCCCGCTGTTGCGCCACACACTCTACCGCCGCAGAGCCAGTACATATGGTTCATGTACCAATGTGTGAACGTCGGCCCTGCGGGCAGCCCCTATGAGTCACAACGAGGTGGAATGTTAACGGGCAATCCTGGCCGTCCTTCCTCGATCCTGCGAAAGCCCTCCATCTCCTCCCTCATCCTCAAGTCCAGCACGCAGCCGAACAGCGGCGCAGCAAGATGAGCCATTCTCAGCCCGATCCTCCCCAGGAAGGCCACGCTGCACTGGATGGCGTCTGGAAGCACTTCGGAGTCGATGCGCTGGCTAGGATTGATCGCACTTATCACTACGACCATCCGGAGCCACTTGAGCGTCTGAAACTCTCAGTATCCGAATTGGAAGTCGTGAAAGAAGCCATTCGACATATCAGGCTCTCTCTAGGTTTTACGGGGCAGAGGATCCCGTCTTTCCCGAGGCAGGACAGGGGCGAGGAGGACTGGGACTGGGCAACTTTCGTTGTGAACAAGGCCCAATACCACAAAATTTTCAACGCAGTTACCAGAAGTCTACGGCTCCGACGGGATGGGCCGGGGCTTCGCTACGACTTCACTCCACATCCCGACGGAATGCTGGCAGAACTGACCATCCGGCGGCCATGCCTGCTCCAGGGGCAATTCACCAGACTGGTGGAGATCATCATCTCGCGATGCCTCGGGCGGCTAAGGCGTACCAACTCCCAGTCCACGCCCCTCCAGTGTCAACTGGAGCGCGACCTGCCATGGCCAGCTCTGACGAAAGAGGGCACGCTCGCCTCGAGATACCCGTGTGCGACATTCGATGACAACCCCGGCTCCGACTTCTCACGCCCGGCTCGCTTCGTTCTCGAGGTCGGCATGGGCGAGAAGAGCAAAGTAATCCGCCGGCGGGCTGAGGAATACGTACGCCTCGGCTCAGCCCTCGTTGTTATTTTCGATCTGTCGTACCGACGTCCCCAAACTACCGACCCGGGCGCGGATCCCATGCCATGCTATAGCGTCTACCGCCGCAAATCGTCGACCGGTGGACCGCCGTATGAGGCTTCGCTGGACGCGGAAGACGTGGTCTTCGCCGAAGATCTGAAAGGACAATATCTAAGCGAGATTGATTCGGATCTTGAGGTCCTCTGCCACCATGAGTATTACGACCTCTTCGAACGTCGTAATGGTTTCATACTCAGTGACGATCTTGGTTTCTGCTCAAACCAGGAAGGAAAGGGCTGCATGACTTTGAAGATGTCAGACTTTTTTCCCCTCGACAGATTCAAAGACGAAGGTCAAGAGGACTTTGAGGTCGAGATTCCTAATGCCCAATTTACTAAGGCCATGGAATTGGCGGCCACAAGGGTAGGTGTATACAGGTACTATCACTTATCGGACGAGCGCGAGGAAGACAACCTGAGCGAGGACGATGGGGAGTGATTCATGATGAGAACGACGGCAGAGTTTCCCTGTTGTATATACAGCCGGCCGCCTCACCGACCCGTGTCT
Organism: Pleurostoma richardsiae; assembly: GCA_030052745.1. Classification (NCBI taxonomy): domain Eukaryota; kingdom Fungi; phylum Ascomycota; class Sordariomycetes; order Calosphaeriales; family Pleurostomataceae; genus Pleurostoma; species Pleurostoma richardsiae. The sequence goes on from JANBVO010000052.1 coordinate 64,604, forward strand.
CCGTCCCAATCGTGATACTCTTGTCTGCTCCTTACATGGTAGGCGGGAAGCGCACTTGCGTTGCCAGAGGGGTTTGGAGGAGACATTCTCGGGAGAGTTGCAAAGAGACACGTTCCTTCAGGGGGCCCATCATAGCACCTGGATTGAATCACCTTCTAGCACCCGCAGCTTGCAGCCTCTGTTCTACCACCACGTAGGTTTCTCTCGTCGCTCTCTGAAGCGCCATTTCCATTTTAGCGCCTGCGTCCAGCAGCTCCTTCAGTATCTCTTGATGATCCATCACGGCGGCCCAGTACGGCAGTGTCTCAATCGCCGTTCGGCCGTTGCTCCATAACCACTTCAGTAGCCCCCTCAGGGTCCGCACCCTTTCCAAGCAGAGTCGACACATCCAGGTGTCCAGCTTGGACTGCCAGACTCAGCGGCGTCCTCCCACCGTGATCCTGAATGTCGACATTTGCTCCGTGCTGAAGAAGGGCCCGCACCGTAAGCTCGAAGCCATGCCTAGCCGCCTCGTGAAGAGCGGTCATGCCATCTTTGTCTTGGACGTCCACGTCAATGCCTCGATCGAGAATCATGTGAACGGTCTCTGCGTGCCCTTTTGACGATGCCGCGTGCAAGGCAGTTGTTCCAGTATCCGTCTTATGCGCGATGTCCGCACCAAGACGAATTAACTTGTCGACCATTGAGCTCCTCCCCGCATGCGCAGCCTCGATCAAGACCAAATCCGGCGACCTCTCGAGTTCTCTAGGTCGCGTGACACCCAAGGCTTGCAGCTGGGTCGACAATGAGTGGGCATTTCTTGCGTGCTTTTGCAAATTGTCATATCGTGGAAACGTCTTGGTGCAGCCGGGGAATGGGCAATGGTACTTTTCCTGAGTACTCCCATGCGTGCCATGCCGCTGGAGATCGTGGTACAGTGCAAATCCCCTCTCGCATTGGTTACATTTGTATGGTTTGGTGTGCGTCTTGACATGACGGCTGAGTTCATTTCGTCATTCATCCGTTGCTAATGTCCTGTATGTACAGTCCATAATGATAGATGCATGCTTACCGCAATAGGCTCTCTTTGTCGAATGATCTTATACAATGATCGCAACGAAACTGCTGGTGTTGAGGAGCATCCATGTCACAAGGACTGTATGTATACAGTAGACGACGAAGAGTAAGACGGGCGTTCAACTAGCAAGTCCTTTAAACCGCATGAAGATGTGCCGTGGGGACGGAAGAGAGGTCCTGCTTTATAGTTGTCCATTACCGCAGGACGCAGGATAGGGCGTCGATCATCTACTAGTTGATTGGCCGCCCAACGCCCTACAGGCTATCCATAAGTCAACATGGCCGCCCGTAGGCGGCAAGGGGGAGAAAACAAAGCGACCTTACTCTCGTGCCTCACCGCTTGGCCGGCATGCTACTGTACTGTACTGAATGCAGTCCTTTCGAAGCATCCTCGGATAAAGTGCGGTAGAGATCGGGGCTGCGACATCGAAACCGGACCAACGATACGATGTCACACTGACGGCTTCCAGCACGGAGAAGCTGCCCCGTCAGCCAGATTTTGCTGTCAGCTGTATCCTTCGGTATCTGCAAGTACTGACGTGTGTGACGACATGAAAGTATGTAGAAGATGTTGCCCCTGAGCGTACATGTGGGAGGGCACGGTCTTGTTGTGCGCCACACTCTGCTTGAACGAAGTCATCCGAATATGGCCCCATCGTAAAGCGGCTCCGAAGTATCGGATCCATAATGGACCTCAGAGCACCTGGGGAGACACAGGATAGGCCAGCTATACTTACAGCTCCTCGAGGGCTCGGAGGCGTCTAAGAACGGCTGACGGATGGCCTACAAAATTGGCGACTGAGATATGTGCCACATCACAGCCTCTGAAATTTAGATTCATTCTACCATGGCCTGTGTTCATCCGGCGAGAATGATACAGAAAAGGAGTCTAGACTACAGTATCACCCCCTCGGGAGGTCAGGGCGATGTAAAGTGTACGCGCAGCTTCGATGGAGGGCAATTTCGTCTGTAAGATGAGACAAGCTGAACCCTTGTTTACCGAGGCAATAGATGAGGTCGATGACGATTGTTAATGGCGTGTAGTCGCGCAAAATGAGAGAAACAGGCGTCTCGGATCCGTTATACGACGAATGCGAGCAGGTCATTGACCGACGATCTGGCATCTCGGAAATCCGCCGTCCGCGTCATCTTCCTCGGGAGGAATGTCGGCGCCCACGTTCCTGGAGTTCGCATCGTGGCGGAGGCTGCTGCTCCTTGCTTGCGCCCTTGTCGGGATTGTTCTGCCGGCGCTGCTCTTCTACGACCGATGGGGCGACGCGCCGGGAAACATTCAATTGGGGTCCGTTCTCGAGACCATGAAAGAGTCGGGACCTACTATCCTTTCCGGCAGCGGAGTCAGCAACAATCCAGACGACGCGTACGTCGCTGTGTGTCTGGCGATTAGGAACCAGGCACCCGACCTGCCGGAATGGCTGCAGCATCACTACTACAACATGGGGGTCAGGAAGTTCTACATCATGGACGATGGATCTAGCCCGCCGGTCTCCGACTTCCTCGATACCTACCCCATACCGGCCGAGGCCATCGAGTTCCACTACTACAACGAGTCTGAGCGAATGACTTACATGCAGGCCAAGGTATACGATGAGTGCATCGGGTTTGGGCAGCAGCACGGCCAGACGTGGATGGCGTTCATCGACGCCGACGAGTACTTTGACACCCCCGGCTCGGAGACCATGAGCGAGGTCCTGAGGTCTTTCGAGCCCATCGATGCCGTCGGCGCCGTCGGCGTCAACTGGAGGATGCACACGTCCAACGGCCAGCTCATCCGCGCCAACTCCGTGATGCAGGCCTACACGGAGTGCATCTACGACGACCCAGAGGGCAACAACGAAGCCTCCGACAACAAGCACATAAAGTCCATCGTGAGGCTGGCGTACTACGAGTCGATGGAGAATCCCCACAAGTTCCGCCTTAAGCAAGGCGCCATCACGGTGGGCGAGCACGGGGACTGGATACAGCACTATGCCTTCCGCCAGCCCATCACGCGGGACAGGTTGGCACTCCACCACTACGCCGTCAAGAGCAGGCAGGAGTACGAGGAGAAGATCAGCCGGGGCAATGCCATGTCGGATCCGAAGGACTGGGGGTTCTGGAACCACGTTGAAGAGATGCCGCACGTCCACTGCCCGGAGATGCTGCGGTGGGTCAAGTGATGATCAATGGCTGATGTCGATCACGGTTGTTCGGGGCGTGGCGTTGGATGAGGGGATGGTTAGGTAGATACAGCTTCGAGGGATGGTCAGCCTGCCTACCATGAAGTTTTCCACATGAGTGTTTGGGGTTTAGATCCATTCTCGGCCACCTCGTGAATGCGGCGAGAGTTCCATTGTGAACCGGCCAGAGGCTTGTGCCTGATGCTACTCCGCGTGTTTCGCGAACAAGGAGAAAGGACTGCCCTCAATTCCTGTCGGAGACACAGCGCGCTCCGTATATTGTACGCCTGAGCTACACTACGGGCAACCATTCGCCTTGTCCCTCGCTGACCTGCACAGTCATTTGGCGCCGCTCACATGCTGTCTTGATCTCTTCCACGAGTTCCCCTTCGAGTCCAGGTGGTACGGGTATCGTCACCGTCATCCAACGCACGGAGGCCTTGTTTGTTCGATGGTTGGAAAGCTGGCGGCTGGCGCACCACTCCTTGTCTTTCATCTCTGTCTCAATGTCCTTCCAGATCATGCAGGGAATCCTCAGCCTGAGCGAGGTAGTTGTGGTAATGATATGAGCCACAGATGATCCGCCAGACGCACACTGGCGCGGTATCTCGGCATCTGGAGACAGTCGTCAATACGGGGAAACGGCAGTCGGGCCCAAATGCACTCACCCATACAGCCCTGACAGTTGTCAGCGGGCATCTCCGTAGACTTGCGACTGCAGTAACGTAGCACACGAATACTGGGCGAATACTGTGCTATAGAGAGCAGCGGGTAGACAAGCGGAAAGCAGACTTAAGAGGTCGAAGCATTGAGCTGTCCCCAAACCAACGTCGAAAACGCCTTTAGCAGGGCAGTGCTGCCGGCTGTGCTTCGCCATGTTTGACTCCAGCTTCTGACCAACAGGGCGTCTAGGTCAGTTAGTCCCGTGTGGCGTGTGACTCATGCTGTTGGCTGGGCGTTGGTGGACGTCCGGATACGCATCGGAAGCGCGACTAGGGACGATACGCATTCACTTGAAGACCATCGTCTGTTGAGAGCCTAGTTTTCTCTAACCCACCGGCGCAGCATTTTTCGCCCCTGAAAGTCAAACGGCGCAAAGCGCAGCAACTTCAAGACGGCGAAATCAGGGCATCACGCTGCCAAGCGCGACAGCAAAATACACTCGCACTTACATCCTCAGCCTGAATCAGTCTTCTGGTATTCCAAATGTTCATCTCTCAATCAGGATTCGTTCCTCTCGCTGCAGAAAGCGGATTACCATCTGGCTTGGATGATCCTCCTGACCAAATCCATGACCTCGTTACATCGCACGTCCTCCGGCATCCCTCATCTCGGATCGAGCCAAGGACTACTGTAGTAGGCACGAAATCCGAAGCCGGCTTTCAGGTTTGAAGTCACCTACTTTTCGACGACTGCCCTTGACCCTCCTGCACCGCTTCCTCATAGGATGGAGGAGGGCCATTCCCTCGAACTTTAAGGAGATTGAGATCCCCATGGCGAACGTAGTATTTACATAATTCTAGAGGCAGGCCACAAATTTTCCTAGACCAAGGGCGGCGTTTATGCTGGCAAAGGCCACCCTCTCTCGTTTTAGGATCCAGATGACCCTCACTCTATAGCCGCAGAATTAGATAACGCACACCGTTAATATAAGAGTACATGTTCTTGACTGACGCATTCGTAGTAGAAGGCGAATGTCCCCTTATCACTAGCACGCATGGCGTGAAGCTGGTCGAGGTTGGATAGATTTTCCAAAATGCGAAGAAGGCCAAATGTGACCTAGTAAGAGAGCGGCGAGCGGTCTGCAAAAGGTTGCATCAGCATGGACGATGGTACAGTACTGTAATATACGATTCTCTAGGTTCCGTGTGCCCCTCGGGGGCACGTACGTGCCACGATATGATTCGTAGATATTTGACTCTAGGTTGGCAAGAGAACGTGGATATCACATGGGTCTAAGCCGACGACGCGATGCGGCCCAACCACTCGTCCGTTGCGGCTGCTGATGTGGGCCGACGAACAGTGCTGAGAAGCTGCAGGCAATGGTTTTGCTGGTCTCCAGCCAGAGTCACCCTCTCTAGAAGTTTCTCCGCACAGTCTGCCTCGAGATGACAGTTTGAAGCAGCGGAGGGCAGACGCTGTAGGGGTTACAGTGCGACACGTATCTGGGCGTGCCGTTACGCCCAGGCTATGGAGAAGAATTTTCCAGCAGAGCTCCATCTTTGTATCGGCGGACCTTTTGGTACTACCCCTGAGAGAGAGATTCTAACTAATATGAGCCGTCCAGCCAGCCGGCTAAAGCGGACACCTCGCTATAAAATTAATCCCAACCCCATAACTAAAGAGGGGGGGCTCTATGGTAAGGAGATGAGATCGGCTTCAGGAACTCATGCGGAAAAGAGCTGTATTTACAGCACGTCTCCAGAAATCAAACTCCACCTACTATCTTCTCGGCGTGCCTTCTTAGATACGCAGAGCGATACTAGACTACATGTTATTTCCCTTTCAAACAATGCCCAATCGTAGCGGGTTGGCGACGCTCTCGGATGAACAACGGACCCTATGAAGGCCGTTGGGTGGGAGAACCAGTGGTCGTGATTTTTCCTGGCCTCGGCGTTGCTTGGAATGGCCTCTATCCCATCCTCGAGCTCCCAGATCGCATGGCCAGCCGTGATGCCGTAGAGACGGATTTCACTCTTGTCCGTGAGAAACTTGAAGCCTCCGAACCTCGCTAGCCTCGTCCTGCCGGAGCTGCGCACGAGGCGGATCGGCGTTCCGCACATTGTTGTTACCATGTTCGTGAGGCAGCTATAGATCGTTGGCAGGGCAGAGAATAGCAGAGCGGTGCACAGACCGTCTGCCGGCAGATTCGGCTTCATGTTGTTGGCGGTCGTCGCTCAATTTCATCTTCTTCATTGACTTGAGCACTTACACCCACAAGAGCCTTTGGAATCAAACTAGATAGGTCGGGCACAGGCGTGACTGGCTCGAGCGGAGGCGTTAAATTTTCCACTGTCATCAAGACCGTTGCAGCCCCATACCAGACACTACAGGTGGAGGCCGGCGCGGGCCGCGAGGGTCGACCCGTTCTTCGACTACTACCAATGGTTCACGGCGTACTACCTGCCCGGTGATGTCGGGCATTCACATCCGGCTATGCCATCACTTGTCGACCTCATGGAGATCAATACTCCTTCTTAGACTTGTTTCTGTACCACATTCCGATCTAGCTGTAACCCCAGCAAACCGTGATAACCGAATGACAGGTCACCCGATTCATATCCGGCAGGGTCGGTCCGCTGGTATCAATAGCCTGAATCCATATCGGAATCGTGCCCGAGACTGGCACGGTCGGGCTGCTCGCGCTCGCACAGGCGCCTGCGCCTGCGCCTGCGCCTGTGCGAGATCCGCTCCGCCGCAAGCTGATAGTTCGTGTGCTGGAGCTGAGAGCGGAGCTTCTGGATCCGTGCGGCGCAGGCGCCCAACACACCGGCAGCGAAATCACCGAGGCCTCCCAGGTCTGCGAAGGCGTCCATCTCAACGAGCTCCTCGATGTGGTCAGCAGCCGCGGAAGCCACCAGCTTGTGCAACGCTGTGTCGCCGGTGGAATGAGAGAGCTCCCTGACGAGGGAGAAAAAGGCCTCTGCTGACCAGTCCTCTCGGAAGGCGTGGTCAATGCGCGAATTGGCGAGCGCGACCAGCTGAGATATATCGTAATAGTCTGCTATAGCATTCATGCGCGCGTGGCACAGGATCGCTTCGGGCGTCGACTCTACTCGGTAGTCTTTCGTATACAGGAAGTCGAGCATCCGGTCGACGGTGTCAACGTCGAAGTCTACTTCGATCTCGTTTGTCTCCGCCTCCTATCCTCCAGTCAGCTTCCGTGGCATTTTGATCGTGTTGCGGGAGGCCCTTACCGCGAAACCCCCTCGAACTGCGGCAGCAAGGACCCTAGACTGCGTGCAGACTATGACCTTGTGGGCTTCGAAACGTGTTCCATGGCAAACCAGGGTGAGATCGCTGTAATGGGGTTCCCTTCGCAGCCGAGCGAAAAGGGAATGGCGACAAGCGTCTCTCGGGAGGGCCGGTTCGACTGTTGCGCAGACTGTACCTGCCTCCGTCAACCCAGCTTCGGACGCGACGCTCTTTTCGAGTTCTCGGTTTTCATAACAGTGTCTGATGAATTTGACCACCGCTGCCACAATCCCGGACGGCACATCAAGGTATTCATGGTCGACGCCCAGACTTCCCCGATATTTGATCAGCAGCACGTTGCCCCTCCAGAATAGCCGTCCCTCTTGAAAGGCATCTCCGATCAACTGACGACAGATCTCATTGACGGAGTCCAGAGATGAGAGTGTATAGTAGAGAAGGTAGCAGCCATGGTGGGACGGCTCCACGGCTTGGATGAAGGTCCCTTCGGCACCAGGAGACTCGGCAGCGTCCACGTAGAAAGTCGCGAAGCCTTGCTCAGAGAAAGCATCGCCCATCCAACCATCCAGATAGGGCACCCTGGGCTCATCTCGCTGCGAGAAAGAATAGGAAACGAGACCTATTTCCATACCGTTGGCAGGGAGGATCAACGCCAGCCGACTTGCTGCCATGGTAGGCCGGGGGTGTGTTCCGCAGCACGGGGCTGCGTCAGGGTTGTCTGGAAGCTAGAGAGACTCGCGCGCTGGATGGCCTGGCTGTGGACTATATAGCGTGTGGCGGGGTGGTGCAAACGCGTGGCGTAGCCTTGGGCGAGCTATCAGGGTGGTCATCCATTCTCGGCGGGTCTGGCTCGCCATGCCATCCTTTTCTCCGACCAGGGAGGGGCTGGCAGTGCCGCCGAGAACATGTACCCGTCCGCAGAAGGTACGGGCCGTGCGCCAGACGTGTCGCGAGCGCCTGCAGATCTAGCAGCGCGTCCCGCCGCCCTCGCGGGGCCAGAGTCACAGCCCGACGCTGCAGAGACATACCGTGACACATTGGCAGGATGAAGTTGAAACATAGCTGCCCCTTGGATCTAGCCGCCGGACAGTTCGCACTGTACAGTCGCCAGCGCGGTGACGCGATAGCCATACCGGTGGTGGAGAGCGCGTCCGCAGCGAGAGGGACGCGTTGGTGGGGGGGGGGGGCTCGACTTGTGACAACATACTTTTTAGGCAGCAAGAGATCGAATCAAGATGCCCGCTCAAGCTCGACCTGAGAATCCATGCGAATCCGGCAATTCTAGCTTCCCTCCTTGCCCCCGTCCTTCGGCTCCACCCTACCCCTTCTCCCCGACAGCCAGGACTGTTTCCCATCTTCCTCTTCTTCATCACCCCTCTCCTCTGACGCAGTGCAAGAACGTCTGCTGCGATACAAAATCTCTGCCACTCCTCCAGAGGCTCGAGGACTTCGCTTTCCCGGTCGCGCGCATCAGTTGACACCTGGCAACTGTGTTGCCAATATGGAACCCAAATCCGTGTGAGTATCCTCGTCTTCCTCTCAGGCCGGCGGCACGCCCAGGGCTGACAGCGTCGCCCCACCCATGACGACAGAATCCTGGGAATGGACCTCGGAAGCACCAGCGCCCGTGCCTTTCTGTGGTGCCCCGGGCGTGGACCCGGGGTCATCGTGGAGAACAAGCGGTGGAAGAACCTAGGTCGCTCCGAGGCGAGTGACTTCTCGACCAGCTGCCACCCGTTCGACGATGAGGGGCCCGTGTACGTTGGCGAGGAGCCCGACCCCGGGCGCCAGTCACTCTCGCTCAAGTACGCCCTCTACGTGCTCGCGGACGCCCCGGACGAACTCCTGCCGCAGTGCGCGCTCGCGCGGCCCGTGCTGGGCCTAGAGGGGGACCGGGCGTTCCGGGACCGGCTGAAGGAGGGTCTGAGGCAGCTCTTCGCCACGATCCAGCAGCGCGTCAGCGCCGTGTGCACCAGGAAGAAGTTGCGCGTGAGCACCATAGCCCTGTCAACACCCGCGCTGTGGGAAGCAGACTTCACAGACAGATACCGGGCCGTTTACCGTGCCATCGTGGCCGACGTCTTCGCACATCCTTCAAGCAGGATCTGCTTCCGTACCGAGACGAACGCTCTCGCGCACTACCTCTTCACAGACCATCTCGAGGAACTGCCGCTGGACGGCCACCGCCACCACGTGATCTTGTTGCTTGACTTCGGCGGTCACAGCATGGTAAGCACACCATCTCGCCCTTGAGCCACGGCCAGCCGGGCTTGCTTGACATTGCGTTAGAAGGGCTGCGTCCTCAACGTCGTTTGCGGTGACGACGAGACTTTCAGCTTCGTCCAGAAGGGTGAAGATTTCGGTAAGGACACCAGCTCCCCCTCGAGCAAACGAACGGACGAAAGGAAGGAGAAAAAGGCGATGGTCAGTGATGTGCTTGGTAGAATAACATGTGATACCTCCAGGCACGGACGGAGGAAGCGCGCACTGGGATCACTACGTCGGCGAGATGTGGGACGGGGTCACGTCCGAGACCAAGCAGATGCTTCTCTTAGACTTCAACCAGGCGAAGCGTAGGGGATACGGTTGCGATGTCACGGTCTCCTGCGGGAACGAAGACCAGTTTGTGTGGCGCAAGGTAATGGCAGCCGAGTCCAAGCGCTGCTTCGAGGTGGCACTGTGCCAACCGCTCGCAATGGCCGCTCGGCAGATCAAACTCGTGTCGGAGATGAAGACGACGCACAACTGCATGGTCATCGTGTCGGGAAGGACGACGAGGGTTGACGAGCTACAGACGACACTGACGAGCATGTGCAATGAAGCTGGTCTGAAGAATCCCGTCTTCACTGACAGCCTCTATGGTATAAAAAACGAGTACGTTCTACGGACGAACGGATGCGATACTTTCCAGCTTCTTTCAGACTGCTGACGGCTGGGTATAGAGACGTCAACCTTGCGATCGGAGCAGCCTATGGTGCCGAATACGAGAGCGAAGTTAGAAAGCATTTTGCCCGTCTCTTTCAAACCCCCAGACCGCGGCCAGCGGACTCTATCCTCCGCTGCTAGTGTCAGCGATAGTCGCACGATCTCTGAGTGTGGAGGAAGTGAGGTCGCACATGGCCCGTTGAGGCCCGGAGCACTGGCGCAAAGGGCGGGGCAGTTGGCCACGAAGACAGTAGGCAACATTTCATGCAAGACTTTGGCTACTACGTCGATAGTTCATTACTAGGTAGACTAAGACTCAATTTCTGATGAGAAGGAAGGAAAGTGAAAAGATGATGAAGTATTTCGAGACTCAGAATGAATGGCCAGTCTAAGGTGCTTCGTACAGGATGGACGCAGTGGGGTCTTCTGTGAGGTCGATCGGGAAGTCGATCGGGAAGTCGCATGCAGGATACGCCCACTCCAGATCACCCATCGCTGAGGCCGTTCCGTTGTCCATCGTCTGTAGGCTAGGTGGCTGCAGACAAGCCGATATCGCAGGCTGGAAGTCGAACACGTTCCAGTCAACGAAATCGAAGCCACTGTTCAATGGGGTGGATGGAGCCATTTGGGACGGTGCTGGCGCGTCGCGGCTGGGACTGAGTGTTGGGATGTCCGAGGTCTTGCCAGACGTTGACTCGGGAGTCGTCCGCTCAAAGCGTAACTCGACCTCGTGTAGCAGTTCCAGCAGCAGCACCTCGAGATCCAAGTTATCGCCATCCGGCATGCCTGTCCTCGCGAGAATCGTCCGGACTATTTGAGGCCCCTCCTCCTGCATGAAGCTCTCCATCATCCGGAAAGTCTCAGCCACGGTAGTACCAAGGTATGCGCTCGTCGGCCTGGGCTCGTTGGCGAACACAACGTCCCAGACCAAGTACCACTGAGCCTCGGCCGACAGCTGTCGATCGGAGCGCCGCTTCAGGAGGTCGGAAACCTCCTGGGAAATTCCTTCGGAGCTATCCATGCTTGAGCGCGCCCGGGCCACGCAGCCCCGAGATCTGATGTGCTCATCACGCGGGCAGGACGAGGGAAAGCTTTCGTAACATGTCGGGCAGTAGAAGGCAGCAGGGAAGTGCCGACGATGAATATGTTGCTTGACATCCCGAATCCGTGTCAATTTGAGGGTCATGCAGTCCATGTGCCGGATCGGGAACCTCCTGAAGAAGGGACACGCAAATCTCGGGTTGCTTTGCTTCGCCGTGTCTTCTTCGGCGAGTGGCCGGCCGACATGTATGTCGTTATGCTCCCAGTCGCAGTCCTTCCCTTGGTCGAGGATGCCGCAGCTGTGATCTGTCTGGCCCCTTTTCTGCTGTGCTTCTTGATCGCCTGCCCGCTCGACTACGCGCTTCGAGTCAGGCGGCGACCCAGGCCGGCCTGTCTGATTACGCAGGGCGGCAAAGATGCCACGCTTGTTATGTCGTCATGAAGCGATGCCTTAAATAAATGCGTCCCCTTTGGATGGCGTTGCCCATCCATGATGACATGGACTCAGAGGATAAGCGGCAGGAATTCGAAGAAAGCTTGTCGTACTATCGGCTCGTGGGCATCAGGCGAGCTAGTTTCGTCGATATCGTCAAGACTGGCCAGAGAAACCACGAGGAAGACTATCCTACCTCACGTCTTACTGGGGAGGAATGATGACTAGGACTTCACGAAAAAACAAGATGACAAGGCAAAACTCCGTTGGCATTTGACTCAGGAGGCGCATTAAGTAAGAAAGGGCATGTGTAACTGAACAAATGTGCAGAGTTAGACGCCAACACGTTAGAGGTCGTCTGCCACCTGTTCATCAATCGCAAGGACGCAGAAAGTCGAGCATCACAAATGTTGGGACCTGTGCTCTTACGAGCAACTGGGTTCGGCCACTTGTAGCGGAATCAAATCGTTCGTTATCTTTGCTGTCGTTCATAGAAAGGGCGTATATCAAGCTCTAGTCTTCTTATAGTTCACTTCGCTGATTTCTATGTGATCCCCTTCTCGCCGAAGAGCTGTCATCCCTGGGAGAGTCCCGGAGCCATCATCATAGTATCAAATACGCAGGAATCAAGGCAATGAGGCCGCCTAGGAGGGCCGAAATTACTTGGTCTTAAAGGCACCATACGAGGGGCTTGCTTGCGCAGAACCTACCGTGAACGGCTTCGAGCGAAGGAAGGGAAGTCTGGCTGCAGTGCCATAGAACACCTTCCGGACCAATCACGGACGCCTGTGTGCGACAGCCCTGACACGCCGAGCTCAGACTTCCGAGACGACGGTATGTATGTTTACCCAACAAGTACCAACCATCAATGTCATCTAAAAGCGGCCTTGCTCAGCCGTTTAGTCTGCCCACGACTTCGACGGAGCCCATCATGCAGCGCGAGGATGGAGCCGGAGCATCCCACCAGTGTTCCCGGACGGGTTTTGTCGTTCCCAAAGAAGTGAGCAAGCCATGCCAGGCAAATCCTCCTTCCTCATCTCCATGTTGGAGACTCACGCCGCTTATCAGTTGATGAACGCGACACCGGAAATGGGAGTCCCTCTCCTCTGCCTTCCAGTCGAGCTTCTGCTCGTGATCTTCTACAACGCCGATCCCGAGGACCAGCTTTGTCTCGCCCTTACATGCAGGCGCCTTCTTCAAATCTCCGCTTTGCTGTCCCTGCAGATCCCTTCAGTGGCAGGACATCGGCGCGCGTCCTGTCCCCGGATCAACAGCCTGTTGAGGCGTGTCAAACCACTGGATGCTCCCGAGAAGACCGCCCTATGCTGCGACTGTCTGCTGTATCGGCCGAGGAGGGCGTCTTACTGGGAAGAAACACCGAGAGCTGGTGCGAATGAGGGATGTTGGTCGTTGGTAGTGAAGTCGTGGGAAGCGGGGTACTGTGGCCAGTGCCCAGAATGCTGGTCTGGACAGAGAAGAGCGGAACTGGAGTATTTCTCAGCTACGAGAATCTACGGTTCGTACCGGAAGTCCAAATGGTGATTCTATCATGCCTTAGGCACGCGGCAGTTGGAGGCACGTAGACAATCCGTCAGCTGCCGCCGTGTCCGCGTACAGTAACACAATACGCCACCCGAGCAAGACAAGCCAATATATCTACAAATCTGAAGACACGCTTTCTTCGCTCTCCAAGCTAACACGAAAGACGAGGTGAGCATCACGCGGCCGGTACCCCTGGCGGATGATCTAATTGCGTGGCGCAGAACCTGCCCCAGACATGGGCGATATTGTCGATATCCGGCATGGCTTGCAAGCGTCAGACGAAGTGGACTTGACCTTTTATGCGAGCTCTATTCCTGTAGTGCTTGTCTGATCTTGAAGGGCGTTGGTCGGTTCTGAATGGTCTGGTTCACGAGGGGGACCTGCAGGTTCGCCCGGGAGGAAATGGAGAAGCTCCGCCAGACATTCCATATCACACTTCAAGTCTTCTGCTATTTCATGCAGGTCGTCCGGCCTGACATCCGAGGAATCATCGTCGCCGCCCCGCATAAGGTGCGATGTCTTTTCACTTGCGGCTCTCGCTGTTGAGGCTAGTTCATCTATCTTCTCGGAGGAGAGATCAACAAGCGGTATGAGCCCTGTAGCCCGTCAGTGCTCCTCAACTGCGACGAAATGCCATCGAGGCCACCTTCGTCGACCCCGTACCCATCCGACCAAAGAACCAGATGGCAACGAATGTTGTTGAGGCTGTTCAAGTCTTGTCTCGAGACACATGTGTCCTTCCGAGACACTTCGCGCACAATCTCTCTGAATAGATTGTTGACGGCGACACAGAGACAAGCTACGGCATCGTTGTCTTCTAGCCCGTCGTTCGTCTGTGTTGTGTCGACGTCATCAACAGATGAAGATCCCGAAGTCGCAGGCGTTGGTGCGGCGGATGTATTGCCTTTCATGATCTTCAAGCCTCTGGGGCTTTTTTCAGCATCGAGAGAGACGCAGCCGTCTCGAGATCGGGTGTTGACAAGTCGAAGCGATTGAAGAGGGAGAGCCGTACTTGTTTCACGTTGCGTGACCAGACGAAATGAGCGAGGCACACAGCACAGCCACGTCGTTGTATTTGGGGGAAGAGGGGAAACCCCGCCCCAGGGGGAGGGGTGATAAAGGAGAAGTCACGCTGCTGAGGGGTTGGCGAGGGGGCTGGCCCGTACTACATGCGCATGTCCCCGTCGCAACCGCCAAAACACGCACTCGCCTGACATGACCACGTCATCTCAACTCCGGCATGTTGCGGACACGGGCGCTCTGATTCGCTCGCTAGGACCATTCGGTGACAGCGCCCCGTGGCTGCCTAGGACGGCATGTGCACCGACCATGTATTTAAGACCCGGAGCAAAAGCTTTCTTATCCCGCGAGACCTCTACCCCATCTTTGACTTTCAGAGCGCTACGTCCACATCTGCCATCATGGCCTCACAGCACGCACCATCACCTGCGAAGGATCAAGCTCCACAGCACAGTGCCAGTACATGTACAACCCTCGAAGGCGATGAGACAATCACGGCAGCCATATCCAAGGCAGTTGACGAGAGTATTGCCTACTGGAAGCTGCGCGTGGGCCGTGACCCGCAGATCATCAAGGGCGGCGGGATCAACCCGAACACGCTGCGGGAGTTGCTGATGGATCGGTTCCACGGAGAGTTTCTCGTCTTCGTCAGTCCGCCCTCCCGCTTCTTATTCCTTCTGGTTTCGTGAGATCTAGACTGACGAGTGGTGGGTGCAAGTTGGTGCATAACACTTACCATGTCTACGCAGACCAGCTCCTGACGCAGGAGGAGCTGTGGGAGAAACTTGGGCCGTGTACCCTCGAGGGGGCTCGCGCGACACCGAGTCAGCCGAGGCAGATATCGACGATGGTGATGGGATACTCCAATAGACATCCCTAGGTGCGTGGTCCTTTGAGTGGCCGGACGTCCGGCCGAAACTCTGAGCGACTCGAGCCAGATAGCGCAGTTGAGAAACAGAAGATAAGCTCGTTGTTCTGCATAATCCTCGTGTTCGTCGCCGCAAGCTCCTGAACATGCTTCAATAGAATCCTAGGCCGCAGCCGCAGCCACACCGCCCTTGTCCTTGACGCCGTACCGGGACAGCGCGATGTCTCCTGCTCCTCCGGCAGCGTCCCGTACAGGATATACTGCCTCGCGGTCAAGTCCGTGCAGTTGGGCTGCCCCTTCCACCGAGCTTGTGGAATGCATCTTGGTTTCGGCAAGGCGTCTGCCGAAGTCCGTGTACATGAAGTGCCCGGAGCCACGAGAGGCTGTTCAGTTTTATTTCTGGGAGCAGGCAATACAGATGATTTGCTCATTCTGCTCGACCGACGAGTTCGCCGCCGGGGAGAACCTAGGCTGGCGGCTCGAGGTACCGAGTCGCGTTTCAAGCAGCAGCGCGCAGCGGGTCAATCAGCTCCTGTTCCGCTTCTTACCCTCCGCCTCGACTGGTTTGCCACCGGACGTGCAAAACAGGGGCCAGGCCTTGCCTGTCTGAAAAGTCACGGATCATTGCCTGGTCGTTGACGGCGCGCGCGTACCCACCGCGCGAGCTGCACACATGCTCGCTGCTTTAACTACTCTACAACCCTGTCCCATATGAACATCTCTCACGCTCTTTTCCGGCATATCACGGAAACGAGAAGGCGCCTAGACGACCCGCCGGGCGTGATGGCCGACACGGCAGCCCTGAAGAGGACTGCTACTGACCTTGCTAGCAATGGGTCACCTACGGAAGCCGGAACATGGGTTCGACGAACGCACGCGAAAATGCTCGAGATGTCGCGCACATGGAAGGACATCGCGATCATCCTCGGTGGCCAAGAGAGATACGAGAGCGTGGAACCTTTTCTCCGACAGGCCGTCCAAGTCCACACGAGTATAGCAGGGGCTGAGCACTCCGAGACGCTCGGCATGAAGAGACGGCTTGCGTGCGCGCTCGCCCTAAATGGGAACCCTAAGGAAGCTGAAGCGATGCTTCGGGCGGTGGTGGGGACAGATGCAAAAGCGCTGTGGGCCAATATACGGTACACGATGGAGAAGATGGCGGTCATATCCGGGATTCGACATGGACACGATGACGCGGAGGCCCTGTTTCGGTCGGTCTTTGACTTACAGATGAGAGGGGAAGGCGCTGAGAGATCCCAGGAAGCCGAATCCTCATTTCTAGCGATGGTTGAGGATCTAGAGGCGCCAGCAGCCGACGTGCTCAACACGATGGTCCATCTCGTGCCGATCCTCCGCATCCAGAAAAAATGCAGGGAAGCAAATTCCTTAGATCGATTGGTATCTGAGTCAAAGGCGATGGTACTAGGGCTCTGAAACGCTCCACGGGCATAGACGTCTACTGGAAATTTGATTGTGTGTTCTCGGGAAGCAGGTTACATAAAGGGAGCACTCCGGCGAGTCTGCAGCTCCATATCAGAGCAGTTCAATGAGAGGGCATTCAGATCCTGCTGTGCTGTTGTCTTTCCGTGCTCCATTCCCCGATGATTGCCCCATAAGCAGTCGGGTCGATGTCAGGGACGAGTTGTTAGGCAAGAGCAACTCGTACCACAGACGACCAGTTCGTTAGCACTCACTGCATGAGGTCGGCGACCACGTTCGTCTTCGGCTCCTGCAGGTCGAACCACCTCAGGAACTCCCAGTCGTGGTCCTGAGATGCAGGCTCCCACCGCCCATAACCGCCCGGCACCGGCAGCTGGTTCACAGGCCTGCGTGCTCGCGGAGTTTCTGATCTCGGGGCGACGATAATCTCCGATTGCTCGTGCCGCTGGTGCCGCTGGTGCCGCTGGTCAAGGATGTGCGCAATTCGTAGAGTGGCACCGGCGGCGCTGATAACCCGCCCTGGTAGGCTCCAGGCCGGCCACTCTCTCCCACCGCGAGGCGCTTGCTCGACCATCACCCTGCCGCCCCTCTTGGCGAGGCAGTAAGGGCACATAGCGTTCCGGGGGTCGCCATCCGCGGGGGCAATGGGGTGGGCGACGTCTTTTGTCCGGTCGCAAGGGACGGGCAGGATGGGGTGGGCACAAGAGTGGAAGACGTTCTGGCGGCACACGGGACACTGGGGCCGTGGGGTGTTGCCGAGGTAGCGCTTGAGGCAGATGCTGCCGAAGGCGTGGCCGCAGGGCGTCAGTGCCCAGCTCTCCTTGACACCCTCCGGCGTTTGCTGGCCGACTTCTTCATGGCAGATCGGGCAGTCCTTGTCAGTCACGGCGTGGTCGACCAACGCCGAGACTTGATTGGGCTTCTGCAACTTCATCTTTTTTCTGCTATCTTGCTAGTCTTTGAGTGGCAGATGTGTGAGAGAGAAGCGCTGTAGCGTAGCAGACAGAAAGCCAGGACCCGAATTGAGCAAGTGGGTGGCGTGGTGACGGTAGGGTATGTATGGCAAGGAGCGGGGACATTGCCTAACCGTTCGGGTCGTGTGCCGCCGTATTGTTGCCTACGGACCCAGACACGACTGGTCAGGGAGGACCACGTCGGTCCGCTGGCGCAAGGAGCGTCCTGTTCAGGAGAACACGGCATCCAAGGCGTAATCATACTGTAGCTATCGTGCAGGACGTGTTATCTGCAACGCTAGTCGGCCAGAGGGATGGGCCGCTTTCATCAGACTCTTATGAGTCACCGTGCGCGAACCTGCTGTCCAGTCGCCCGGGTGAAGCAATCATCCGCCCCGACAGCCCTTGAGACACGTCAGCTGTGTTGCGCGACACGAGAGCCCCGCTGGCCAGTCAAGAAGACAAGGCTTGGAACCATTCTCCACGTCCGTACCCTCTTATGTACATGATCGCTGCTATATCTGTCCGGGACGACGATTCTCGCTCTCTTATGCGGCGTAGTCCGGTGACAGCTTTCTTCTAGCATCTGATTGAGACGTTCCTGGAATGGAGGTCCTCGCCGACTTTATATCGCCGCTAGTTCAACTGGTCGAGATTCTCTCATACGTAGTCCAGACCCTGAAGGACTGGGAGAAACTTGCAGACGACGCCGTCTCGTTTGGATATCACTATGAAGCCGAAGCCTTCCTCAGGATGGTGCTTGAGGAGCGGACGCGAGTGCAAGGGGCCGAACACCCCAGGACAGTCGATGCGAAGCAGATGCTCGCGCACGTCCTGGGCCTGCGTGGCAAATATGGGGAAACCGAAGCCTTACTTCGATCCGTGGTGGAGGTAGAGGTGAAAGTGTGCGGGCCCGAAAGCCCCGGGGCACTCATCATGACTGGAAGACTCGCCGTCACGCTCCGTGACCAGCAGCGATACCAAGAGGCCGAGGACTTGCTTCGACCGGTGATCAAGGTGATGAGAAGAGTGTACGGACCAGAAACTCTGCTGACACTCGACACGATGAACGAACTCGCGAGCACGCTCGGCGCCCACGGGAAACACGAGGAAGCCGAAGCCTTATTCCGATCGGTGCTCGAGTCTTCGCAGTGGGACGGACACTCCACGATCCTCGACACAAAGAAGGGTCTCGCGACTCTGCTCCGTGACCAGCAGAAGTACCAGGAAGCCGAAGATCTACTGCAGTCAGTGCTCGAGTCACAGCAAGAGCTGCTAGTTACGGCGCCACGGGGGACGGAACATGTTTTCCTCCTGCAATGTTCGCGAACTTGGAAGGAAATCGCGACCGTACTCGGCATGCAGCAAAAATATCTAGGAATGGAAGCCTGGCTTCAATGGGCAGCCTCTGTTCAGACGGCAGTTCTGGGTACTGAGCACCCTGAGAGACTCGACACGGCGAAGTGGCACGCGGTTGCGCTCGGTATCCAAGGCTATCACCAAGGAGCTGAGACCTCGCTTCGGACGGTCTTGTGGTCACAGATGAGAGTACTAGGGACCGAGCACCCTCAGACACTCGACACAAAGAAGAAGCTGGATTTTGTGCTCGCGATGGAGAATCGCGCGAAGGCGCTTTGGACCGAATACTGAAAGCCCAGGAGCTTACCTGGCAAGGCAGACTGACGACCGGGCGTCGCGCTGGTCGTTGCAGTTTGTCTCCCGAAGTGTTAGCCAGGCTGGGACAGCATCTCGTATTTAGGGGCATATATAGTAGAGGTGGAATGCTTGCCGTGCTTCGGTCCCTCCCGTAACATCTCCCATTCTTTATGTTCCGCATGCCGGCCTCCTCGGTCCTGAATCCGGGAGCGGAGGAAGGACGTGAGGAACGTAGAAGGAAGAGTGAACTAGATTCCGCGACAAGCAGGGTACTGCTGTGACAGCCTACCTCGTGACAGGTCTTTTAGTCCGCAAAGAAAGAGAAGTGAAGGATTGACATTTAGTAATAATCCGCCCATAGTTTGCAGTGTGACCTCTGGAGGCCTAGATACATCATTTCAGACTCTGTCTGCGGATATACTCCGCTTCGCTATCGATCCTGCGAAGCAACTTCCCCGTCGCAGCTTCGTCCTCGGCGGTCAGGTTTTTCTTGGCCCTGAGCTCGCCGACCAGCCCCTCCAGCAGCAGCAGCGCCGCTTCTACGTCACCAAGCTTGTCGTACACCAGCGCCAGCTTCTCCCCCAGCAGGACGGCCTCGAAGAAACGCTGCGATCGTAGGGCATTGTCGCGCAGCGCAGCGAGAATCTCGTCTGCTATTTTCGCTGCTTGCTCCCTGTCCGAGAACGACACGACAGCAAACGTTATCAGTCGGCTCTGTAGCGTCTCCGGATGGAGGCTGCCTAGCCTGAGACGCTGGGCTTCGAGAATGGCCACCAGCTTGTCTGCTTCGTCCTCGATGCCCCCGCTCAGGTGGGCAAGGTGAAGCACCTGCCGCGCAGACAAGACCAGGGGATGTCGACCGTCAAGGTCAGAAGCCTCTCCCATGCTAGTGATATGTTCGTACCTGCTCTTGGCAAGCTCGAGGGTCTGCGGATCCTCCCGCAGCGTATTGGCAAGTTCTAAGGCCGCCTGGAGTGTGGCGATGCTGGTGTCACCCAGGGATGTTGTCCGAACCTCCAAAACCGCCTGTTGCACCTCGAGCACGAGTTCCCGCTTTGCGGACGGTTTGGTGGCCTCGACCCTTGCCCACAGCTCTAGGGTGTAGACGATGTCTGGATGAATGAAAACAGCTCCTGACACGTAGCCGTCATCCTCGTCGAACGGGACTTGGGCTGGTCGCCATTTCTCAACTCGCGTGCAGCGTGATAGCGCCGCCAAGATGTCCTGGACAATTGTCTCGGCCTCTGGTGTATCCTCGGACGCATCTCGAATCTCAGGGCTTGAAGCCCCGACGGGGATGCTCAACAGGTCTCGCTCCCGCGCGAGGGCTTCTACCAGGGTGGTCTCTGAACGCAATAGATGGCCGATGAGAGACTCCGCAAACCCCCTTTCGGCGAGGCATCGTATGGTCCATGGATGATCTCGACCCCCAAAGCCTTCCTTGCAAGCGCAGGTCGCACTGACACGCACTTCAGTCATGCACTTCTTCACCCCGCTGCATCGAGCTCCAGCCGTAAGGCCGAACGACCGTCATATACATCGTCCAGCATTGTCGCAAGTCGCTCTTGCTCATCGGGGCACGTAAGGCGACATGTACGTTTACGGGCGATGATGCTAGAGCGGCCGCGAAAAGTACGATGCATGGTCACTGCGTGCGTGAGTGGCGGACCCCTTCCCGGAATACTTACGAAGTCGTTCGCCAGGTGGACCACAAGATGATATACAGCTAGCCAACACCGGCACGGAGCCGTGCTAGCGACCGGCAGCGACTGCTGTCACGGTCATCGCGGTCGTCATCATCACGGCTGCAGCATCGTCAGTTGTGGCTTGCTGTTCTTCAAGAGCGCCTTGTTTGAGACAGACTCCCGGGCACCAAATTCTGCATGGCAAATAACCACCGAGACTTCGTGGATGGCGCCAGTTACCACGCCCAGGCGCTGGCCTGGTCGGTCCTGAATGATATCTATCGCACGGCTCGGAGCCCTGTGGCCATGACGCCATCTAGGGTTGCTACTCGACTGGTCATCACACAGCCTATGGAGCCTATCGCGGACAGCGGCGACTGAGCTGTTACCCAGTCACAGACCTAGTCACAGACTACGCGATTGATACCGGTATGACTTGGTAAACAAAAACGTATTCCTTGTAGCGAGTGTCTAAGGCTTTGATACATCCGTATACGATCCTCGTCCAGCTATCTGTTACGTCGTCTACGGCGAGGAGTTCCCGCCGAGCTTGATTCCGGCCACGTCAAGACCCTTGTGCTGGTGACTATGAAATTCGTCCGCCTCTCAGCTTCTGCCATACTACAGGCATTCTTCCGCGTCGTTGGGCCATCGAACGTCAGCCAGGACATCTGATAATGGTCGGAAACCGCGAGACAGCGACGAAGTCGGTGAGCAAACTTTCGTGGCGTATGGCGTGTCCCATCGCGGTCACAATTCGCGACACAACGCCCAACTTGTTTAGCCATCTCGAGTTCATCGTTGAAAGGAAGTATTGACAAGATCTTGGATGCACGATTGTGTTGACAGTATGTCTCCGCTAGCGCTCTGTAGAGAGGAAACAGTAGTTCCTCCATGCCTTTCCTCCGAAAGGTCGACCAGATAAGGGCCAAGGCTTCCTCGAGAACGGTTCTCTTCATGGCGTGGTGACGGATGGCAAGCACCATGTCCCCCACTATCTGACTTGTCTGGAGATCTTCAGCATCGCATTGCCTCCGCAAGATCGTGAGAACGACCTGCCGTTCGTGCTTCCGGAATGCAGTCAAGGTACGGGGATCGGCTAGGATGGCAGGATAAATATCAGCGAGTCTTGGGAGACGTCCCAAGCTCTGGGCAAGTATGTGGAAGGGGACGCTGGATTTTGTACGGAGCTTCTTCGCCATTGAACAGACGGTTGGAGGAACGAAGCCTGATCGTGGATGAGCGAGACGGCTGGAGATGGAGATGGATATGGCGCGTTTTATGTTGCGGGGAGCTAGCACTCGACGCCACGCCTCCTATGTGGTTCTCGTCACCAACAAACCAGATGAAGGTGGGGCGTTGCAGTGACAGTTGGTTTTCCACACTCGCCAAGCTCGGTGTATGTGCGGTACGCATGACGCGGAGCAGGGGCCGTGGTTGGATAGTTCGCAGGTGGGCGTGGTCCTTGACCCGAACATCAGGCCGAGTGACTGCACGATGAGCCTTTCAGGTCCGCATATCAGTACGGTCGCGAGGGGGAGGGGGGCAGCCCCGGAGTTGCTGGCAGCCTGGTACCTGTTGACCTCGATGGATACTTAACGATACATGCGACAGCCAAAAACGGCTGAAAGTAGTAAATCTGCCCTATGCGCCAGCAAGATCATACATGTACCAGTCAAGTACTGTGGAGCTTGGCACTGCCCCCATGTTGGTTCGGCCAAAAACGGTGTTGATTTCGGTAAAAGAGCCACAAGGACTCAGTATACTTCAGGATACAGCAAGGAGCCGAAAATGGCGGACAAGGTACCTCACCCACGAGCGACGGAAAGCAGGAGAAGCATCGTACCTACAAGGGTGTGTAAGGTCCAGTTTCCGTACAGGTACTGCCCCTGACCGACCTGCGCACGGACCTGATAGCGTTTCTGTTGGTTCTTGTCAGCGTGTGCAGTCCCACCAACATCACCTGCTGTCGAAAATGGACAGGGCGCATTCCGCGCTTTGGCAGGGCCCTGACCAGTCTCATTGGATCGGTGAGTACTGCGCATTGACCGCCCAAGTGACGACCCGGCGTCGGGCCACAATTTATTGCCTCTGTTCTGTCACCTGTCCGCAGCAGCCACACTCGGTTGCCATGGACTGGGCAGGTACCATATTGTGACTGAACAGACGGGGATCGCTCACTTGTGCACTGCAAAGTATTGTGCAGTATTGTACTGTACTGCACAGTACAATCATAACAAAGCTGGATGACCGAATATCTGGTCGGGAAGGCTGAATTAGCTGGGAGAAGTACATGCGAGAATAAAACTGGGGCCTAGTAAAAGAGCATTCATGGCTTGGCGGCACCCCCGGTACATACTCAGCGCCGCCAGCTCCCAACGTGAGGCGAACCATCATGGCACTTTTGCGCTACATAGCAGAAATATGGCGAGATTATGGCTCTTCCGTGCCAGGGGAAAAGTTGTTGAAAGTCGTCATTCAGGGCGGTGCATGCAGTAAGCTCACAATCGTACCCAACCCCGCACTGCCAGCCAATCGCGTACTGCTACCCGGATTCGTTCTTCGAGAGCCTTGCACCCGAATGCGAGCACCTGAGAGAACTCGTCCTCGCCAACTACGAGCCGGAGGCCCGCGTCCGAGTAGAAATAGAACGGAATCTGGTCCCACGCAGTCTGCGTGCTTTCATTTTCCCCCTATCTGCGTACCTTCCTGCACTTTCAAGGCCTGGGTCTCGCTTTGCCACGATTTCAATCATTTTACGCATTCTCCGTCCGAATCCTCATCCTCTGGCGAGGACTTTCTCCCGCGAGTTCGAGCTTGAAGCTCACTGGCAATCTCGAATACAGCACTGTACGACCGAAAAACAGAGAAAAGGGGAACATTTAGGTTATGGCCCAACGACGAAGCGAGGAAGCATGGCAGCTGGTGCAGGACACCTACCAAGCGCACCGTGCGAACATGGCTCTCACGGCACGGCCCATGCAGGCTTGGATAGAGCGAATGATCACCGGCTACGAGGCTCGAGGACAGAGCGAAGCGATCAGGTTCTGCATAAAACTTGCTGGGGAATATCTCCAGGTGGGCAATGTCATGAAAGCTTTGGAAACAATCGACCGTGCGATCCCTTTATGGCAGCAAGTCAACTCCACGGATCCTCCGCTCCCTGCGTTGCATGAAGTACCGCACTTTATACCGCTGGCTAAGTCAATCCTTGGGGATCCAAAATCACGCGAAGCGCCGACGTTGGCTAGCTACATACGGACAAACATCACGGCCCTTCCAATTACCGATGTGGTATCCCTCCTCGACGGTGTGATCCCGGATAGCCTGCGAGACGACATATCTGGACATCTGAGAGGTCTATCTGCGGATGCATGTGTTGCAGTTGATCAAGGACCGGAGATTCGCGTTCACAGCGAAGTCGTTGCGTATTGGTCTTCATATTTCGCGGTAGCACTGAGCCGCCGCTGGATAAGCACAGAGTCAGGGGGAGATATTCACTTTTCTGCAGAGTTTGTCTCTCAGAGATCATTAGAGACCGTGGTTGAATTCATGTACTCGGGCAGGTTCCGCCGGCCAGTTGGTGATGAAGAGGTGGATGAAGTTCGGGGAGCCGCCGACTATCTCGAGATCCCTGCCCTTACAGCAGCTATTGACGACTTCGAGGAAGCTGCTGCAGCGTGTGATCGGGCCTTGGGCAAATGACTATCTAGCAAGACAATACATTTTAGAAGTCAGAACGTTGATCCCCCATCTTGCACCCCCCTGCATCCCATTGCTTCGTTGCCACCTGCCTATGAAAACCCGTGAAACATTGCTCACAGCTTGAAGTCGCGGATCCAGTCAAGATGGATCCGATTAGCCAACTTAGAGACCGTTCCAGCGAGGTGTAGGGTTCGGCGAGAGGCACTCAGGCGTCGTGAAGCGGAAACACGGGGGTGCAGGCTCGGCGGCCCCGAGAACACGCACCTCGGAGCCTTCAAAATCTATGTCGAATGCCGACAACCACTCGGGCCCGGGCAGTGGCCTGTGTGCAAGACACGTACCTGGCGCGATCCTGCTCTTGGCTGTGGAACGAATCCTCGGCCGGCAGCACACAACAGTACGCGAGGTCGGTCCTATCTAGGATCAGACACCCGGCTTCCCACATGGCGAGCCCGTGTCAGTTGTAGGCCGAGTTCCATGTCTTGGGCCGATCTGATGAAGGTATGTAAGACAGGTCCCATCCGGACGAGACGGAGCCCAGGGTCGGGCAGGACTGTGCGACAAGGGACTTGGGCAGGTTTGCCTCGTATGTAGGCCTCTCCAGCTCGGTAGATCCTCGCTGGATCGGGAAGAGCGGCTCCAGTACTCTTGGCGAAACCGGCATGCCTCTTCTTTCGGGTCTTGACTCCGCATCTCCTGGGGTTCTCTCGCTGCCCACATCAGCTCGCGATCGAGGTACCGCCAGCTCTCCATAGATACGTGAAAATGCGGCCGCCACTGTCCACAGTCAGTTCATTGCGAGGCGTCGGGCATGGACTGTCTCGTACCGGCTAGCATGTCGCCGCCGGAATCATCAAATCCTAGGTCAAGAACGCGCAGGAAGCGTCGCCTTCCTCCGACCGTTCCAATGACGAGAATTGGGTGTCGTAGACCCATGCCGATGACAATCTGACTATCTGTCAAGGCGGGTGAAAGTAAAGTACCTCAGAAAGTAGTTCCTTTACGTGAAGGGTAAAGGGATCTCCACGGACGATCAGATGAAACAAGTAAACGAGTGAGGCAAACCCGAAGGCTTCTGAACGAAGCCGGGAGTGGTTGTGGGCCGCGCGTGTGAGAGCTTGGTTGGTTGCGCTCCGTCTCAGAGCGCATGCTGGCGGCCGAAAGGTCAGGCCAGGATGGCTGCAAACACTGCAGGGGCTATCAGGATGGGTCATGAGGGCGATCAGCACAAATCCCTGTGTCCAATCGTAGGCTGTTACGCCAACAATGCACGGCCTGGCTGCGATGGTTTGGACAGGCCACAGTGCTCACTACTCGGCAGTATGCCAACCTCGACGGCTGCACTGTATGTCGCGAGTGTACAGGGTCTGTTTCAACATGCATCTGTGAGGTTGTGAGCTGTATCGGCAACCCGGGCTCGTCGGCCAACGGCCAAACACCAGCAAGGGGGCTTAGGCATTGGTTTGGAGGAGGACATGTACCAACGGCACACGCGTTGACAGAACGAGAACATGTGCATCCAAACAACCTATGGGTCAGGGGGCTCCATTCTGATTCGTGGCAGCTTTAGGCGGGGTGGCAGGGCGAACTGCGCCGCCTTGCCTCCGAAATGAACTGGTCAGAGGTCAGTCGCAACGGTTGTCCAGCTCAGCCACCGCCCGTGTCCGCCGACGCACAGCCTCGTACCTAGACGCGATCTCTTTGCTCATCTCAGCGGTAGAGTGCAGTATCAGAGGCCGGATGAGTCATGCGTTTTCGGAGTTGGTATATATTGCCTGCTCTTCCCTGACCGCTTCATCGTATAACAGAGTCGTCATCTCTGCTGACCTCCGCTTCCTGCCACCGCCACCCCACGTTTCTGACAGCTCGCGTGAATTCAACACCCGCAATGTCTGGCAGCAAGGCCCCCTCGAGCATCTGGAGACGCGGATCGTCGAGATCACCCTCGACCTCAGGCCCTGGCGGTACCAGCTCAGCTACCTCCCCGATCTCGCCTACACAAAACCCATTTGGCATCGCCTCGCCCGTCACGCGTCGGCCTTGTAAGCCTGCATTTCCCACCAATTTCTGTCAAGAATACCACAGATATACTGTACAGCCGTACTGACAAGACTGATCCAGTCAGGGACCCCCCACCCGCCTACTCCGAGACACCCACCGCAGAGTCCGGCCCTGCTATCCCTACCCTGGCGGTAGGCGGCCCCGCGCCTGGGCAGCGGGCGGCCTCGCCGTCGCCGTCCCTCTTCAGCATCTCCACGCCCGAGGACCCCTACGCCTTCCTCTCCGTGTTCGACACCGTCTTCGTCATCGACGACAGCTACTCTATGCGTGGCCGCTCCTGGGACGAGGTGCGCGCCTGCCTCGCCGCCATCGTCCCAATCTGTGCCGCCCACGACGAAGATGGTCTAGACGTCTACTTCCTCAACCACCGCTCCATCGCCGGCATCAACGCCCCCGCAGGCAAGGCCACTGGCGGCTACTACAACGTCGTCTCCGCCGACACCGTGGAACGCATCTTCACCACTGTCCGCCCGCGCAACTACACGCCCACCGGCACGCGGCTGCACCACGTGCTCTATGCGTACATGCGGCGATACGAGGCCGCGGTGCGTGCGGCGGGCGGTGACACGGACGGCGCCGACGTCGCGGGCATCAAGCCCATCAACGTGATCGTCGTCACGGACGGGGTGCCGTCAGACGACCCGCAGAGCATCATCGCTGCGGTAGCGCGCCGGCTCGACAAGCTCGACGCCCCGCCACACCAGATCGGTGTGCAGTTCTTCCAGGTCGGCAATGAACCAGGTGCCGCGGAGGCGCTGCGTGAGCTAGACGACGCGCTGGCTGAGGAGCAAGGGGTGCGCGACATGGTAGACACCGTCACGTTCAATGCCGCCGACGCAGGCGGTGTGCCGACGCTGACGGCCGACGCGGTGCTCAAGACGGTGCTGGGTGCGGTGCACAAGAAGCACGACCAGAAGAGGCTCAGCGCGGAGGGCGACGGCAGTTCTTGAGCCCATAGAGAGAGATCGCAATGTAATCCTCATTGTTATGTATGTAACTCCGGCATGAAAAGCTAGGTGTGTTCTCCAATGTAGTATTCGGCTTCCTGGATCCACGTTACCGATCTCTTGACACTTCCTGGGTCGTGCTTGTGTTACATCTGCGTGAGGCAAACCCGCTCGCATTCGCGACCATAACTCGCCCCTTTACATGCAAATGAAAAAAAAGTCCATATCACATTGAGAACCACCCTCGCCGCATCAACGCATCGTCCCACCGGGCGTCCGGGCAACACATTCCACGGCGCTCATCGAGCGGCGCTTGAAGCTGCCAAACCGCGTGAGCACGCCGCCGGAGCTCTTTGCCCTCTTCTCTTCCCAGACGATAGCCCCGTACTCGGAGTCAGACGCGACAAGTCGCCATGCCGTGGAGGTGCGTGGCCCCCGGCATTCTTACGGTACGAGTTGGGTAGGTGGCCGCGATCGAGCCTGTTCCACGTTTTCCAGCGGGGAGTGCTTGTCGGGTGCAAGGACGCGGAGCGCTGGAAACGGAGGTTGTGGGCGGTGCTGCTGCGAGCCGAGGAGGGGCTAAAATTGGCCGGGCCGGACAGCTCGTCTTCCTCGTCGTCTGAGACCAGGGAGAGCAGGCTAGCCTTCGAGGGCTGTCTAACAGCGCTGTCAGGCGGGGTCGCAGTCGGAGGGTAGGAGCTCCCATGAGGGTTTCTGGATGAGGGCGTTGTTTCCATGGCGGACTTGGCTCGACCCGCTTTGTCCTTGGGTTTCACTCGCTCTTCAGTTCCTGCCGGTGTGGGAGAAGCGGTAGAAGCTGTAACGCATTGCCTGTGTGATATACGGAGTTTGTCCGTGGGAGGCGTAGGTTGCTGTGTCGTTGTGAGAATATTCTTATCTCTTCTGGCAGCTAAGGGGCGCCGTTTCTTCGACGAATTCGACGACCACCAACTGTTCAATCTCCCCGGTTGGGTTTTGCGAAGAGTGATGGAGGAGGGTTCGGTGACTCTGATCCGCTCGGCCACCGTGATTTCCTCTTCCGCGCTATCGGACATGGCTTCCTCTTCGTCTGAAAATGCGTAAGAAGGGTCCACGACATTACGCGCAGCCGTCTCGACCGGCTGCGGAGCGTCTACAGTGGCAGTATTGTGCGTCCTCTTTAGGACAATCTCGAACGTCGTCCGCGTCTCTTCCGGCAATGCTCCTCGCGAGCCGGACCTGTCACCCGGCTTTGTTTGCAGGTCGGTCCGTCCAACGCCAAGGAGTATATCATCATCCTCCGCAACTTCGTCCTCTGGCCCTCGCAGGGGCTGTCGTGTGGCTCTTTTCGTGTTGACGTAGTGGGATCTTGCTCCCCCGGCGGCGTGATTCGGCGGGAAGGTGAAACCGGCTACAGGAAGTTCAGGCACGCTCCAAGCGGGATCCACGATGTCTGCTCGAAACGAGCCCAAGGACAGAGACGTTGGACCCATGAACGGGAAGCGAAGGGCAGACATCGCGGGCAATCGGGAACCGAGACCGCCTCCCATAAGAGAAGTGAGTCTCGGCCAGCTTCCCAGCTGAGAAGGGGTCTTTGGCCGCGACAATACGTTGAATGGTCCTTTTCTCGCTGATGACGCGCCGAGAAGAATCCTATCCTCCTCTTCAGACGTATTGGCATCATCTTCATCCTCCGCGCCCTCGCTCTGGCTTCGGTCGCGTTCCCCAGTATCCTGAGCGTCGCGCATCGAGTGGAGATGTCCGTTGTCGATCACGATGTCTCCTGTCCTCAAATCGATCTCGTCGCCGATTCCTGTGAAGTCCTTCTCGTATTTCTTGAAGATGTCTTCGAGACTCGACTTGAGCTTGTAGGCTGCCATCGCTCTGCCTTTCTCGAGCTGGTAGCCAGGATCCTGCCTGGCGGCGAACTCCGCCGGCTCGAGGCCAAGCTCGTCTTCGTCGTCTTCCGCGTCGTAGGTGGCTGCTTTCAATCGTTTGATGGGCCTGTCCATTTCGAGCCGGCTGATTGGGGAAACACTGGACCGAAGATGCCAAGGTTGTAAGGCTGTCACGGAGGGAAGCTGTGTATTTCTTATCCCCCCAAGAGTTTGGTAGAGTTGTGTTGCCGTTCATCTCGGCAAGTGACAGCTTCTTCTCCTTCTGGAGAAGCGTGTCTCGAAGTTATCCGAAAGCGGTAGCTCGCGCTGTGGTCAATGAATCCCCTCAAAGGCTCAACCGTGAAACACGTCAAGCAGCAGACAGCCTGACTGCTGGCTCCACATCGCAGTCTCCGCATCATAGCTACCACGTCCTGGCGACGAACCGATCGAGGCGGAAGGTTGGAAAGCTAAACGATGACTCATGCCCAGCCACCAGCCGGCTCAGCATCGACTACACCAATCTTCATCTCCCATCCATTGAAACCCATCGATTCTAGCGTAGTCTAGTGGAGGTGCCAACTGCCAATGAGCCAACTGATATGCTATGGCCGTTCCGACACGGCGTCGTCACGCCAATGTGAGATGTGTGAGTGTTGGGACCCTTGGTCCCTAGTTCCTGGTACTTACTCGCCCACCGCCTCGTTTGCTCGGACATCCTGACGAGGAGTAGATTGCCGTGCTTCAATGTGCTTGCGTGCCAATTCATACCTCGTAGTCTGATGACGTCTTCAGGCAGCAGACAGAGCTGGCCCGAGGTTGAGCTGAACGCCAAGGGCCCGCTTCTACTGCTGTCCGGATACGCAGTCTGTTATGGCTCGTCCGTCGCTCAAGAGAGATCGCGCACGGATCACAACGGGGTAAAACAGTTGTGGCCCGTGCGTCTTGGACATTTGGAAGACTGTCATACGTGAACGCAGCCCGATGTGTCCTGCCGTGGAGGAATCGGGACGTTATCCATGAGATAAGAGGGATCCTCAAGAAGGAGTAAACGAAAGAGGCAAAGAGTGATCGTATGTGCTCAGCTCGTTCGCAATCGCTGATGAGAGTTTGCCGACGATTACTTTGCCGTCGCCGTGGAGCCCCGCCAGAGTGTTCAATGCGCTTACATGCGGAAACAACTGATTTATGCAGTCATGGGCAATATGCAGCAAATGAGTAAGGAGTATGAACCCTACCATAAATAAGGCTGTCTCGCGCCACGAAAGGCCGAACGGCCCTCTTCCGCTTTCAACGCCCGTGCCGAGAGCCTCACACCCACCATGGCAGAGCAATCGCCGGCAAACATAGTCGAAGAGCCTGCCAACAGGAGAGGTCATGTTGTTTTCCGCGCCTCATTTGTCTCCATTTGTGCGCACAGAGGCATACCTGACGTCTCAGGAACGCTTGATACTTTAGTCGAACAAGGCAAGACATGTTCGCGTCTCGTTTGGGAGCATTCTGTCTAACTGTCCTTCGCAGATATTCGGGAGTTTGCCAGTGACCTGCTCCGTGCCATTCACAACGGGTTTCCAGACCTGACAACCGCTCTATGCTCGGACAGCTCTGACTTGGGGCGCGCGGCACCACCGCCCAATGCGGCCCTCGCTGGTAACGCCGACATGCTCCTTTCTCGGCCAATCGCCTGTTCTCGGCAACAGACGTTGCAAGCCAAGATCCGGCAGCTCGAATTGCGGATTGAGACATTGGAAGAGGATCTTCGACACGGACCACCTATTTTCCGTCGTTTCGGGAAGCTACCGCCAGAATTACGCCTGAGCATCTGGACATATGTACTACCCGGTCGACAAGTCCTCCGTGTTTGCGAGCGGCAGGGTCTGCCAGAGTTTTTCTGCGACGCCCGTCCACCAGCACTGCTCCACGCCTGCAGAGAATCGCGTGAGGTTTGCCGAGAACATTTCAAGCCCATCTTCGAGTCACAGTCCAGGCCAATATACTTTCGCCCCAAACTCGACATCTTCTTTATGGATTTTACGAACATAGACATCATCGACAGCGTTGTTCTACAGTTCCCCGACATAAACGACATTGAGACCATTGCTATTCCACTCAAACTTGGAACAAAGCGTATATGGGGTCCCGTTTCCGATCCTGATGACGATGATCAGGAGAAGTATCACTTTGGTTGCTTGAAAACACTATTACTGGTGAAATGCAACACCAGGATAATGCCTAGTCGGTGCTGTACTACTATCGAGATGGCAGATGATACCACTTGCGAGGGTGCTGTGCAGGCGTGGAATGGCTACATCCGAGAGAAAAGAAGGCGTAGTCAGGAGGTGCCCGACATCCAATGTGTCAAAGGCGTGACGGCCAAAGCCGTCCGTCATGTTTGCTATGCGAGATAGACACTCATCGTGCGAGACAATCTCTCTCCTTGCCTCGAAGATGTTGAGATGCCACTGTTGGCCCCGAGGAGGAGTGGGTGTTCCTCCAGTCGCTCGACTTCGACTCGATCAAGGTCGGTGCTGAGGCGGACCAGGGGTTGGCAGACTAGTCCAGTGGCTCTACAGCAGTCGGCTCTCCAAGTCTCAGAATGGTGACGCGATCGCAACCGCCTGCGGCACCCTCGCGACGCATTACAGGCTGCAAGACTATCCCGACATCCTACTGGCCCGAGCGGACATGTTCTCCACCCGGTGTCGTTCCGCCAGGCCCTCGGGGTCACGAATGCCGTCGTCGCCCAGGACGAGTACAGCTTCGACGTCTACCCCATACACGTGGCATGCCTCTACCAGCTCAAGGAGAAGAACCAGCTCTTCCTCCTCTCGCACGGGCTTCCGAGAGCCACCCGATAAGTCCTGCACCTGGCTTACCGTGGCCACCTGCTACTTCCTGCAGCAAGACCAGTATAATGGACACCCATTTCGCGGCCGCCTGGATAGTGCTCGCGCACACATTCGCCGCCGAAGGCGAGCACGACCAGGCCATCTCGGCCTACTCGATGGTGGCGCGGCTGTTCAGAGGCTCGCACCTGCAGCAGATCTTCCTCGGCATGCAGCACCATGCTATGAATAACATGACGGCGGCGGAGGAATGTCTCAAGACGGCCTACGGCATGTGCAAGAACGACCCGTTGCTGCTGAACGAGATGGGGGTGGTCTACTACCACGAGGGCCGGCTCTGGGATGCCATCACCATGTTCCGCCAGGCGCGTGAGACCGAGGCCGAGGCATGGCTAGGCCCGCGCATCAATCTCGGCCACGCCTATCGTCGACTGCACATACAGGAGGAGGCGCTTCGCGAGTTCGACCTGGCGCTGCGGTGGCAAAGACGCTGTCGTCTTCGGCGCCAAAGGCCTCATCTATCTGCAGCTCGGGCAGCCCGGGGATGCCGTCGAGGTTCTACACGACGCCCTGGCCATCGAACCGCAGGATCCGATCGGCAGGGAGCTGTTGAATATGGCGCTCGAGAGCGTGGCGTCCTTCGCGCCTGGGCTTGACGACGACGCGGAGCACTACGCAGCACAGCCTCTTCCTTATCAGAGTCGTTGGAAACACACATGATTGACATATGAAGATTTTGGGAAAGACCCCTTGTGTAGGAGTTTCCGCCACATGATGTATGTTCGAGTGAGATCTAGACTATTCTGCCGGTTCCTGCGCCGAAAGAGGCCCTGTACAAATAAGCATGTGTGCATTGACCATGTATGGAAACGCTCCCCGCTGCACGCTGCTGAAGTAGCGCCTTGCATGTGGTTCTACAGCAACGCCATAAGGGTCTGAAATATATCTTTCATCGTGAATGCCTATAATAACCACCCCGCGCCGTGAAATCTTTCGTGACAGTGCCTCAAGAACTTGATCGTACTCTGCTCGAGAGATGTTCCAGAGCAACACGGTAGCCACATCAACGTGCTCTGCGAAGCCTTTTGGCATGTCTTGCAGCTTCCCACAGAATGCATGGGCATCATCAATTTTGTTTGTTTCGACAGCCCAGGTGTAGGCGGCTTGGTCCGGTTCCACGCCAAATACTTCAGCGCCCTGTGCCCTCATTGCTTCTGTGTTGAACCCCAGGCCGAAGCCGACATCGAGAATGGTTCTTCCGGATATTTGACCAGCGATGATGCGTAATTGTAATGCTACTTCCCAGCGATATATTTCTTCTCAGACGAAGAAGGCATCATGAAACCGACGGAGGCGCTTCCCGAGATGGTGGCCTGTCGCTAGAAGGATCGGTCACTCTCGTCCTTGTAAGAGGTATTGAGCCCAAATACCTTCAAAGAGGAGATGAAAGAGAAATGTCAACTGGTCAGCTCGTTCCTGGGCGAGGCTGCGCATGCGCTATAAAAACAACGTCTGTACAGTACTGTGTCTTGGATAAAGAAAGGAGGATGAACAAAGGACGCAACAGGACGCGGTGGTTAAGACCATGAATCAGCAGATTAATATCTGAGGACACTGCGTAACCCAGGTCCTTGTGCTGCACTGCTGTATCAGCTCCCATTTCAGTCCTGGGAATTTACACAATGCGGAGTCAGCCAGACAGGTACATAGAAGCGCTAAAAACGGCAGACGAAGCCCGCATACGTTTAGGTTTTGTCTCAGCTCTATCTGCGCACCGATGGCCCTTTGGTTGGTTGAACGTAGTCCCACCAGGGGCCTCATTAGGTGACTCATGCTCGGCCGTGGCCCGGATAAAAGACCCGCCAGCACAGCCACAGGATGGTTAGCGCCTCTTCTCAGCGAATGGACGGCGGCTGCCTAACCAAACCCTCCTTACATCAACATTCTCCACTCAACGCGACTTTCCAGGACCGTACACACATTTGCCGTGTCGCACTTACCTTCTCTTCATGTTCAGCATCTGTCTATATGGGACGCGCGTTCGCTGGGGCGCCGGCCTACCGGACAAGTACAGACCTCCGCTCTGAGCGAAATGGATCTATTACTTCTTGCGCCAGTCACCGCCCCTGCTCTGTTCGGTCTTGTCGTTCGTGAACAGCCTGCTTTCGACGCCTCAGTCGAACATCTTCGAATTTCCACTATGCAACAAGATGAACTGCGACGATGATTTGTCTGCCTTGGCCGCTCCCCTCCGAAATGCCCCCGACTGCTCCTCAATAGCGACGTCAGCCTTACCCGATTCTGCGTGGTTCGACGCATGCCCGCAATCCTCCGACACGTCCATTTCCGTGCCCACACCCGACTCCGAATCATCCCACCACACTTGGTGGGCAGTTTCCTCCCAGCCGCCCGAAACTATATATGCACGGCATCCCAAGCTCGCCCACGTCGGGGTACCTGCGGAACTACGACGGAATCCGAGGCGGACCTCCACTGGCCAGATCAGCCGCTCGGGCTGCCGTCCTTCCCTTGTCAGACAAGCCAAGCGAAAGGCCAACTTCGTCGACAGCTTGGTTGGTGAGCGATGATGATCAAAATACGGTGTGGAATATGTGCTCAACTCTCCCCCCAGATTCGTCCGCCCAGATCGTTGAGGCGATCTGGCCCACGGCCTCGGTGGTCTGCCGCAATGAGACCGGTAACACTGGCGTGCCGGCCTTGCGCACGTTCATCCAGGAGACTCTCCGCCGCTCGCGCACGAGCTACTCCACTCTGCAGGTAGCTCTCTACTATCTGATACTGATCAAGCCTCATGTACCCTATTATGACTTCACCATGGAGCAGCCACATGACTGTCATGTAAGTCGCGCTCTTCAGTGTGGTCGGCGCATGTTCTTGGCCGCCCTCATCCTCGCATCAAAGTATCTGCAAGACCGCATTTATTCTGCACGGATTTGGAGTAGAATTTCTGGCCTGAACATTCAGGAGATCAATCAGAACGAGATGGCCTTCTTTTTCGCCATCAGGTGGAAGCTCCATATCACCGACGAGGTCTACAACCGCTGGACCGAGTGCGTGATGAAGCACGCCCCATCGCAGCCTCCTTCGCCCGGCGGCCCGGCTCGGTCGAGATTCGAGCGGCAATGCGAAGATTTCAAGAACGTCATTCTCAAGCTGGACGTCGGCCTCGGCAATCTGGAAGACGTGGTATCGTCTCTCCCGACCAGCGCGACTCCTCCAGAAGTCATCTGGCCCCCCCCTGGGTCAGCCCCGGCATCCCAGGACAAGTCGCATGGCATCGGCTACGATTCAGCCGACGTAACCGTCAAGTCGTACAGCGTCCCCGTTCCCATGGAACCGGCGCCTGCCACTGTATATACTTCCGACAGGCTGGCTCCCGCGTTAGGGCTTCTGCCGACTCCGCGACTCACCCCACAAATGGCTGATTGTAACACTCCTGTTGCGAGTGCTGCGTCTCGCCTCGGCCGTTGCTCGGTTATGGACTTTGAAATGGCGCAGGCAGGTCCTGCGCAAGTGCTGGGTCGGTGGCCTGTGCCGATGTCGCCATCGTCGCTCCGGAGTTCCTCGACGACTCATCGTTCCTCGCTCGGCAAGCCTGTGTCGACGGCGTCCGCACCGGAGTCGATGGTTTCGGATGCTTCCCAAACGTCACGCTCGGCCTCGATCTCATCTGCTTCGTCGCTGGTCAGCGCGCCGTCCGCCTGCTTGGGCGTTCAGGTGCGAAGCCCCTACGCGGAGCTGTGCTGTGAGAGGGCCAGTCTCCGAATGAGCATCGCATCGACTCCCGTGGACTACAAGAATTTGCTCACTTCTTCGTCCGAATCCTACGGCGGCCCGGGCGGTAAGGCTCTGTGCGACTGGCCTCTAGAGACGCGCCTGACAAAACACGACTTTGAAAGGGACGAAGCGGCGCGAGCCCTCCAGGAACTGCGCCACAATTACCATAGCACTGCCGCGGCTCACCGTCCTGCCGTTCGGTCGAGGATCGGTTCCAGGAGCAGCCGGATTGGTGAATATCTGCAACACAACGTCCGCGAGATGCTAAATGGCCGTTGCGAGACGGTCTGGCCCGACAGTCTGGTGCGCCCCAGGAGGACCGAGCATACCACCGCTCGTAGGTCCGGCCACACCTTCCTTAGGGCATGTCTTTGGGCTGTTGATGCACCCCGGCCATAGCGCCGAAGTACCGGGACCGCTCTCCTCTGACATCGCCCTCGGGTTCATCACCCCGCCATCGGCGCCATGCGTGCCGCTGCCCCGGATTCGGAGAGTACAGGGTCGCGCCACGCGTGAGCAAGCACAAGCTCTGACTCGTACCTATGTAGGCTTCAAAAATCTCAATCTCTCGCTCTACGGCGACACTCCGTTGTTCTGGTCGTCCGTAAGTGATTGCTCATTTGGTAGGGACGGGTACGCAAGTATGGTGTTTTAGGAAGACGACACCAGGGTTGCTAACCGTATAATCATGTACGCCATCGGTAGACCCGCGCGCTGCTGCACCGAGTCAGGGCAGTGGAAACTGAGGTCGGGCGTGTAGTTTTAACGACAGGTGGAGCGCTGACTTGCCTTCGTCGACCTATCGTACAGGTTCGAGGCAAACGGCCCTACAATACAAGATGTAACAGTAGATGCTAAGGAATTAGTAATAGAAGACCTAAATACGGTTAGAACTTATTGCTTGCTATCGTTAGGTAGGGAACGCGATGTAATCGCAGAGTCGATGTGAGCCCCTCGTACGAAGTCCGCTCTGCCGTGGCATGGGAGTCTTGTTCAATGCCTTCTATGACGTGCTCGAGAGGGATCAATATTTGATTCTAGAACGTTCTTTCACGGGTCTGATAGGACTTGCTTTTCCATGAGGTCTGAGCCGGATCTGGAGCGGGCGACTGGTCACTAAACACCATATCCATCAACTTTGACTAAGTCAGCTTGGGTTGAGTCAGAAAGGCGCGAGCCGCCGAGAAGTGAATATATCAAAGCCAGTCACCGTAGACATAAATATGATTCCCATCAACTGAATGGACTGTTGAGACATCCGTATCTGCTGTTTTGGTACGAAATTTCTCTGCCTCCAGTCCACGACCTGCATTTCATCTCTCAGCTCGCGGGCCGGTCTGGAGCGTGGCCACGCGCTTTCAACGGTGTCAACAGCTTCGCACGCCCGCGGGCCGTCAACTTGCTTTTGACGCCCACTAGCTCGACTGGTCATGCCTGTCTCCCCGCTTACTAGGCGCCGCTTCCGGACGGCAACCATAATGATTGCCATCCAAACCCGTGGCGCCTCTGGCATCCATGCTTCCCCCATCGACAGGGTACGCGGGGGCACCGCAGCAGTAAGAAGATGAAATACTTCCAGAATATAGGCCTTGGTCGCCGCATCTAGAGCACTCCAGGCGGTGTGTATTGTCCCAATACCGACAACGTGCTGCAACGGCGAGGTTGTTGCCAACCAATCTGTGTTGGAAGAAGTTGAAGACAGCAAACTCCCCAGGGGTCATGATATAACTCGCATGCCTTTCCAGCTTCTTCCACACTTTGTCAAACGCTTTCTCGAGTGCGGCGGTGGTTTCGGCGTCTGCCACTCCGTCTCTAGCCAACTCAAGGGCCTGCGCCGTCTCCTCTGGAGACGGCGTGTCTGGCATGGCCGCATCACCAGATGCGAGAGGGCAGGAGCTGACGTGGTTCGAGGGGCAGCAATTGCCAGCCATAGGTAGAGACCAGTCCCGTAGAAATAAAGATCAAAAGCACCTGTAACGCGCAAGCAACTGCGACTCAGACGGGGAAGCACGATACATGTACTCCTTCACATACGAGCGGTTCCGGCGTTCGCGTCTTGCGACTCGGCTCTTAGTCACTGTGGCACTTGTAATGGGAACTTCAAGTCAACCGCCCATACGCACTAGTCGCTTCGTATGGTAAGATGGTCCGATGTCTGGACCCATCAAGAGACATCCTGCTTCGGCCGAAGACCTCGAAAGGAAACATCTCCGCGCAAGACCAGTCTCAACGGCTAGCTAAAACACCACACACCGCCGTAGCTCCGCAGAGCAAAGGACTAGTTCGCTGCTAGGTGCAGGCGTTTGGGCCTAGTGTGATCGAAGGCTGGCGCCACGGGCGGCAAGAATCGCCAATAAGTCTGGGTCGCGGAGAGATTTCCGCAGCCACCCTTTAGCAAATCTGTACCTGACTACTTTCCTATCGCAGAGTAGTTAGTGAGAGGCGGCGCCGGCTAGAGCAGGAACCATCGCTAACGAGCCGGCGCGGATTGCGAGGATCGGCCGTGTTCTCCTTATCGTGCAGGCGGAGAAATTCCGCGCACAGGTTCTAACTTAGCGCCTGGAATCTCCAACGATTCCGTCAGTTTCTCTAGCGGCTCGTGGGATTAGAGCTCCTCCAGCACCGTCGCTTCCCCTTCTGAGGACCTCTTGAGGATTCCTTCCAGGTTGTGCCTCGTCACACCTGGTGTGCCGGGGCTCACCCACAGTCTCTGTGCCACTCTACGGCACTTACGGGCAGCTGGTCTTCGTCAAAGTTCTCGACAGTTGGCAGAGTAGCCGGTGTGTTGCGGTGCCGCGCTCTTCACGGCCATATTTAATTTCGTGGATCTGCTGCTGCCCATTTGCTGGCAGTCTCCAGCGCGGCGACGTCAAGGGACACATCTCGCAGGCAAGCCATCGCCTCGTCACGCCAATTTAGAGAGAGCGTCGTGGACAGCTTAGCATGGAACGCTCGGAGTGTGGCTAGCTTGCATTTAGACATTTGCATCCTGATTTCCCAGTGCGCGACCCGAGCCCGCCTCCATAGTGGCCATGGAACCGACTGTCCTGAAACCCCTCACCCGGCCAGGGGGCCAAGCCCATTCCAGGGCAACATGGGGTGTC
Source organism: Pleurostoma richardsiae (assembly GCA_030052745.1). Lineage (NCBI taxonomy): Eukaryota > Fungi > Ascomycota > Sordariomycetes > Calosphaeriales > Pleurostomataceae > Pleurostoma > Pleurostoma richardsiae. Next base: position 103,650 of record JANBVO010000052.1, read on the forward strand.
GACGGACACGTGAAGGAACAGAACATGGATAGAAACGAAAATAAAGGGGAGGAGAAAAAGAGTATGTCGCGTGAGCGGGAAAGTCTTCCTTGGGGAAAATAGACATAAGAGGCTGTGAGATCATGGAATGAGAGGCAAGGCGTGGAGGAGACTGTCGGACGGCTTCGTCTGCTCAACGTCGGCATAGAGTCGGAGCGGCGTCCGTCATCTCAGAGTCGTCTGTAGGAACGGCCTTGACGGTTTGGTGCTGATACAGTCGTAGCCTCTCCGTAAGGCGGGCTATGGCTACGAGCTCGTTCTGATCGACGAAGCCTTCTGGCACGACGTTCGTTAGGAAGGACAGCAGAGTGCCTGCGGCACGTCGCGCATCCTCCTGCGTCGGCGGACTCGGCGAGGATCTATCGGGCACCGAGAGGACTGCGCTGCTCGATATTGGACTGCCAGTCTGCCTCGCTGATGTGCTGCTATCGCTGTTGCAGCGGTGTGGCTGACGTTGTGGCTGACGTTGTGGAGAGGCGAGCGCATTGTCGATTGCGAAAGGAGCTGCGGCGATCTCGTGTCGCGGTGAGTCGGGAGCCGGCGATGGAGTGGTCGCAGAGACATGGCTCTCCGGCGCCATTGGTTCGGTCTCCTGTTGGTTCATGTATCCCATGCACATGGTTAGGAGCGCCTGGTTACTAGGCGGCTCGAGGGTGAAAGTAGCACTTCCGGAGGTGACTTCTCGTGTCTGGTCCTGGAGGCACCCACTGGCCGGGCTTGGCGCACTGGCATGGAAAGACGAGACAGCGGTGTTTGTGAAGGCGCTTGACAAGGACGTCCCGCTCGGCAAGCCAGTCTGGGGGGTGAAGTCCATCATTCTCTGGCCGACGTCCTCGTCCTCGTCGCTCTGTCTAGCTGACAAAGACGGTGCCAAGGACATGTGGGTGCGATCCGGAATATTGGTTTCTAAGGCCCTCGTCCCGATGCGGTGCTCCTCCTTGAACTTCTCGAGCCAGGGCTCGCCGATTATTAACGGGTTCTCTCCGGAGGTGATATTGGCGGCAAAGTGCTCGGCCTGCTCTTTGATGTCGGCATCGGTGATCGGACGGCCCGACTTCTGAGCGTTCTGAGCCCACTTCGCCAGGGTCTTCTCGACACGGCCCTGAGCCTTTGCTAGACTGCCCTGAAAATCCGGGTCGAGATACCTTTCCTTCTTGCGCAGCACCTTTGACACCGTGCTAGCGACCTGTCAGTGGAATTGTCTCTGATGTCGTTCCTAAACAAGCGCACCTCCTCTCAACTCTAAAGTGGGAGCCTATGTCGGCCTGCTTCATGCCCGGATTGTCCTCGGCATACTGGCAGATGCTTCGGCGATCATCATCCGTCAGTATCTTCCTCAATTCCGGTAAAATGCGTCGCAGAACCAGCTTCGTGGTCCTCGGTGGTTCCAGCTGCGGCGCAGGGGATTGCAGCGCAGGAACTTGTGGCTGCGGAAGTCGCGCAGAGCTGTAGCTGCTTGGAGATGGATTTGTGACCAACATAGACGGCCATAGTATGGGCTCGGACTCGGACGGAAGGCCGTCGGTGATGGCAGGTATAAAGCCATCCTGGCCATAATCTGGCACCGTCGCATACGGAGAAGGGGCCACACGGGCCCAAACGCCGCCATGCGTGCTCTCCTGGAAGCTGTCCATGTCTGTTTCCATATCGTTATGCATCAACGGCCAGTGAGGATGGTACGCCCATTACATAGATGAGAAGCGCAGGTGATCACAGAGCGGGGGCATCGACCTTTACGGTCTAGCTACGGGGGAAGGGGAGGGTGTGGCGCAAGAGCGGCGTCAACAATCAGGTCATGAAGCTCTGGTCTAACAGCGACATTGACAGTCTCGGGGAGAGAATCATAGGTGGCGCCCGAATGTCCGGCGCGATATGCTGCCGTCTCGTTCTAAGGGAGAGACGACTGAGCCGTCTAGCCGCCCGGGCATAGAATCGACCTCTCATCCTCCCGCCGATCTTGGTCTGTCCTGGTGAGGGGTTGTACAGTAGCGGGTTAGCTCAGTTCTCTACTACTCGAGGGGGGGAAAGGGGAGAGCAAGGGTCAGGGGAGAGGGAGGTTATTCTGACAAGGATGACCTTGGTAGAATGACAGATTAGAATCAGTAACACGCACACGTGAGAGTAGAAGTGCCCCTGCTTGGGCAAGAGCCACATTGCCGAGATACAAACCAGAGCCTTATTTAGCAACGCTTGGTTGAATGTCCTCATGAACCGTGGAAAGTCTGGCGAAGCTGTATGCTCGACGTTCGTCGTCTGGTGACGCAGGTCCAGCGAGCGAGACTTATACCATGATAAAACGTACCTCCGTACCCGCTGAGCATGTGACTGCTTTGCCATGCGGGTCCAGGCGGAGAAGGTTGACTTGGAGAGGTCAGTGCAGTACTAGCCTTTGCGCTAACTTCCGGGGAGACCGGATCAGCGCCGGGGCCTTAGTCGTACCTGGAAGTCGCTGATGATCGGATCGATCCAGTCTCACAACGAAGCATGAATCTCCCAGAAAGAAGTCTACAAAGAGTCTGTCTTTTGCCGGCGCCGCAAGACCAGCACTTGAGAGCTGTTCTAGCGGCAGAGCACACAATAAGTGGATGACGGTGACAAATTGTATTTCTCATCCCTCCCACTGTATCTGAGACTCGAATTGCAGTATATTATACAGAACCACGATCTGGGTGAACGAGGAGACATGCGATGATTCCGCGATCAAGATTAGAGGGTCTCGACCGCAACTGTCGTTCCTAGCAACCAGCCCGAGATGTCTTGCCACCACGCTCAAGAACGGCGATCATCGTTGGGAGAGTCCGCGCTGTCGGACTTGCGGGGGTGCCGTGCAGACTGAGGACGCACGGGACCGAAGAGCAGCATCTGCAAACGGCGAACCAGAGTGCGGATCTCCGCTAGGTTCTGCTGTATCAGACTGGCAATATCAGGTCGATTTATAGATAGAAGTCGTTGAGTCAGGCGATGCTCTATCGACAGGGCGGCGTCAAGCCGCCCTCGGGCATAAATGAACCAGTGAATGAATGAGGCGGCATCGGGAAGGCGGCGTTGACGAAGGCTATCGCCAGATCGCGGGTGGATGCGGAGCACAAGGCTCTTTCTTGGAGTGCTCCCGTCTGGGGATCCCATGACTGCCATGTTTCGGAGGGATTGACGCAAGGCTACTCGGCGACAGACGACAAATGGAAGATGATCAGGGAAGAATGAAAGGAAACGCAGACTGTGCCATTCCAGACACAAAAGCTGGCGAGGTAGCATATGTATATTTAAGGGCATACACTAGCGTTGTTGTAGGTCGAAAGAGTCCTATTTTCGGATGGCTTCTCGACGAGAGCAGGAGACCGACGACGAGCAGGAACTGTACCAATGCTAAGGAGGAGCAAAGCACCGAAGACAGAACGCAGCACAGACCTTCCATTAAGCGCCGAGCCCTGTGAATGCTCTTTTGATTCGGCCACCCTTGCCGCCGTGGCACGAGTAGTCGCTAATCGACGTACACTGCTGAATCACGCCATCTCTCTCCGCATGGACCCGGCAGTCTGGTCACCACACCCTCACGGCCATTCTCTCGGGGTTTTCAGCACATTCACAAGTCGTCTTCGCAGACGGCATTGGTCAGGATACGCATGCACCCCATCGATAGGCAAGCTAGAGGACGGTAAGGAGAGATCAGCGAGGCGGAATCAAAGCAGTCTATTTGCCCCTCGTCGTGGAGCCACAAGCCCGAGGCCAAAGCGTGACATTCCGGCCATGCGCAACAAACGCGAGATGTGCTCAAATCACCACTCCTGCAGCACTAGTACTGACTCTGCGACGGCGGCAAGGTGATCCGCCCAAGAGGATACCGCGCGGGTATGCGAGGCCATGCGTCGCATCTGGAAAGCGGACATACCTCGCACCAATGGCAGCCCTCTTGTCACTAGGTGAGCCCCAGGGCCGCTTGGGGTATATTCGTGGAGTAGCGTGTCCTGCCCTGGGTAAGCTCAAGGAGCGGGTGAAGGAGCGTTTCTGCGACGCAGGGCCAGAAATCTGTGAGCCGTGGCGTTCGAGCTCCAAGCCCAAGGCGGACAACTTTATCTCGTCATTAGGGTTTTCTGAGCGGAGACGGACACCATGATTGAGAAGGGCGGCAGATCTAGCTTTCACAAGTACTTCAAGGACTTCTGCGACGTCCGGAGTGGATGGACACCTTCTGTATTGGAGCGACGCTTCTCGGCTCGGACCATGAGTCGGTGTGCTTCCCGTCGTACGTTGCAGCAAAAGTACGGTATTGTCGAGTGACTAGGACAACCTGCCTCGGCGGATTGCTGCGTCCCAAGACAGCCCGTGGCATCTCCAAAGCCGCCGAAGAGAAGTCGGCCCAACGCTTCCCGCCTCTGGCAGCAGTGAGCCACACATGGGGTAGAGAAGCGTTCGAAAACCACGGCTAGCGACGGCATCGGAGTCAACATACCGATGACCATTTACTACGACTGCTTGGGCTCCCGCCTCTGAATCTCCTCCTCTTTCAGTCCTTTTACGTCTCCCGATGTCCGTTGCTGGCCCCAGCTTTTTACCAATGCTTCCCACCTTGCCGATAGTACAGCAAATATGGTTGGCCTTGACTTCTTCGGCAAATTCTCATCTTCTTCAATTCAGTCCTAGTTACCAGGGTCTCCGACAGTTCAGTGCTGCACCAAGAAAACGAGTCGTGATGAGACCCGTTGGTAATCAACAGGAGTCTCTGGACCCTTGACGCAGTCTTCCCCCCAGATAATTATCATCCCCGGTACATCTTCACGATATGATAATAGCCTCGATGTGCGTATCCCCCAAGGCTCGTCAGTCATGGTCATTGAGAACAAGTATGCTACCAAAAGGCAGAACCATGCAAAAGAAGGACTGGCCTCATGGACGCTGTTGACGGGTCTTTGTCAGGGAGCTAAGGGGAAAGCTGGTGAGAGGAGTGCCAGCTGGGAGCAGCTGTCCAATGGCGAAAGGCTTGGAGGAGGAAACGGCGTTCATAGTTCTGTGTACCACCTGTGTGAATGCGCTGCCAGGACGAGCCGTGGTTGCCCCGTTCGCTTTACCCTCTCTGCAGGGGGTGTTTGGTGTACCGCCTTCGCTCCGTCCAGCGCTCGTAATTGGATGACAAACCTTGAAGTTGTCCCGATTGGTACCTGTACAGGGCTTAGAGCCCTGCTAGCCAATGGCCTTTGAAATTCAGAAATGATATCGCACAGTCATGCGGATGAGGCATCAAGTCTTTGAGGAGTGTAAACGCATCATTGGCTTTCGTTGCTTCAGAATGGATGGCGCATGCATTGCAGCGGTGTCTGCATCCACCTTACCTGCCCAACCCATCCCCTGTTTCCCCTCGTTCCACAATCTTACATGTATCCTTCTCCAAAGCTCTCCAGGCAGCACTGTGGCACGGCACACCCAACACCAACACCTTAACGGAGCTGCCAATCCCACCCTAGGCAAACAGCTTAAATATCAAATCCAGGACTCCCGGTCTGTGTCTACGGATTTCTCCTCGATCATCCACCGGCCCGCGGCGCCATTGAAAAAAGTTGTCGGACGTCTACTGCAGACCTCCCGCGCCACGCCTGACCGTCAACGCCATGAATAAAAGCAACTCCCCCGGGGCGATGCAGTATCTCTGTGATCGATTCGACGAATTTGCCGACATGGACCGCGAGAGGAATCGACTCATAATCGTAGGAGCTCCCGGCCTGTCTTGTCGCGTGTCACCTTCCTCAGCATACGACCTAACACCCAGACGCCGTCCGAGTCCCTCCTTGCTAACAGCATGTCACGCAGGAACTATTGCGCAAACTTGCAGACTCTGAGACATTCATTAAGCAACTTCAATTAGATCTTGAGGATCAGACCCGGTCCCGCACGAGCTACCAGCAGGATGCCCGCGACTTGCAGGATAAGAACAGGAACTGGGAGCAGCTCATTGTATTTCCTCCTCCCCCCTCCCTCTCCGACTCGTGCACCACGTTCCGCTGAATCTGTGTGCAGAACAAAGACAGCTTCGTCGCGGTTCTTATTGACGGTGACGGTGCGAAATTTCTTGACGGTTTGCTCCAGGACCCCACGGTCGGCGCCGTAGAAGCCGCCTCGCGTCTGAAACAAGCAGTCAAGGACTATCTAGAAGCCACGGCTCTGGCATATATGGACCTCCCGGTGCTGGTTCGGGTCTACGCTAATCTTAATGGCCTCGCAAAAGCGTTGCGCTTATCCAACGTCATCGAACACGACGATAACATGCAGGTCTTTGCCGAGACGTTCACGAACAGCCGCTGGGAGCTTGATTTCGTCAACGTCGGACATGGCAAGGAGAACGCCGACTCTAAGCTGAGGAGTAAGATTCTTTGGGCCGGAACACTCGCAGAGAGGGAGGGGGATCTGGCTAACCATGCAACAGAGATGTTGAACCATTTCATGAAGAATATTCAGTGCAAGAGGGTCTTCTTTGCAGGCTGTCATGACAACAGCTACCTGCATGACCTGCGCGAGCATGCTGGAGACGAAAGAGTCGTTCTCGTAGAGACGACTGCAGCAGAGCCTGGCTTTCGATCACTTAACCTCCCTATCACGCGCTTCGACAATGTATTTCGGGCCGAACCGCTACTGAACGGGACGAAGCATACCTCTCCCACCCGGAGACTCCAGCAATCCCAACCGCCAGCAGCGTCTAGCCCCCCGAGGGGGTCTAGTGATGGCTTCATGTCTGGTCCACGTGAGCTATCTGTGCCGTCTACTCCAGTGCGCAGAAAGGCACCAGAGCTGGCGTCGACGCCGTCCCCAAAGCCGGGTCTATCCCCTCAGGCGGCGCGGCCGAGAACTATATCATCCGCATCTGTTACACGATCGTCCCCTTCGGCGGCAAGCGCCACTCTGTCCGGGAATGGTAATACCTCGGCCAGACACCCGCAAAGTTATGCCACGGCGGGCGGAGATACTGCCTACCAAAATATGACCGTCAAGGGGCCGAGAAAGAAGTACCCCAGGATAATCGAATATAACGCAGCTGGGTGCCGTCTGGACCCCGTTGCCAGCTACCCTAGCTCCATCCCGGCACAAGATTCGTACAGCACCAAGTTGGATGAGATCAAGCCCAAAGTCTTCTGCAACAAATTCTACCTGACGGGGACCTGCACGTGGGGCGACAAGTGCGACAAGGACCACAGCACCGAGCTGACGCCTGCCGAACTGGCCATCCATCGGTACAAGGCACGCACCAACCTTTGCGGCAACGGCCCCGACTGCTATGACTATAACTGCTATATGAGCCACCACTGCATGTACGGCCCGAACTGCACTCGCGCCCCTAACTGCAAATTTGCGAAGACACAATGGGGCGACTTGCACCTGAGTAAGGAGGACCTTAAGCCTGCGTGAGTCAGATAATACCCAGCCCCCGGCGCGGGCGACGCTGACCTTGCATCTGCAGAACACGTTGGACGGAGGGAGAGGACACCCCCAAAAACCTCCAGTAAGAACGTTTTACAACACACAATTTTATACTGTACCAGGGGATGGAAGCTAGACATAGGGTGGACAACAAGCTGAGTCGAAGGTCTGGCCAGATGTGTCGAGTTGTGTGTTTGGAGCTCGGCACCAACACTGGAATCCTGGGCAGATGATTCCAGGGTGAAAAGGGAGCTGAGGAGGGAAGAGGGAGCAGAGCCAGAGGGTAAAGCCGGACGAAACCTTATGAGGTCAAAATGTACTGTATCTATGTATCGTACATGAAAAATGTTTGGGACGTGCTGCGAGACTTTCCTCAATGCCTTGACGGCGGCTTGTGCCGTCCCCGGCGACGAGGCAACGCCCTCAACATGGTAGGGCCGGGCGGGCCAATCCATGACCGTGCATCGCCTGGAGACTTCACCGATCTAGCAACGATGAACAAGAATGCTGCAGTACAGTACCTTCAAACGACAAGGTAACCCAAGATGACCATTGCCAAATGAGACAGTCGCACCGTGATTTAGGGCCGTATATGGTCTGTGAAGTGCCATTGTGTCGTTCTAGAGTTGTACCCTGAAAGTATCTCCTAATGTCTCCGATTTTGGAGGAGAACGCTTGACACCAGGAGGAAGCTAACTTCGAAGCTTGGTAGGACCAAGTACTGTACATTCAGCGTCTCCAATGCAGGGCATAAGTCACTGTACCTGAGCGCCATAAATGGATTACAACAGTGCACAATTCTGTTCCAACTGGCAGTACAGTGCGGGGGCGCCATCTGATGTACTGGAACGAGAGTGTACATTCCGTCGTCAGGGGCTTCGACCTCGCAGTACAGAGGTGAGAGCTAGTCGCATCCAAGAATGGCCGCTGAGTTTCGAATCTACCTAGAAACGACAATGAGGAACCTTCCAAGTGATGATTTGACTTTCGGGCACAGCCTGTTGCCTCTTTACTCTTTGTCATTCCTCTGTACTGCAATCGCCATAATTGGCTTTCATGTACTCCATGTACCGAACAAGTACCACGTTGTAACAGCCATCGCTCACTTGTGTTTGGGAAGGTACCAGGGTGAAGCCGAATTGGATAGTCCGGGTATCTGGTAGGGTAGATACAATAACTGGGCGAACCGCACGGTGTCGGCTCCCTGGTACGCAGGATTGAAGCCCCGGCCGAGCGCTCGTGACAAGTCCGTGATCGGCAGCCGGTGGCTATGACTACTGCGGTTGTGAAGCTACGCCAGCGGGACGATCTGCCTCGCTTTTGACCATACCGCAGACTCGTCGGCATCTCCTCCGTCCGCAGGAACCTCCTCTATCCACTTCTTATAGATCCGGCCTATGCATTCTTCGTGATCGACGAGGGTGGTCCGGAGGGGATGCTCTCGTCGCTCGGGCATACCATCGTCGTCGCGGAGCCCTCCTATCGCGTGGAGCAGTTCTTTGGCCACGGCATGATGTTTCGTGTCGCCTGGGGCGCAAGTCAGGAGATAGCCATCTGGCAAGTTTGCCTCATCCTGCCACCCTTCTGAGCCACCAAACTGTTCCCGACTAGTGGCGGCCTCACAGAGTAGGCCAAGATAACTCCTCAGTCTCTCTTCGAGACTGTGCGCAACACGATCCAGCCGCGCGCAGTCGGAGAGCGAGGCTAGCGTCCGGTGTATCAACTCCACATCATCATACCACTCCGCATCCATGCGGCCGGTCAGCAGCCTTTGCAGGCATACGTGGATAAGAACACAGCCGGCAAAGTAAGCTTGAGATCTGGGCAAAAGTGAGCGAGACGGGCACACGTGAGCGAGACGGACACAAGCATCCAGACGGACTACTCACATGCACCCCCAGCAGTGTCGGAGAAGATCTCCTTCTTGGCAGAGAAGGAATGTGAGGCGCGCGACCTGGCGCGCGGCCTGTGGCCCATCGCAAGCCCACCGCTCTCCCTCAGCCGCGAGCTCGCTGCGTCCGCCGCGACGAGCATACTGTCGGACGAACTGGCGGAAGAGCAAGAGTATAGCACTGAGGTGTATCAGGTGTAGGTAATAGAGACTAAACCTTCCTACTGAGTCCAGCGGCGTGGCTGCTAGGTTCGAGATGTGGGCTCCGGAAGGGAGGGTGTCGTACCAAACGCCCAGCGATCGTCTCAGAGTGACAAAAACTTTCAGTGGAAGCTCCTATCAAAGCGTGAGTTAGATACGAGACGCTGGTGGGCTCGGTGTGAGCTACCTCTGCGGCCAAGACCTGCGACATCTCCTGCCTCAGTAGGCAGATGTCTGTGAGCTTGCTCCGGAACAAGTCGCTGTCGCCCAGTCCCCTCGGCACCTCAAACCCTACATCAGAGAAGATCAGGTCGTCAGCTGCGTCAGCGTCCTCCAGGCACCAGCCAAGCGTCGCCTGAAGCCAAACCTGCATCGTCATAAGGCACCGAGTGCTCTTCCTCAACTGTGTCCGTCCCGACTCGGTCTCTGCCCGGCGCGCGTCGAGGTCCGGACCCCGATTCCGTGCCAGTCCAAGTCCCAGCTCGACATAGGCCAGCGCGACGGTCGGTCGAGCGACCACATCTCGCGCCGCGAGGAGCGTGCAGATCTTGACGGCACTGGCAGGGCTGGCTTCAATGCAGTCGTCCATGAACATCTTGGCGAGAGAATAGAAGGAATCCTCAGCCGCGACGGGGATGCGGCCACCCGAGAAGCCGGCACTGACCGCGCCCACCGCGCAGACCTCGCAGAGAAGTGGTCTGGTCCATGGCACTGGGCCATTCGTGATCTGGAGGAACAACGCTTCCGCATCGGCATGACTGTAGCAGCAGAAGAGGGGGCCGGTGCGGTCAATGTAGTAGATAAAACACGCTCGGAGAACGACAGCTCTCTGGAGCAAGTTGCCAATGTTCTCAGCACCCAGGGGACTGTCGAAACCACCAAACCTGGGCTCGATCGCTGACGTCAGCCTCTCAAGGGCGATATATTGGCTCTCTTTGGCCGGATCATCGTTCAGGACTTCCACACGCTCGCTTCTGAGCTTTGCAACCTCGATGGCCATTCCTTGGTAGCGGGTCTGGCCTGGTGCCGTCGAATAGACGCATTCGATCACCTTTAGTACGCATCTTCCGCATCGGGGGCGCCCGCCGCTGCACTGTGATGATGGAATGACGCTGGTCAGCGTCATCGTAATAGTGGAAAGGAGCTCTCATGTGGGGCGGTCAGGTCAGCCTACCCTGGATTTTCTCGCTCGGCATGCTTCACAAGCAGCTGTGACGTTTTTGCGACGCCTCAAGAGCCGCGAAGATGGATTCGAAGGTCTGCCCGGGCCACTTCGAGCGCCTTGGACCGGCACGAATCGAGGCTGGATAGGAACCAATCTTCTACTTTGCATAGTGTACAGAGAAAGCTTGCTCTTGCATATCAAAAATGACACTACCGCTGGGCGCCTATTCTCTCACCCCGCATGTGCCCCACATATCGGCAATCACGCGCGCTTTTCTTCCTCGCGACAGGTCTCACCGACTGCATCGTTCTAGACTCTGCACTCTTCGTGTGTCGCCTCGAAACCGTTCCGCACCTAGATCGCGGCCGCTGGAGAGCCGCCGCGTGTGCGCAGCCGATACCGTCACGGCAGCTAAGCCGATCCTTCATGCTGAAACTAGTGGCACTAACTACAGTGTCTCGTAGTGATGACGTTTCGCTCAGGCTCAAAAGCCATTCGTCGTCTGGGCCGGCTCCTGTACTTTGTAAGATGTCAACAAGCCATGATCGTGCGCAACATGGAAGACAGCCAGCACTGTCGTCCGGATTACGGCCGTTGCTCCCAGCGTCTGCATCAAACAAACCTGGCTACGCAGCGCAGCCACCTGGCTTGAATTGTACCCTGCGCATGAGATCACGGGTCTCGGCAGCTTGTGAGCCCTGCCGCAGGAAGAAGGTGAAGGTGTGAGATCCGACCGGTCAGCGTACATCCGTACATGAGGCCCTAATTCTGGCATCACCTTCCTGCAGTGCGACGGTGAAAGGCCGGCGTGTGGTCACTGTACAAGCCGAGACGACGTGTGCGAGTTCAGGACCGATCCCATGGAAACACACGGAGCGGCGCGCAGGCGAAAGGCCACCCAGCTGGAGCGCAAATGCGACATGTACGAGGAGCTCTTGGAGGTTCTCCGTACCGGAGAGGAGACGGAGGCTGTGGAGTTGCTCCGACGCATCAGGGCTGGCGACTCCGTCGAGTCCATAATCGCAGGAATTAGAGAGGGAAGGCTACTCCTTCAGCTGTTAAGCAACAATGCGCAGCGCTAGGGTGGGCAAAGGACATAGGCGCTTGTCCGATACGGCTGACGCTATAGAGCTTGTTGTGTGGAGCCAACATGTGGAGGACTGGGCGCAGGCTAGCAGGATCCTCATCTACATATCATCGGCATTGGTGGCGTCCGCCGGAGCCGCTCGTCTGTCTCAAGTACACCCAAGTACTGCTGCTCATGCACTTAAACAACTGCACACGCACCAGGGCAGGACGCTTTGGACGTTTCGCTCCTCCCTCTGCGGCATGTGTTATCTACGCCCATATCTACATTTGCTTGGTTCTCCTACAGTATGTGCGATAGCTCGCTCTCGCGCTGTCGGCATAGCTGCGCTGCAGGCTTACGCCTGCGTGTTTACCGACTGCCAAATTCTACTGAGCAGTCTGTGGCGCGGATCCACCATGCACGTGCGAAGGAACTGTCCGTGTGCATCGTCTGGTCCGTGCATTCGGCGCGATCCCATATCCCCCCTTTTTGTTTCAATGGACGTCTTTCTGCCCTCCGAGCCAATTCAGATTCTGTTCTTATCATGTACTCGATAATACGGCATGGGACCGCCACGATGCGACACGACCGCCGTCGAAGATCTCGGATCCCGAGTTGCACAACTACAACTCGAGGTTGATACCCTAATCTCTGCAGCGGCCAGCAGCGAGCGGGTCGCACGGTCCGCCTGCGACGATGAAGTACCAGCTCTTCGGGATCAGATCAGCAGGAACGAGGAGGAAATCCAACGGCTTCAGCAGGAGAACGAGGCGGCAGAGAACAAGATTGTCGAACTGCAGAACATCTACGAGGCCGCCAGGGCCCAGAACCGTAAAGTGTTGACCCTGTTCGGGCGCGCTCGGAAGACTCCTGTATGTTGTGAGCCCGCCTCGATCGTCTCAGCCATTGAGAGGATAATTTGTTCATCTCAGTATATGTACTGTATACAATAGAGCCTATCGGGCACGTCACGCGAACAGACGCCAACGAACGACGTGCGGGACGGCGCGGAAACGGAAGCCGCCACGTCTCGGCAGCACCACGGCACCGAACACGACCGGCCTCGCGATTCGGCCTATGGAACGGATCCGTCGCCGCCAGCCGTTGAACAAGAAATCCGGCGGTCGGCGCGACAGCGCAGGCCACCTCAGCATCTGACTTCCGGACCGTTGCCGACGCGGTCACACCCGCTAAGACGTTCTAGGTCGAAAGAGGTGGTCCCAACCAGCCCGTGTCTGCCCGCCACTAAAAAAGTGAGTCGCCGTGCAGCCAGCGATCGTGTCTTCTGTTAATGGGCCTGCCTCAACAGAGAAAGCGAGATACGGGGCGACATGCGCGTCCGCAGGATGCCGGCACTCGAGCGTCTGTCACGCACGACAACAAAATAGGCAACATAGACGAGGATGGAAAGCGGAGACGGAAGACATCGCGGACAAGGACTATCGAGTTTGACGAAGTTTTCCAAGGCGGCCGGGCGAAATATAAGCACAAGATTATCGAGCATCCAGAGAGCAGCGGACAGTGGTTCATTCTCCGGTGCGACAGTCACAGCACCCACTTCGGCTACAATGCTGTCACTTCAGCCGGCAGGCATCTCAGTCACAAGGAGCACGGCAGCCTCCTCCAGGGCAAGGACATTGCTGTCCAAGAGCTGGGCGTGCGTGTGCTTGGCTGCGATGCAGCCAAGGCGAAGCAGAATAATGATGTCTTCGAGGTCGCCATCAGAGACGGGTACAAAGTTCTCAAAGGGGATGACGCCAGAGACTCCCGGCGCTCGCACACACAAACAACGCCAATGACCACGCGTGGACGGGGAGCGCGGGTGCGCAGCTTCGCGGACGAGGAGCAGCCCAAGCCATTCGACGGCGTCACCGACCCTGTGGTCGGCGAGCTGTACCTCGGGTACTGGCGCTCGCGCAGCCGCTCAAGCTCGTCAGGTTGGTACGCCGTCGTGCTGCTCCCGCTTGGCGACTTCGAAGCAGTAGGGATATCGGGATCCATTTCCGAGACACGTCTTGCGAAAGGCCATATCCCCATTTGTTACATCTCTGACAAGAAAACTCGAACCATCCTGGGCTGGGCAGAGCGCTTTGAAGACGGTGGACCCGACGTCGCCAAGCGAAAGTTCCCTGTCATGTACTTCGATGATGACCAGGCGATACCATCCGACGGGCTCCTTCCGATGCCGTCTCCGGACTCCTTGGCCTGGCTGCCTGCAGACCAGCTCCGGCCCTTTGGCCAGTACGGGCCAGAAGACCTGCCCGCCCGCGGGTACGACGCCACCCTGAGCTTCCTCGAGATGCGGGCTGCCGCGAGAGTTGCGAGTCAACAGCGAGAAGAAGTTCCGACAGCAGCAGCAAGCGGGGCGCACCTGTCAGAGGCATCAGTGCCTCGCGGAACGAGCCATGGCCTCGGAATCGTCGATCACGAAGCACGCCCACAACCGAAAGCCTCGGCGGGACCCTGTATCCCGAAGGAAGCACCTGCTAGAATCATCACCGGTGTCTCTGAATTTCCCGGTGGCGACGCTGATTCGTGCGGTGGTCCTGATACTGACCTTGACCCAGAGAGCGATGGTGACGAGGATGATGTGGCCATGTCGGAAAGCCGAACATCACAGCGGGAACCTGAGCACGATGATTCGAGTTTTCAGGGAAGAGACAAAGAGAGAGGAAGCCGTACAAGTCCCGATGCTGGAGAGGAGAGCACTCGACACAACGAGAATACGGAGATGAATCTCAATCTCGGGCGAGAGTTACCTCCAACGCCGGTTCTGACGTCTGGCGAGACCCCGTCGCCTGGTGGATATGTCCAGCCCTGGGATGCATCGAAGCTGCCGGGACGACCGGCCCAGGAGGAGCCGGACGTCCAGGACGCGATCTTTTCTACGACGTGGTCTGGTCCAGAGTCCTTGTTTGGTCTAGTGCAGGATGCTTTGGCTGCTGCTAACGCGTTGTCAACTACTGATGCCGTATCGGCCATGAAGATTTGGCGCTCGCTGTCGGGTGCGGAGCCATCGGACCGAACAAACGCTCAGGATGGCTCTCCGACACGTGCCAGCGCATCAGCTATGCCTGGCGAGAAGTCCTCAGCCGGATCGAGGCCGCAAAATGACCCGGCCCTTCATTGGACACCAGCGTCCCCGCGAGCTTCTACGGCAGGATCTCATCCTGTTGTGACGGGTCCTATGCAACAGACAGCTGATGCTGCAGTCTCGCTATGTTCTGTCCCAGATCCCATATGCCACCACGGCTCCGAGGGCTTTGCTGCCTGCGTCACAAGCCATTTCCCCCGCAACACTGCCGCGTCCGCAACAGCGGACGGCTGGGAAGGCGCGGCCGGCGCTGCCAAAGCCCTAAACAATACTCTGATTCGGGATCCCGCGATTTCTCTAATCATGAACCCCGACCGAGGTGCAGATGGAAACGCGTCTTTTATTCCCCCTGCTACCCTTTTCCCAGGAAAAGCGAGCTTTCCCGACAGGAGATTGCCGTTACCCAGGACCACGGGCGACCCGGCAGCGCTGAGACTACAGCCCGCCTTCCAATATACCGTCCCGAGCGCTCCGTCGTTCCCAGTTAGCCGCTCCCTGGCACCCTTGAGTTCTGTAGATCAAGGCCATCGTTTGCGAAACCTCAAAAGCGAGGAACTAGAGCAACTCGAAGCTGAATTTCAGCGCAATCCACAGCCCGACATGCAGGTGAGAAAGGATCTGGCAACGGCATTCCAGTTGGACGTTGGTAGGGTCAGCGTACGCGCACCTTTATCCATTGTCATGCCACGCACTTTCTAATCCTGTCGCAGAGATGGTTTCAAAATCGGCGGTCCAGGGCCGCAGTAGAGCGGAGGAACGCAACAGTCAATTCTAAGATCCAGGGCTAGCGCGGCTTCAGGGGCTTCTATGACGGGCACGATGTGCAGAGTCAATCCAGATTCCCCCGCGTCTCTGACCATCGATGCGTCTCGTTGAGAGCGAAAATCTCAGCGTGAAGTGTGTATAGTCCGATTGTAAACACCAAAACAATAACTAACGGCCAAGCACGGTACCACCTGTTTCCTCAAGATCGCTTCGCCAGGTCATCGATCTAGGAATACCGGCCACAGGCGCTATGTCCTGCACTCTCCCAAGATGGATGCGAGCGAGAACCCTGTCGTTCAGATCCTCCTTCAGCTTCGACAAGCCTCTCGCATCGCATCGAGTGTCACGCTGACGAATGTCCTGGAGCGCACAGCCCACTTTGTTCTCCACAATCGGTGTAAAAAGCTCCATCGCCCTCAATTCAGGTTGCATCTTGCACGGGAGCCCGGACGACTCGAAACAAGGCATTTCGTCCTCTGGTTGCTGGGTTGCGAGCCTGTTTTCGAGGTGCATCTAATTGGGCGCGATTGTAGAAGCTCCATTGCCCACGCTACAAACGTCTCGATGTTGCAAGATAGAGCACAAGGTCCGGAGCGCGTTTTTTTTAGTGGCTGGATAGAACCTGCGTGACTCACCGATCGCCGTATCGCAGGATTCCCTCAGCCAATCGTCAGTGCGTGAATGCCGGACAGAGTCGGTGTCTACACCAACAGAGGTACTTTCCATAGCAGGCTCGCGTCTAGCGAGAAGTTCCGCTGCTGCCTGAGGTGTTGTCTGAATCGCCGCGATGGAAAGACGGTATCTATAAGTACCTGTCCTCACGACCCTCCTTCAGACCGAGCGAGCTCCAGCTATTGAGCAAGTTCTCGCAGAGCCCTCTCGACAGCCGCGAGGCGCTCAGTAACAAACAAAATACTTTCGCACACATCACGTGCCCTCATATCGCACGAGGTTGTACAGCCAAACCAGCTGCCACTCTACCCCGCATTTAGGCATCGAACTCCGCCCTGGACTTCGCAGGATCTCTCTTCTCCCACACTGCAAGTCACCCTACGCAAACTATCCACCCCTGCGCGAAATGCTTCCCTTACTCAACAGAACAACTGCTGCAGTCCTCTCGAACGACGGAAGCGCTGTCCTGAAAGTCTTGCAGGAGGGTCTAAAGCACGATGACCGCTATGTTGGCGTGGCCTTCTGTCTGGCTGTTGCTCACGGTCATTATGAGAGCTATAAAGCAATCATATGCTTTATTCTCCCGGACTTGGAGAGGTACTATGACCATGTGAAACGTGGCCTTATGGCAGCCATCGAGCAAGGCCATGACAACACGTCTATGGATCTTGTCAGCCGACTTCTCGACATGCCTGCCGGGCTAACACGTGACAACGTTCTCCATTTCGCCCTTAGATCGGCCGCTCTTCGAGGAAACACTACTATGGCGAGAAAAATTCTTGATGGACATCCTCAGATTAATTTAACGTCCTTGCGTGTACCTCTCGAGATTGCTGCTCAAGCTGCACCTACTATTCTCGCCCTTCTCCTAGAAGCCGTAGAGAGCCCAAAGGACGACGAAGCCATCAGCATCGCTACCATACTCAGAGTTCACAAAGATGATCCGAGCGTTGAGAAACAGCTCTGTATAGAGCGTGTACGCATCCTCGAAAATGCGCTTCAGGTGGCTATACGGTCAAGGCAGGATGAGTCAACCTTGCTCATTCTAATCAGATGCTTTCGATACTGGAATGATCAAAGTGTCTCGGAAAAGATTCTGGGCAATATTGACCCAGAGATTTTGCGAGGACTCTCTCGCTCCGAAACGTTGGCACTTCTTTCCTCGTCCGCACTTCCGCCGTCGTTTCGAAAGACTATGGGATCACGCCTTCGTGACGAGTTTACGGAAGACACGATTCTCAGCGTTGGACCCGAAGAAATCCACGCTCATCGCGACGTGCTGTGTCGATGGTCGCCATATTTTGCAGCAGCATTTGTGGGTAGCTGGGCTGAACGCCCAGATGGTGAACAATCATGTCGGGTCTGTTTTGATGGCGAGAGCATATCACCAGCCGCCTTGAGGGCAGTCGTAGCTTTTACGTATTGCGGCAGCTACAACGGAGTCTCTTGTCTTGAGCAAGAAGGTCGAGACATATACCTCACAGCAGATTACCTGCTTATCGACGATCTCAGATTTCAACTCATGTCTCGGTCTTCACGCCTTGAGCTCCTACGTCTCCTACGGTCGCCAAGCCAGCACCATATTCCAGATGTCCTTCGAGAAGGCATATCGGTTCATTTGCGACGGCAGCGAGAAGATGCGGTATTATCGACACCAAACGGAGAATTGGTGAGATGCCATAAAGACGTGTTAGAATTCTGGTCACCACTCCTTAGGACACAGATACAGGGGCTCCTTAGATGGAAAACGTTTCGATTGCAAGTCGACTCCACAATACCGTTGTCTGTATTGCAAGAGATAGTAGCGTTTCTCTACACTGGGATTCGGAGTCCAGACTCCTTTGGCTCTCACAAGAAGTGCTTGAATATAGCTGATTGTCTCGCTGGTTGTAGGAATAAGAGGATTGGCTGAAGCCGGGAGCACATCAGCTAGAATGTCAAATACATATGCCACCTCTCACCATACAGTACCTTCTTCTCTAAGAGGGTGTTTCTAGTGTATGTAAAGTTCCACGAGATATCGACACCGCCTTCGCCTAATCCCGTAGCCACAGGCAAGCCTCAAGGCATCGTGCCGGCCATGCCCAAGGCTGCCTGGAGTGCAGTAATGTTGGCAGTCCCAGGGACGTCGATTTCCTCCGTTGCTGTCGGCAGTGAAACGTAGCGGCGGGTTTCGGCTTTCTCTGCCGCTTTCAGAGATGAACGCCGATTTTAGCTGGTCTGAGATCCTTTTTTGGCCGACTTCTCTGGAATACCTCCGGGTCACCGACTAGATTACTCGTTTCTCAGTCGGCTGCAGTTTTCTCTACTCTGGAGGCCTGCTGATTCCACATCCGTCCCTGTACGAGAACAATCTTTGCAGGACCATTCTGACAAGCGGACACTTGCCATGGAGGATGAAACACCACGGATCCCTCGCAGCCCAAATACTGGTCGCGAAAGGTCCACTTCGCCGAAATGGGATGGCGATCGACACCCGCCTGAATACTACAGGAACCGGATTGCCAAGGCAGCGGCTGAGAGCGGAAGACGATCTCATCTCACACGAGCGCAACGAGCAACGGAAGATGGCGCCCGTCTTCGCCGGAGCCTGAATTTGGACCCTACCCAGAAGCTTCTACTGCAGCCCTCCCCGCCGAGCTACATGAGTCGGGCAGAGTGCAGTGCGTCTCTCTGCACCAAGAAGAATCGCAGACGGAGAGTTCCTCGCACTATTACCGACCAGTACCGGGTTTTCTTGGACGGCAGCGTCTTCCGCGAGTATTATCACGTGTCGTGTCTGGAGAACGTGCTGGACTTGGCAAGCCTTGCTCCAGCACAGCTCGATCTCGACGACAAGGCCTATCGATGGAACCATCAGTCGAGGTGGAAGTGGAGCTTTATGCTTCAGAAGTGGGTCGAACACAAGGGCTGTATCGATCTGGACAGGATCGCTGCCCATTTCAGGGAGCTGGATGCCTACGACGAGGCACACACCGAGATGTCTGCCAAACATATCAAGTGGCAACTTGCGCATACGAGCTGCAGAACCGATCGGGGTTCTTGTAACTGTCCTCCGGAACCGACAGGATGGCCCAAACGTCCGGTTCTCCAAGACTACATCACTGACGAAGCTCGAAGGTGTCGCCTCTCCGACATCATCGAACATCCATACTGTGACCGACGGATTGAAGCATGATTTGCGACATCAAACCGTCGACCTGCCGGCCCCACTTCATCCAACTCTTTCGACCTCTTCAGAATCGGATTACTCTTCCCTTTCTCCCAAGAAGTGGAACAGCCATGCTATGACACGAGGTGCGATGTGTGCGAGCTTATTTCGGGACAAGAACTTCGTAGTCATCGCGGTCCCCGAAGTCTATGGCAAGCTTCTGGCGTGAGTGGTGGTGCTATCGTATGACCCTCTCCAGGGTGCGGAGCCGGTCTTGGATCTGGAAATGCTCTGAGAATACGGAGTGTACAAATCGCATGTATCATTAAGACCGAGTTTGCCCATCAAACACTTCACTTCGCCGCCAGAACTTATAGTCTTACCTCTGATCCACAGGCATCCGATGCCGAGAGCCCGAGACCACTTAGCCCGCACGGTGCGCAGCGATTCCCAGTTCGATGTCACTGCTTCTTCCTGCCGCGAGATCGTCGATCATGCGTAGCGCCCTCCGGCGCTGTTTCCGTCCGCAATCATTGAAGGAGGCATTTCCGCTCTTCGCCGCGGCTGTTCGCTCATCGCCGCTCGCCCACAGCGCTTCCGCGCCCATTTGAGCTTCGTAGTTGCCGTAACTTCCAGTGTGTCGCCGTGCAGGACCTTCGACACCACGACCGCGGCGCGAAATTCATGCTCGGCTGCAGACGGCCGCCTCTCCTTTATGGCCACGTCCCTACCAGTTTAATGTTGTGCGAAATTCCTTTCGGCCCGCCGCCGAACCTGCTCCGCCTCCACGTTGATCCCGTGGAGCAGGACCTCCCATTCATTCATGTCCTCGCTCACCCCTTCTCTCCGCACCGCGACCTCTCCGACCAGCCGCCCAAGCAGCAGCAGCGCCTGAGTCGAGTCGCCGGACCTGTCGTACACCAGCGCCGCCTTTTCTTCCAGGAGGATGAACTCGACCAGGCGCTGGGCCCGTGCTTCGTCATCTCGCAGCAAGGCGAGCAGCTCGTCGGCAATCTTAACTGCCTGTTCCCTGTCTGCGAACACCACGACGGCAAATGTTGTCAGTCGGCTCTGCATCGTATCCGGGTGTAGGTTGCCGAGCCTGGTGCTTTGCGCTCCGAGGATGTCCAAGAAGCGCTCTACGAGTTCGTCCCTCTCGTCCTCGAAGCCCCTGCCTAGCTGCGCGAGGTAGAGTCCCTGCCGCGCGGACAGAGCTAGAGGATGTTGCGGACCGAGTTCGAGAGACTCGCACGCCCTGTCGACTACATATCTGTACTCCTCTTCGGCTCGACTGAGGGACTCGGTGTTGGTGTCCCTGCGTAACGTGTTGGCGAGATTGAGGGCGGCCTGAAGCGTGGAGACGTGGCTGTCGCCCAGTGGTTCCAACTGCTTTCGGGTCTCCAAGATAGTCTCCTGCACCCATACCACCAGCTCTCGCCTTGCAGATCGCTTTGTTGCCTCAAGAGTTGCCCATAGCTCCAACGTAGATAGGACATCTGGGTGAATGATGACGTCCTCCGACTTGTATCTGTCAATGTCATCAAATGGAATCCGGGGCTGCAGTGGTTCCTTCTGTTTGCCTAATGCATCTTCTGTGTCATGCGTTGCAAAGCGTAGCACCGCCGCTAAAATGGTAAGTACCGGTTTCTCGACCTCCGTGCAGCCGAGCAGAGTGTCTTCACCTTCCGAGTCTGTCGACACGGCTGGAATCCCACGTAGATCTCGTTCCTGTGTCAAGGCCTTCACCAGGGCGCTCTCTGAACGTGAGAGACGGCCGATGAGGAACTCGGCAAACGCTATTTCGGCAAGACATCGTATTGTCCACGGATGATCTGCACCCCACATCCCGGTCGCCGTGGCGTAGGCATCCGTCAGCTGCCTGTGGCCGTCCTGATAGTTCCCAACCCACAGGTTTATCGAAGCCATCTGGATTGTGTACCGTACTGTCTGCTGGTTCTGGTCTCCTAGCAGTTGTCTCGCCCGCGACAAAAGAGTTTGGCCCGTCCCTAGCGCTTCTAATGGCCTCCCCTGAAGTCTGTATATGGACGCCACGACGTTGATGAGCTCAAGGCCTATAGGATGCTCCCTTCCGAACCGCCTCGTCAGAAGCTCGATCGTGTCCAAGCACAGAGCTTTAGCCTCGGACAGACGACCGCTGAGCATGAGCATCGATGACTTGACGTACCGTGTCTCCAGTGAGAGCAGGTGGGACGTCCCGAGGTGCTGCTCCATGGAGGTCAGCGCAGGATCGATTTGCTTCAGGCCGTCTCGGTATAATCCTCGCAACATCAAGACCTTGGCCTTGCTGAGAGAGATAGAAAACTGTGTGCTAAGCGCCGCGTTTGCAGAAAGGGCTGGTGTAGTTGCTGCCGGGTCTTGGGCGTCCGGTTCCTCTTGTGCGGCCTGGGTTTCAATAAGACTCCTCAAGGGATCCAGGCCCGTCTCTGCTTCTTCAATCAGAACGAGCGCCCGGGTGAACCTGCCCCTGTATGCGTCGACCAGCCCTAAGAGCCTGCTGGTTCCAATAGCGGTCTGGACTGTTCGGGGATCGAGATTCGAATAGGATCCGTCCATGATCCGCTGCCACGCTGCGCCAAATTCGCGATGCTGCTTGCGGAGCTGCTGCTGTGCTATTCCGAACATCCCCTGCCTTGTAAGGGCGACGGACAGCTGGAGTTCGAGCTCGCCTCGGAGGATGACAAAATTTTCACGGAGATGTCGTGCCTCCGGCGGCCATGCAGTCCCTCGATGCACTTCCTCCGCGTCACTCGAGTGACCGGACGTTGTGGGCTCGCCTTCTAGAGGTGAACTAGCCTTAGCGATGTCCCTGCTCTGCTCGCTCTTCCCGGCGCGAAATTGCCTTTCAAGGCGCATGATGTTCTCTTCGCACTCGGTCTTCACCTTGCCTAGCTCGTTGATGGCATCTGCGAGCTGGCCTTTGCAGATCTTGATCATCCCGCTATGCAGTTGGCAGCGGAGAATGACGTCCGTGCCGGCAAAGGTGGTCCCTTGGCCCGTCTTGACGCATAGGTCGTACAGCACTTTGGCGTTGTGCAAGTCGCAGCGGTCGAAGTAAAGCCCGGCGCACCTGCTGTTGACGATCCACTCCGCTTCCGGAGTACTGAGAGGAGGCGTCTCCTTTACATCAGTGCGAAAAGGGCCCTTCGTCCGTCCCGCTGGATTTGGCGCCGATGGTTGGGGTTCATTCAGGGGCTTTCGATCGCTCAGCGGTTCGGTTCTGGCCTGCTCAGAGCGTTTGCCAGTCTCGGACCGACTGCGCGTGAAGTAATCATCCGTATTGTAACTTGTTTTATCCGTTTCGGCCATCTTAGGGATCGAGGCAAGCACCTGCAAGTCTCCTGCCCAGGCTTCTGAGAGCTGCGGCGGGGTGCAGCGCGAGGCTCTGGGAAGTTTTGGGTGAAGATGAGAGCGCATGTCAGTGGTACCAGGTGGGATAGCCAGGCTGGTCCAACGCATAGGACCCGCCTTACCAAAGGCTTGTGCACATCGCCGGGTGACAGTACCTACGGTTTAGCGGCGTACGCAATACACGCTGGCTCACGTTACCCAATGATCAAAGGAGGTGGGCGCGCGCGCACCGAGCAATGTACTCTTGTTCTCTACCCACTGTGTGATGAGTCATTGCGACTCTTAGTTGCTCTACATATCAAATGACATGGTCATGAAGATATGCCAGCCACCACTCCACGCGCTGAGCGGTCGGCCATTCTCGTAAATTGTCGTTCCCACAGGAGTGAGCCATCCATGCCAGGCACATTTCCCTTCCTCAGCTCCATGTTGGAGAACTCACGTCGCTGGATTCAGTTGACGGGAGCAGCAAGTTTAGCTGTTACTTTATCAGTTTTTTATCCCGGAGCTTACTCTCTATTATACCCTGAATAAAGGCATGAAGGTTTGATGCCATTGCGATTTTAAGTAATGCAAAGAACAAGGAGAAAAGTTCAATTTAGGCCAAAGTTCTCGGGCATCGGTAAAACACACTTATAATTCGTACCGTTGACTAACGTTTACGCGCCAAAACTCTTTTCTAAAGATCAACAAAGAGGACACCGATTTCGCACATGTGTAGACCGCCATCAAAGAACCGTCCGCGGGTCAAGACTCGCCTGAGTCGAGCGTGTCTTATGGCCCTTCGACAACCGAATCGTGGCCCCAACGCATCTCTCTCCGTTAGGGAGGTGGCCCTCTTTAATCCGCACCAAGTCGTAACAAAGTGAGGAAC
The DNA here is from genome assembly GCA_030052745.1 of Pleurostoma richardsiae. Taxonomy (NCBI): domain Eukaryota; kingdom Fungi; phylum Ascomycota; class Sordariomycetes; order Calosphaeriales; family Pleurostomataceae; genus Pleurostoma; species Pleurostoma richardsiae. The sequence goes on from JANBVO010000052.1 coordinate 127,344, forward strand.
ACAGTCCCGACCAGTCTAGACGCCCAGAGCCCACCGACTGGCCATATTGTAACAGCAGCAGCTCCGGACCCCTCAGCAAGACGCTGGGAGCGTTCTAACTTTTAACAGAGCCTTGCGGAAGCTCTCACGAAATCCCAGCTCGCCATCCAATACGCCCACGACGTCCGACAGCAGTCGCTGGATACCTGATCAAAAAATTTATTAATCGTGATATGCAATCTAGCAAATTTCATAATGTATTCAAATAAATAAAGGAGCTCTAAGATACATTGGCCTTATCTTACATCTTGGAAACTCTGAGTGGTCGCGCTTGTACGTGGAGTCTTGAAAGCGTCAGAAGCCAAGATAATGTCAAGATCATCGATGAATTCTACCGTCCAAGACACAGAGGAAAAGCAAAAATGTAAGAATCAGGGTCGATAATATCATCAACAAAGTCAGAACAACAATTGCAGAGATCCTCCGCGCAAACCCTGGTTCATTTGCAATCGATGGGAATAGCCGAAAGTAACGAAACGCTTCCGCAAGCTCCAGAAAACGGGCCCGATCCCTGGACTCCACGCCCAAAGCTTCGAGAAATCTGTGGTTCGTAATATCCTGTGGGCCTTGTAACATCCCTTTGCGACCGTTGTAGGATGGAGTATTCACGATCCTGCTGAAGTACCGTTGCCCGAAGTGGGCTTGGACATGGGCTAGGGTTATAATGGCAACGCCTTCGAAGGTGAGAGTGTAATCTGGAAAGTGTTTAAGAAGGTGCTCCCTTTCCACGCTTGAGAGTATACCAAGGAAGGCGAAGACTCTGTCTCGTGGGTCTTTGCAGTTAGTCTGGTGGAATCGCAGAAGCAACTTGTGTAGACAAAGCCCCTTTCCAAGCATCTTAGAGTTGTATGCCGATATGAGAGACAGTACACCATACGTGCTGATCAACGTCTCCTGCTCTTTTCCCCGGGCAACTCTGTCCAAGTCGTGTGCAAATCCTAACAATTCGGCTAGGCCATTTCTCATAGCATCCAATCCGGTCAACACCAGCATCCATGGTTCTTCCCAAGGGTCGTCAAGCGCAGTAAAGTGTTTAAGATCCATATCCAGGGCAATGCTTAAGGTCTCGACGAAACGATACCACGGAACACTGTGCTTTCCATAGTAGATGTCTACCTTTCTCGCGAGTAGGAATTCTTGGACGATCCACCGACGGGACCAATAATCCGCCTTCGCCAGCGTCTTGATAACATCTCGCCACTCAAAATCGCTTTGTTGTGAACTCGGAACCTTGCCCAGCCATACAGACACACATTCGGCTCTCTCATACGTTCGATGCATCTGACGCACTTGAGAACTTCGCTCCTGGTCATTGCTCTGATCAATGCAGATGGCGTCCACCCAGATACGGTCCCACATGCTCCCCGAGGCAGCTTCACTGACTGCACACAGACAGTTCTTTAAGTGGGGTGTGACCCAGAAGTCGAGGTCGTCAAGACAGATATGTTCTGTGGCTTGCTCGTCTCCCCAAGCATACGATATAGCTGTGAAAGAGCCTGCTTCTCGGCGCAGGACATGCTGGACCTCGAAGCTGAGTGATTCATTCGCTAATCGATTTGGTCGCAAGAGCCGAAGACTGTCGGGCGCAATAGGAGTATATTGGTATGTCATGTTGGAGAGCTTGGATGTTACTGAATAGTCCAAGGTTGAGAACATTTCGATGTGTCTTGAAGCCTGACGTCGTGAGGCAGCCTTATGGTGTTCGTCCAGAGCAGCTCCCACGGCTGACGCAATTACTGTTTCAACCCGAGCGGATGCCAAAACAAAGGGGGTAGCCCAAACCGCGACACAGCGGCTATACACTTCCTCCAGCACTTCAAACATCTGTTCGCTACCAACATTTATCTATTCTCTCTTTAATCCAAGCCAGCCAAATCGAAATGAAAGCTCGATCCGGCCGTCTCGGAGATGACGAGTGCGGCTTTGGCCGATACTTGTGGCTGGGGACTTCGCTCAGGGTGGGGGCCTTGAGGAACGAAAAGGTTCTGGCGCCACACACACACACACACCACCCTCCCGGCTGGCTGTGGCGTTCGTTTGAGCAACCCCCTGCCTTGGGTGCTTCGGGCCGGCTATTTTTCCAAGCCAGTTTTTGGTCGCTAGGTGGTTGCGGCTAATACTTTCACGGGGCCCCGTGCTTCCCTAGGAAACTGTTGCTTTTGTCCGACGTTTTCTAGCAGATAATACAGCGCCCTCTCATCAATGCACCTGTCTCGAATACCTAGAGCAGCTTCAGCATGCGGGAGATACACACTCCACATCCCCGATTCTCGTGCTGCGGCCACGGGAACGCTCCCGAAACTATGCGAATCGTCTTGGTGATCTGCTCCTCCTCCTTCCCCTGCTCTTTCAGCCGGTTGCGCATCACCAAACGGACAAGCCGGTGGATGTCGAACCGGTCCAGCGTGCCTCGTTGTGAGATGAATGCGTACGCTCGCAACCCGCCCATTGCCTTGGCTGCTGCCACTTTGTCCTGTCCCGTAGGAAGCAGCGACAACGGGATGTCTCTCTCTGCTAAGTAGCACATGAACCCAAGATACTGTGCCGCCAGCCGTGACAGCTGCGAAAAAGATATGAGCCACGTCGTGGCCACCGGGTTGCTGGTCGCCTCGTTACTTTCGTCCGCTCCCAGCGATGGCCAGAGCTCGTCGAGATAATGGCCTCCCGCTCACGAACGGTGCCGATGCTAATGCGAAGGATAACGATGGCTGGTCGGCACTGAGGGGGGCCGCTTGGGAAGGGCACGAGGCGATCGTGAAGCTGCTGCTCGCGCACGGCGCGGACGTCGATGCGAAGACCTGGGATGGCAGGTCGGCACTGAGCGAGGCCACTCGGCGAGGGCACGAGGCCGTCGTGAAGCTGCGCCCCTCTCCTATGCCTTCCAGTCGAGCTCCTGCTTGCGATCTTCTCCCACGCCGACTCGGAGGACCAGGCCTGCCTCGCCCTTGCCTGCAGATGGCTTCTCAAGATCTCCACGTCGCTGTCCTTGCGGATCCCACCCGCGGCAAACCATCGGTCTGCGGACCCCTGCACATGTCTCAGGATGAACAGCCTGTTGAGGCGCGTCGAACCACTGGACGCTCGAGGGCGAGGGAAGAAGACGGTCGGTCTATGCTGTGACTGTCTGCGATACCGGCCAAGAAAAGAGTCTTATTGGATTAGAACACCAAGAGCTGATGCGAGTGACAAAAATTGGTCGCGGGTGGTGAGGTCGTGGAAAACGACGTACTCGGCCCAGTGCCCGCAGTGCTGGTCTGAGTACAGAAGCGCGGAACTGGAGCGCTGCTCGCGGCAGACGAGAGGGCCAATGTAGATTGCACGAGTGAGGCATCTAGTATTCCTGTGTGAGATAGTGCAGGATAGTGTACAAGGCCTCCTCCCGCCCGACGGAACCAGAGTTGAACTTGACGATTCGCAGATCCTCCTCGGTCAGACGATAGGCAGGAGACGTCGCTGGATCGCGCTTGTCCAAGTCCACTAGCTCGACGCTGCCTGCCAGCGAATGTTCCATCTCGCCTGCCCTGCGCTTCAATAGCTTCACTACTCCTCCGCAGCACACTCCCATAACCTCAAGAGTCAGCCGCGACGCGTGCCCCAGCCTCAGGATGCTGGTTTCGAGGCCATTCCCATACGTTTGAGACCGAGTTGCACACCACTCAGACATAGAAGACCGCCAATTAGAGATGGACCCGTGCTTGAGATATGCGTTGAATACCGTACTGCACTCCACAAGCGCAAGTCTCAGCCGGCTTCTGGCAGCGTCAGGACCGTGCGAACTCGTCTCCTCTGCAAACGTGATGTATGCAAAGGTGAATTCGAGCAAGGCGACGAGTGCTTGGATCCCCGTGATTTCCGTGCCAGACTCATCTCCGGTATCCCTGGTCTGTGTAGGCATTGCGGCAGCGCCAGTAAGAGCGGACAGCTGTGCCGCAAATGTGACTAGAACATGCTCCGTGCCGTTGTGGCCGATATCGTGTGTAAGTGTGCGGAGGACACCACCCAGGCCAGGTCGCCCGAAGAAGATGATGTCAAACTCCATCATGGACTCTGGTGCCTGGTCCAGAACTTCGCTGACAGATGGCAATACCATCCTTTCTGGAGAGACGGCGGCTGTCATCCAAGACATGCGGTCGACATCTTCCGGCGTCAGAATGGACGCATCAACACTGAATCCAGCAGGTGGCCACCGTTTCCGATCCAGCAGATTCCTGACCGACGTATGTGCCTGGGTCAACGACCACTGTGCCTGTATCCGGACGGACTGAGAGTCTTGGTGCCGCGAGAGCTTGCGCAATTGTGCGGAGAAGTACACAAGCCGGTAGCATGCACGCTTGAAATGATCGGTGAAAGGAGTATATTGATTGCGGATACAAAGCCATAGCTTGTAGCAACAGGGAGTGGTGGGGGTTGGGGGAATAACGGTGACGGTACCTGGCCATGGAAACGACATGTCTGTGCCATCGGCCCGGGATCTTGGCTTTGAGAAATGAGAGGGACGAAAGAGGTAAGTGAGAAGAGTGCAGACATCGGAGCGGCCGTCAACTGTTGCTGGTCGGGTCATGGTGTACGTCTAACCGAACGAGCAATGAGGGTGTGACGGACGCGATGCGCAACGTCCTGGCGGTAAGTGAGCCTTTAAGGGACCCTGAGATTGCAATGGTCTGTGTGCCTCGAGATCATGCCGGATGCGAACTTATAATGTGCCTTTGCGAGCATCGCGACAAGGTCGCTCGGTACGTGTACCATCGGTCAGGTGGAGGCAATGTCTCACGTTGACTGAAGTTCGACCGCAGACGGCTGTGTCTGCAGTTTCAAGACCGATGGGCCAATCGATTTGGCAACGTGGCAGTTGTCCGGGGGCCTCCATGTCATCGGGCAAGATTGTTTGTTACGCGCAGCACCTGTCGAGAGGGCTTGGCAGAATCTCCTCGACAACCAGAGCTCGGTCCAGAAGGGTCGGTCTGACAGGGTACTTGTAGATACCACCCTCCAAGGCGGTGATCCAGAGACGTACATCAGGCAGCCGCAGAAGGACTTTGTTTGACGCGGGCCTGCTATGGGAAGTACCTCTGTTGGCATAGACCCTGAGCATGCCCTGTTCCCGCACTCACGATTGGTTGAGGAGGCCCTGCGATATGGCGGTCCGTGAGTCACGCAAGATCTGTTCAGCCACCAGAAAACCGCGCTCCGGACCATACGCTCTCCTACTGTCACATCTTGCGTAACACCGAGACGTTTTGGTTTGAGGTAAGAGTGGCGTGGGCAATGAGGCTTCTATGACCGCGTCCAATCAGTCAGATGCACGCGTGGGCTTCTGGCGACTCGTTCTACCAGGAAAACTCAGCCTCAGCTGCAGCTTACACGATTATGCTGGCACCTCACGAGCAGAAAGCAGACTGGCGCTTGTTGTCACCTCTGGACTTCCTACTGGGCACGCCAGGCCGCGACCCGTGTCAGCGGCGAGCTCTTGTTGTGGGGACGAGAGGAGTGAACTGCTTGACCTTCTTTTTATGCACGTCCTCACCCGGTGCCGGAGCTCGACCGTACTGTGACCGACGTCTCCAATGACGAGCTTTTCAACCAACAGTCATCATCACGTCTGCGCCTCAGAAGCATGAGGCAGTCTGATATGCTTGCCACGGCCCCAGTGTCAAAGCAGGATGGATGCGAGAAGGCTTCCTTGTTGCGAGTCGTTGCTGCCCTCGTCGCGATAGCCGACTTGTTCGCGTCGCAATAGCTTCGCCACTCGTCTGATAGACATCATACAGTAGAATAGAACCCTCCCGAGCCATTTGCACGACAAAAAACTCACGGTTGGTGACCCGCTTTGCCTTATGGTGATGCGTGACGTAGATCATAGAGCCGTTCCAGACATAGATGCTCCAGGGGCTCGATAGTCCGTTTTCGCACAACATGTGAAGTAACTCTTCGGACCGCGGTGCCTGGCCACATGCTGTATACAGGCCACCGACCAGTATCTGCTCCAGCACTGCGACCCTTTTCCGGGACTCGATGACCGCGGCCTGGTTCCACTTGCCGCCTTTCAGCAGCCTGCCACGGCCGTATGTAGAGGCTCGAACGACAAGATCTAGACAGGACCGGTCCAGCTCGTTTTCTGGGTGTTTAACGAAGGAGAAGCCAGCATCTATTGACCATATCATCTTTGATCGTCGTGAGGTCTACATCAGGCTCGATCCCGTACATCACCGAGCTGTTCGGCCGCCGTGATAAAGTAGCCGGCAAGCCTACGGAACTGCTCCATCGTGATGCTAAACGAGTCTCCGTACGAGACCGTCTAGCCATCATCGCTCTACCGGAGGAAGAAGGAAGGGACGTCAGTTCGCGCAATGACCTTGCCGTAGTCTCGCAACGACGGGAGCTCGTCGAAGGGGGATTCGCAGCCCTTGGAACACCTATGGTATTGTCCATACCACCAGGCAGCCTCTTTGATTCCTACATGTACTCTGTGAGTGCCTTTAAAGGCACCGCTTATTACCATAACCTGCGGTGTCGCTCAGCGACGAGATGCTCGCGCGGCTGTTATATGCCGCAAACGAGCAATATTCGAGTGCCGCGCAGGACCCTGTGCCGACGACACCGAGGGACTACTGTCCTTTCCGACACGGATCCCCGTTGGCGCCGGTGAAGAATCGCGACCTTGACCCCAGTAACGGGGCAGCGCACGTGCGATTCGGATCGGAGCAGCAGCTGAGGGAGCAGCGCAAAACCGCGCAGGATGAGACTCCTCTACTTTTACTATTGAGGATCCGTTGGTGTCTTTCTGTGTAGGTACCTCCCCTCTCGACGACTTGACGCTTTACTCGAGCAATCGCTGTCAGATCCTACTACGGGCACGAAGGCCGAATCAGCCCAACGGGCTAGAATAACTCTCGAGCACACCTCGCGGAGCGCGTCGTGCTACTATAAAACCAAGCTGCGGATCTTAAAATCTGTGAAAAGACGAGTTGGACCAGCGTCATACAAGACAATCCTTCCGGCATTCGAAGGCACCTCTGCCATCGAAGAAGCATGCGCTAGCGTAGGCTGACACAGGACACAGACGCCAAAGGCCGCTGCTGTATCTAGCTACGGATGACGTTTAGATACTCGTCCGTACTTTTGATACCAGAGGTTGCAGACGGTCTCACGCCAATCGGGGCCGTATTCACCCTCCCAGATATCCGCAATCTCATCTGCGACTTCCTCACTCACATCCCTCCACTTTTCCCCTCTGCTCTCGTCTCTGTGTCTCGCAAGTGTTGTGATATCGAAACTGTGTCCTGCCCACACTCCCCTTGAGATATTCGACACGTCATTCATACTGACAAAGGAAGATGTTGACCAACAGATGCGTGCCATGATGGCTTCGCCAAATCCCAAAACGTCGATGTTAGGGCCGTGGATGAATTCCTGTTCTAGAGCAATAGCTTCCGAGCGGACGAACTCCTTCGTAGTCAAGTTTCGAAGAATCCACGGCTGGTCCTGCGGAAAGTAGGTCGAGTCTGTGACGACAATCTCCGAACGTGTGGACCGAAATGCCGGATCCTTCGATCTACTTCGATCTTTGCAATGAAGGTAGATGCCTAACGACTCGGTCATCAGATCGGTATCTTCTTGTCTGTCGGACACGCTCGGAAGGGTGAAGTGGTGGAGCGTGAACGGCACTGCAGGATATGCCACGTCGTCCGGATAGTTGTCGTCGTACGGTATGTCGACTGTCTTTTTGCACAGCTCATCCCTCTCTTCCGCCGAGAACAGACCGGGAGGGAAATCTCCCGGTATGACGTCCTCTCCCACGCAGACGATATTCTCACCTGCCCATAATCCTAAGAATGAAGTGTAATAGTCGTAGACATGTTCTCGGGCGATGGCCCAGAAGTGTCGACTCGTGAGACCGAGGGCAATGACGTCTTCGATGAACTCGATGTGAGTGAAGATGTGCCGATGCACTTCTACGGGAAGGTCGAAGATGGCGACGAAATGGTTGGTGTCGGCCTCATCATCTGGGTCGCCACTCTTTGGTTTTGCCAGCTTGAGGTGTCGAGGGCAGTCGTCATGTGCTTCGCCGTCAGCTTTGCGCTTTAGATGCTCGCTCGCTCGAATTTCCTGGAACGGGCCGCCAGCAGCCGACTCGGCAGCAAAACAGTCGTTCCGGGGCTGTACTGGTGTAGATGTGACGACTTTGGAGAGAGGCGCCGGACTGTGTGGTCGAACAGGGACGGCGAGGAGGCGTACGAGTTCCTCTGCTGACCCGTCAAAAAGTAGCTCCCCGAGCTTGCCTGCCCAAGGTAAATATATCTTCGCTCGGGGAGCCACGAGTTGAAAATTTTGCCCCATGTTGGAGGTTAGGAGTGGAGCCCACACTGAGCGTGATGTGAGGTCCTGAAAGTCGGAAAAAGAGCAGGCTGCTCGAGCAACTATTGCGATTTATCGAATATTCTAAGTTCGGCCGTGCAGGTATCTCTCGCATTGCCTGCCAACCTGCATAGTCCTTCGTGGCGGCTATGCTGATCACTCCATTGGACAGAGGGAGAAGAGGGTACATCCCTGTCAGTGACCTAGGTGGTGGCTGCCTGAGATGGGCGTATTCCTTTCGGCTCTTCTGTGAATCGCAACAGGAGCCTGCTCTTGACAGCCCACCTGCCGTCACCGGGTATCACAACATCTGCAGCTCCCCGCTTCTCGAGAATCACGCACAGTCCAACTTGACTTCTCTTTCGGCTACATGGCCCCGAATATCGTGGAAGAGGCGGGGTTTCCTCGTCGTGTCAGTCGGAGTCCAAAGAGACTGCAGCGTGTTCTCTGCAACCGCGTTGAGAGATGGCTCATGTCAGACTGGTCGCCGCCGGACTCTGTACTACACATCACCGCCGCCGCCGCGACGCACCGCATAGATCTGCTAGACTTGGCGTCAGAGCTGGCTGCTGAGGCAGTTACTTGGAAGATCCCCCTGTTGGCTTACTGCGCAACAGATTCACGTCCTTCCTCAACGACTGACCTCAATGACAAGGTAGCCGCTCAGCTGCGAAGCCCAGGAGACACCACAACACCGGACGTTCGACGGATTGCGATTTTCTACGGGCTTGAAAAGTTCCCCCGCGAGGGGCCTAGCCATGCTACCGACTATAAGACATTCGTGGAAACAATCTTGGCACTGGCCAGTTCAGGTTTCGTCAAGGTCCTATTTATAAGCCAGAGGTCAGATGAGTGGTTAAATTCCGCTCTGACAGCTAGGCAGTGGGATAATAAGATGTTTTACCAAGGAGGAATATCCGACGTGGCACTGACGCAAAGACTCCTCGATTTACTGAAAACGCGACGCTGCCTTGAGTCAACCAGAACTCCATCGGAGCCGCAGGCGTCGTCAGTAATGTTGCCGACTTCATCGTCTTTACACCCCTAAGCAGGCCATCACAATTGTCCCTGGAGAGCCTGTGAGGCTTGTCTTTTGCGACAAAGGGATTGAGGAGATCGGAAGCAGGTATGTGTGCCAGGACCCCGATTAGCTATCCGGCCTGGTCCGTAACGCCATCCAGGGCCGCTCCATCAGAAAGCTGGTTCCGACAGATGAAGACTTTCTATACGGCGTATATCAAACCTGTCAATCTCCAAGAAAGAATCAAAGTCGCAATTCTCGACACCGGCGTCGACACGGGAAATCCAGTAGTTCAGGCTTGGATTGATAACCGAAATACGGAAAGTGAAGAAGCGGGTGACTGGGGAGACGAGGGACCGATCAAGGCGCAAGTGTCGTTTCCGGAGTCACTCGCCAGCCTCGACAATAATGGTCACGGCACTCATGTTGCCAGCCTGGTGATGAAAGTTGCCCTGGGGCAAACATATACATAGCCAAAATTGCGGAGGAAGACTCTGTTCAGGACACAGGCCAAATTGCAGAAGTACGCCTCAGAGAATCAAAACCATGGGCACTGGGTCCTAGGCTGACATCTACTAGGCTATCGACTGGGCCAGGAGTAATGGCTGCGATATTATCAATATGTCATTCGGGCTTCCGAAGAGGAACACCCGAATTGAGAATGCTATCGTGGATGCCGAGAACGCAGGAATCATCCTTTTTGCTGCCGCTTCAAACTATGGCGACGACAAGTACCGATCATTTCCTGCCAGTGACTCGAAGGTCATTTGCGTGCATGTTACAGACGGCGAGGGAGTTCCGGACGGCATGAATCCCTCGCCACTTGACCACAGGGACAACTTCAGCACTCTCGGGGCCGGCACAGAGTCAAACTGGAAGGGCAAGAGGGTGTTCCTCGCGGGGACATCCTTCGCCGCGCCGGTTGCGGTTGGAATAGCAGCGAACACCCTGGCTTTCGTGAAGGGCCAGCTCATAGATGGGCGGTTGAATGAGTCAGACGGCAGGGTGGCGCACACGTGTGATGGGATGCGGAAGATATTCCTGGGGATGTCACAACCCCGGAACGGATATGACTACGTCGTACCCTGGCATTGGGACTGGTTCGCAGAGGCAGCCAGTGTTGATGGGTTTTGCCATGAACTGCGGAAGACTCTTCGTCAAGTGGGCAGTCCTATGCGGTAGTTCTATACGGTTTCCTACAGATTTCCCGCAGAGAGTAATGTCACCTTCCTTGGCAGCATGTATATGCAGTGAGATAGACGTCATTCGTGTTGGAGATCTAGAGAGATTCATGCCGTCGTTGATGGAGAATCGCCATGGCCTTACCGCTGTCGTCCTTGCTAGCGGCGGCCCTATATTGTGTCCCTGCACCAGTCGAAGGCCAAGAAATGTTGCTCGAAGGATACGCGACACCTTCAGCTCATATGTGTGGTGAGAGAGTGTGTCTAGCTAACAGATGGACATGAATGAAAATGTGATCTTGCACCGTACTCGCTGTTTGGTCGCTAGGTAGAGCTTCGTCAACGACAGCTCTTTGGGCAGGGAGGGTCATGATCGTGCATGCTACAACAGATCAGCCCTGCTAGGCCATTAATTGTAGTTGTTAAGCATCTTTGCTTTCTCTCCTCAAGTGTTCCTAGTTCCAACCTTTCCGCAATAATGCCCTCACTTAGAATGATGTAGGCCGTTCCGACTTGGACAGGCGAGTGCCGACCTAGAATATCACTAGGGATACCGTATCTACTTCATGGAAGTAGTGCTCCCTGGGATATGATCTCGTAACTGGCAGGCGCTCGAATCAGTATAGTCCAGACCCCTAAGGCGATGCTGAGCGTAGCCCTTCCTTCTTTTTCTCGGCTTGCGGCGCGGCGGTGCTCATTGCGCTGACCGCTCCAATTTCGAAAGGGTCAGTTAGGAAGCCAAGGCACGTCGGAGTCTAATTAGACGGCAATTGATCAATGGCTGAGCATATCTTCTCAAAATGAGCAGGCATCCATTCGTCGTAGACATTCTTGGTGAAGCGATATGCCGTCCATTTGTCCCTTCCGTTGAGCGTCGTGAAAGAGAATTCGTGAATCGGATGACGGTGGTACTTGGTATCTCTTCCGTCCATCACGGGATAGTGGCCGTAGATCCGTACTGACCTGTGGTCGTGCGAGATGGAAAACGCGAGTATCTGCCGGTCGATCTCCCTCCCACGCCCCGCGAGACGAAAAAGCTCGACGACGGCCCGCACCGCAAGGGTCATGCTGTGGGCGTTCTGCCGGTCTGCGATATCGAGCGCTTCGGCGCTGCCCTTCGCTTCGCATGTCAGGAGCGGGAAGTACATGTAGTACGTGGCCATGAAGAAGGACTGGTCCCCGGCGATGAAGTCACCAATGAATGGAGACAGCTTGGCGAGCTGGTCGTCCGTGAATGCCTCCCGCCTGAACCCCACGGAGTAATCCGGCTGGGGACGGGTCCCAGTCAACGGGATCGAGTTGCTCCACACTTCATCGACGCTCTCAATGAGCTGTCTGCGTCTGTTTGCACGGAGTGCAAGCGATTCCGCCGAAGGAACGATGAGCCTGGAAATGTCCTGAACAATTCTCGCTTCATTCTTATTCTCGAGGTTCCGACAAGCATCCACAAATAGATCTTCATCGAAAAGCGTCTCTTTGGGAACCGGTTGCTCGCCGTCAAGAAGCTTTTGGACAAGATCATTGCTCATATCAGTGATACCAAGCTCAGATATGTCCATGTATGAGCCCTTGATCTGGAGCAGCAGCGGGTACCACAGATCCCTATACGGCGCGCTCTTCTCCTCCCGCGACCTCTGATCGCTGGCCGCTGTGGAAGTAGCGTTCGACCACGTACGGGAGAGATTGAAGAATTCCTTCCGCGCAAGCAGATGCTTCATCGTGGGATCCGTGTCCTCTGGCCAAAGCCCTTCCTCCACCCAAAAAGCCGTCGGGTCAGCCTGCTTAGCCACGCCGGTGTCAGTCAGGGGCCCAGAAAATGTGGTATCGGCAGGGCGTGTAGGGGATATCTGCTGCTGCTTCTGATCTGGTTCCGGGCTTGGCTCGGAAGTGTCTGTGACTGATTTCTTGCGCTTGCGACCTCTGCCTCGGGCAAGCGCTGGTGGATCCTGTGACAGTAGTCATAATGTAAGCGTAAGATGTCCTCTGGCGTCGCAAGAGAATAGATTACCTCCATGGTTTGGAAGCGTCGCTCTCTATGCTCTCGTGCGGGGCATGGCGACGAGAAGGGATGTAAGGTCAGGTTTGCGTGCATAAAATACTGAGGCGTGGCACGCTTAGTGCCGGCCTAGCTAAGACTCGTCTAACAATTAACGAGACGCATCTCCGCTATTTTCAGTCGCATTTCGCAGCCTTATTTCGTAACACTACGAAACCCTCCTCCACTCCATCATCGACATGTTTCCAAGGCCATTCAGGATTTCGCCGCAGGTCTAGGATCTGTGATTCAAGTTCAAGCCGTTGCCCTGTCTAGTGAAGTCCAAGTTGTCCTTCTGTTCGTCTACACTTCCACCTGCATCCTTCCTGTGCAAGATCCCTAGCTGATTCCCATGATAGACAGTTCCTGATTCGCGAAAGTCTGATCTTGACAGAGAATGGGTCTGACGGTCTCACCCCTCGTCCACCTGCCTCTCGACCCGGTCCGACTCAGACTTTCCAAGTAGCAATCCTTGCGGACCACCTTCGCGACGACAGCTTCGACTTTGATATTGACAATGCCAGGGTACACGCGGTTTCGTCGCTGAATAAACTTTGTCCATTCCAACTCCTCTTGCCGGTTGACGGGGTCCCAAGAGAACTCGAGGGCTGCACAGCAGCGACTGTATAGCAGTTTCGGACCGGTAACTAGGAAAAGCTTTCGTTATGCTTCGAGGGTAAGACTCGGCCTCAGGGCCGGCGTTATACCACATATCGTCGACGTGAGCGTCGCTTCGGATGGCGATTAGCTCGAATTGGTTTACTTCGGGAAATTGCGCCGCGATGTTGAGAAAATGGCGGACGTCGGCGACGTAGAGGATATCGTGTTTAGGGCGAAAGTATATCGGCCTGCGCTCCTTTTTCCACGCCCACACATCCTTCAAGAAACAGGCGTTGAAAAAAGGGAGGGCGATCTTACGGGATTCTCTGCAAACATGGAGGAGCGCTGGCGGCTGGGCACTGCAAAAGAAGTCGTCCATGTGGTTGTACTGTTCATATATCTCAGATATTTGAAGGATTCTCCGATCGGGCATCGCATATCTCCAAATAATGGCACGCAGTTCAAACGGCAGGTCGTTCATGCGGAAGGTTGTGACCTGCTGGCGTCGCAAACGTTCATTCTCGACTTGCAATGATGCATTCTCGACTTGCAATGATGCATTCTTGACTTGCAATGATTGGAGCTGCGCTTCTAGTTCTGCAACTTTTGCTGCTAGATCACAGCCTTCCGGCGAGCCTTCGTGAACAGGAGACATGCTGATGTGTGATACCAAGATCGATAAAAGGGGACGAGGATGAGCGGCGGGGAGGTGGCAGTACCAGGGGTAATTTATAGTTCGTTGAACAGTAGAGCGGCCGGAGGTTTGCGGGGAACAGCAAGCTGATAGTAGGAGCCTGCCGATACATTCTCACCGAGACCCGGCGATACACTGTATGCTTCCGATCGACGGCCAATGACGCCTTCCTGGAAGCGCTACGTCTCGCTTCAAGAGCTCATCCTGATCGGTCGGTGACACGTTCCCGAACTCCCACACGCCGCTCTGCGGTCCTCGCTCGTGGAACTCCCACACGCCGCTCTCCGGTCCTCGCCACGAGCGAGCAGCCGTGCAGCACTGCGCGGCGTGGAAGCATTAATTGCAGGGCATAATAGAGCGTGAGGAGGTAGTTGTCGTGGGAGAGGTCTGCATAGCAGATGCTGTGGTAACATGAGTTGACTCGCTTGTCGATCGAGAAGTTACAGCTTCAGCTGTAGGAGGCGTTGTTGACGTTGAGGTTGCATCCACCATCGTCCACGTGTTGGTCGGCACGACGGCACAGCCGTAGCCAATTCTCGTTGGTGACTGGGGCCAAACCAGAGTCAGGCAAAACGGACTGCCAAGTCCACTATCAAAGAGTCAGTTCTGATCCCGGCTCACGGTGCTGGTTCTGACCAATATCTCGTCGAGTCGGACACAGCCAAATTAGACTGGTACCCCACACACGTGGTAGCGATGCCCCCGCAGCCAGCAAACACGCCAGACGTGTAGCAGCCATCTGAGCACACGTAGGGAAGATCTGATAGTGTTAGTACGGTACCAGTGGAAGATCTTCATACGCCATTTACTTACAGCCCACGTCTGTCACAGACCAGTAGCCACACAGTGTTGGATCCCTAGGTTCAAGCCGTTCGTCGACTTCAGAACATAGGACAGTCACGGTGCAGAACATGAAGACTAGAGACCAGAGAGGGCAATGCATTCTGCAAGAGTCGTCTGAGGCGAATTTGAGTGCTAAAACGCCACAAGACACTGTATGAATGCAGTGAGGGGGGATTCCTCACCGGAAAGAGACTAGATCTGTTCGTGCGGGACGTACGTAAAATCCGACAGGGCCGGATCCGCGATTCAGAGTTTGTAGTATCAGCAGGCATGTACGGAGTACGACATCCGCAAACGGACCTCATCCCCAGGCGCCGTATATCGCGCACGAGGCTGCCGACCGACACCATGACCCGACCGACGTTTTTGGATGCGTCAATGTCGCCTGCGGTCACAACGGCAAGACTTTCCCGCTCTTTCAGGTTTGCAGCGCACGAACCAGTAGTACTTCCATATACCTACAGTGTGGATGACAGCCAAAAATGGCTTACAGAGCAGGCGCAAATTTTCCTGTGCGCCAGCAACGTCGGCTGCAGTACAGAGGTACCAGTCAAGTACTGGTCGGTGGCTACGCATCCTCTGTCGTAACAGGGCTCGTAAGTGAGAGAAGCGCTGGTCAAGGCATTCCGCCGTCTGCCGAACAAGAGGGTCCGTCGCCTCAAACGGCTCGCTAAGGAGAACAATGAGGGCTGACCAACGGCCACGCATAGTGCTTGTCCTATTGTTCTCCAGGGCTTGGATCGATTGCCCATTCCCGATCTGACTGCCTACAAGGAATCTTACAGCTGACTCGCATCTCTACGCTCGTTAGATAGCGTTGTCTTTTGTGAACGACCCGAACAGCTGTAGCCCTAGAGCTTTAGCAAGCCTTGTAGTGGCCTGCCGTAGTGGCCTGCCGTAGTGGCCTGCCGTAGTGGACCGTCAATCATCTTCAGCACGCGGTGGTTATAGATGAACAGTCTTGTATACCATGGTGCGTGTTGTAAATACATACGTAAAACCATCGGGACACGGATGACTCCGTGTGTGACTGGTCCAGTGACGATGAAAATAATGCATCGGCGCGATCGCCTCAGAGCCAGCGGCGTCCCGCTCCAAGCGCCTTTAACGATTGCCCTCCGCACCACGATGATGCAGCACTGCGTCGCAGGCAAGCCCTGCGACACTGACGCGACGACTATCGTGCTGCCGGGAGAGTAGGGTGGCACGTACCACTCTCCTGCGTCCTCGCACTGCGTCCTCGCAATCTGCTCAATCTTGTCGAAATGGCGGGAGGTGGTTTCCATGATCAGAACAGATTCGGATTAGGGCAGTCTGGAGTTATTGAATGTGTCGACCTCGTTGGCAGCTGCAGCGGCTGTCAGCGAGCCTTCCTTCTCTGCGACCTCCGGCCCGTGGGGCAGAGCTTGGTCATTGCCGGAGCCTGACACCGTGTACCCTCTGCACGTGGTTCTTGAACGTGTCGAGACCTACCAGGAAGTCACCCAGGCGCTTACACTCGGGATGGTGGCAGACGAATCTTCCGCCTGCAGGCAAGCGCCTCAGATGGATCCTCTCCACGTGGTCCATCATGTGTGAGACGCGACTGAAGGTTCGCGTGCGGCTCTCGTATGGCAGCGCCTCGTCTCCGACGCAGAAGATGCACTGCGCCTTCCCCAGGACCATAGGGATCTCCTCGACGGGCGAAGGGGCGGGCACGTTCACGGGATCATCCAGGACCGTGGCCTCGTGCCGCCGCGGCGACGAGGATCGCTGACGTACCTCGCGCCGGCAGGCGAGAGCTACCATGAGGTCGATGGCGCGGACCTTCCTGTCGGTCATCGTTGTCATGCTTACGTCCGCGTCGAAATCGCTCAAGACCGCCTGTAGCTGGTTCCGTTCTTCCAGGCCGTGTTGGACCGCGGGCTCGACCATCTCTGGCTGCACTACGCCCTTCAGCTGCCGCTCCAGCTCTTCGTTGTGGATGCGGCGGCGGCATGCGTCCTGGTACACCCTCGTCATCTCTTCCAGGAAGCTCTTCTTGGCGTTCTTGAGATCTCGCCGCAGCTGACGGTATTCACCCAGGACCCATTCCGGCGCCCGTTTAATCATTCCATATTCCTGCCGAATGTGGATGAACATCTGCCTGGCTCGTCTCGCAAGCTCGGTGATCTCGGGGTCGGCAGGGATTTGATCGAGTTCCGCTCTGGGAATCTCTCTGGGGACTTCCGGGCTGCAGCGGATGCTCATGTGCGTGAAGGCGCGCGTGAGGCCATCGGCCGAGGGGTCTCTCTCCAGGAACGCATCCTGCACGTTGAATCCGACGCGATGGTTGAGGTAGGCATTGGCCAGGCATCCGGTCATAGGGTCGTGCCGCATGACCTGGTCGACGACCATATCCGGCGCCCGCCCGAGGATGGCATTCGCGTTCCCACGCCGCATGCAGTACGAAGTCCACTTCTCCTCGGACCCGAGGGCACGGCCGATGCGGTCGAGATAGAACGCGTACGTGGCGTATTTCATGGGCTCCGTGCCCGACTTCTCCCACCGTCCGGTGGCCGTCCGCACCGATCTGCGGAACACCGGCTTCTTCAGCACCGAAGGTTTCCAGTGCACCTTTGCTGCCGTCCTCCCGAGCTGCGTCGAAAAGAACGGCTCGGCTCGCCCGTAGCCGTCGACCTGGCAGGCATCATCGCGAATCGCACGAGCCAGAACGTGGCTGATGGGGCAGAGGATTGGCAGGGGGTGTTCACGGAACAGGAAAACCGTCCTGGAGAGACGGCGTCAGCTGGGCCAAGTCGACCAGATCGCGTCGCGCGGGATCCGGCAAACCGTACGGTTTTGGCTTGTTGTCCGCCCCTTTATGATACCGGAAATAGACCTCCATCGCGAGGACATCTCTGCCGCCCTGCCTGGGATCCTTGACGATCCAGAGCGTGATGTCCTCGTAGCAGAGCGCCTTGTGTTGTCGGGCCAGATCTTCGAGCTCGTCCGTCCCCCCGACGAAGCCATCGGCATCATTGTACTCCCCGTCGTCTAGATCAGTACCATCCGTCACGTCGCTATCGTATCCGTCGTCGCCGTCGTCAAATACTTGGTCGTCGTCATCATCGTCATCATCGTCGTCGTCGTCGTCCTCCTCCTCCTCCTCATGACCCTCGCTGTCGCTGTCCGTATCCTCGGCGTTGTCCTCGCGGGTACGACGGCCGCCCCCTACCTCAGCAATTGGCTCGATCTGGTCATCCGGCTCGTCCAGTAGTGGGTCTTTGCCACCCCTCTTCTTAGTCCCGTCGACGAGCTCAGCCGGCCGACACGCCGTGTAGGCCTGAAAGAGCATGATCGTCGGCAGGTCGAGCCGGTCGTCCTCGGTGGGGAAGACGGATGTGTCGCGGCACCAGTGGTGGGTAAGGCCCAGCAGCAGGTCGTCGATTCCCATCACGGGCTTCTCCTTCGGCAGCGTGTCCAGGTCGAACTCGACGGTCAAGGGGCCCCTGATATACTGAGGAACGTCAGTATGGTTCGCGGAGGAGAGCACCGGGATGCCATCGACATGCCTTGACCACTTCCTCACAGACGTTTGCGTTGACAACCCTGCCCTTGTTGGCGCGACGGTATAACATCTTAAAGTCCCGCCAGTACTGGTTGATGCTCTTCTGCTTGGACCTCTTACGCCGCGGTCGCACATATGTCACGCAGACCCAGTGCAGGAAGGTCATGATGAGGCCCTTGTCGCATGTCCTGGTCTTGGCAGCCTCCCTCCATGGCCCATAGTGGTTCTCACGACAAAACCTGTGTCAACCATGAGTGTCAATCTAATTGCTCTCTAGAACCCAGGACGCCCAGCCCTCGAGTCAGTGACCTTATGAATTTCTTTTTGATGTAGTAAATGTTGGCTCTGGTCGTGTCGGCGTCTAGTGGAGGGATGAACTTTCTCCTGTGCAGCCTCTTTCTCATCCTTTGATAGTCTCTTGCATCGGGCCTCGAAGCGCCTTGTACCCTGCGGACCACATCCATCCGGCTGCGTCTTCGCGCAGCATTCTGGAGCGCATTCAGAATGTCTGGGTGCAAAGCCATGGTTTCTGGGCAAGTGATGCCTTCCAAGATAGGTGAAGGAAGGGAAAAGGGGAGAACGATTCGAGCGGTGAGAGACTCGCGCGGGCCTGCTATACAGTAGAGAGGAGAACATCACAGGATGGAAGGCAAAGCAGACGAGACATGAGGCACAGAGGACGGTGCAAGCGTCGCGAAGTATCCCTTCATCCGTACTTGTACATGCTTATCGCCGTTGTACATACAGTACGGTAAGGACGTCCAGACTCTGGTAAGGTGGGCATGAAGCTGTTCTGGACTTCTCTATCCAGGCCAGGAACATGTCCAGATGGCTATGGTTAGCCCTTACTTGAAGAGCTGATAGTGGTGGTTGCTAGTAATGAGATGACAGTAGCCAAAAGGGGGGTGCAAGCGGAGGCAGAGGACGGATCTGGATCTGGGGCGCTCCTTGAGTCGATGCTGATTCGGACCTTCGCTCGATCAACACCTTCTTCCGCTTATTTTGAAGCCTGGACGCAAGGTCGGATAGATATTCCGCCTCACCGGATCGAAGCCCGGTCTGTTGGAAAGTTTAGGACGCCAGCACCCTACAACGTGGTGGAATCACAAGCATCACTCCGACACAGGAGACACTTTGCAAAAGCCAAAGCGGTCGAATTGCTGAAATAACACCAAACAACACAGTACCTCCCCAATCGAAGACGCGATCCGTCCTGGTGTACTAAGCCGACGACCCTGGCAACACAAGATCTAAACGCCACAAGCGAGAGAAGAATCCTACAGAGACATGGCAGCTCCATCTCCACCGCGGTTGAGCCCGGGACGCGATCGCATGGTTGGATTGGCAGCTGCAAATGCAGCCAAAGAGCCGGAGGTTCCAGAACCCCGTCGCAGTGCCCGTATCGCCGAACGGGCCGAACGAGCTGCAAAGGGCAGAGAGGCTACGACCATTGTTGAGCAATCGGGATCAGCTACGGCCGCACACCCAGAGAAAACAACACCAGACAAACCCAAAAGGCCTCGAGTGACATCGCCTCTCCATACTGAATCGGCCCATCCTCCGGCTTCAGGAAGACGACCTTTAAAGATGTTGTCATCCAGGGCTTCTATGCGGCAAGGCACAGGCACAGCCAGGACGAGGGACTGCCCGCGAAAGAAGACTTGAGTAGGTGGTTTCCGTTGCTCCAGTTCGATTGGGGACACCATCAGAAGTCGAGGTGCCCTGTGGTGGTTTCGTTCACCCTGATTCTTCGACTGCGGTCGTTAAGTCATAGGAGCCTAATGTCATACGAGGCAGCCCATGTAAATAATTACCGACGCGCGATCTGCACTGGATTTTGGCCCTCTGGGCACATTCGTGCTGCGAAGATGATGTTGATTCACTGTATCATGTTCCAACTAACCGATATTGTTTTCTACGTCACTGGCAGCGGATGTCTATTCGCCAGTCCTCCAGGTACTCCACGTGGATCTCGTCACCAGCCTCACTTCTCAATGTATACGTTGGTCGCCACGTCCTCGAAGACTTGGAGGGCGTGGTCCAGTTTGTCGCGGGCCAATTTACATCTAGACACCATGTCTCGACCAAGGGGAAGGATAGTCTCACCCTGATGGCCTGCTCCCACGCCTTCGCCGAGGACAACATCACATATTGCCTTTGAAGCCTTGACCTTATCACCGTCGGGTGACATAGCACTAGAGGCCATTGCCTTCATTGTTTCGTCGGCAACTGAACTCTTGTAATCATCATCCATAGGCAGTTTTCCTAGGATTGCGGTCTTCAACAAGTTCGTGTTGAAGACACCAAGGATGACGGTCAGGATTCTCACGTTGAAAGGCGCAACTTCCTTAGCAAGAACTCTAGAAAGGCCTGCTGTACAGTTAGAGACGTTGCCCTGTGCTAGGGAAGGTTCACACAAACCATCTAATGCTGCCTTGGAGGCAGCGTAGGCGCCCATGCTCTCCCTTCCTTCGAGGGATGCGCCACTGCTGATGTTGACGATTG
Source organism: Pleurostoma richardsiae (assembly GCA_030052745.1). Lineage (NCBI taxonomy): Eukaryota > Fungi > Ascomycota > Sordariomycetes > Calosphaeriales > Pleurostomataceae > Pleurostoma > Pleurostoma richardsiae. The sequence continues at coordinate 148,146 of JANBVO010000052.1, forward strand.
TTCCGAAGCGTCTTCCCCGCATGTAGGGCAAGACTGCACGCATCAGGCGGAAAGGAGCGAAGTAGAGCGTATCCATCTGGGCGCGGACCTCGTCTTCGGTGAAATGCTCACCAACTTGATAGATTGAATAACCCGCGTTGTTAACGAGGACGTCTATCTGCTGTCCAGCGGATTCTAGTTCGTCGACAAGCTTGATGCTATCAAGGTCATCAACGTCTAGTTGTATCCACTTGCCTCCATTTAGCTCAATCTCACGGACGAGTTCCGGGGTTCGCGTCGGGTTGCGAGAAGTTGCGATGACCCTGTGCCCTCTGCATTGAACTTGGCGCACTATCTCAAGGCCGAGACCCGAGGAGCTGCCAGTGACCAACCATGTCAACGGCTTTTGGGGGACGGTGAAAGCTGCCATGGCACCGTCTAGTAGCAATTCGGTCTAAAAAGGTCGGTCCAACGAAGCGAGGCTATCAGCAACCTCCGTAACAGGACGAACACTTAAAGATCGCGGTAGTCCATACTGCTATGTCATTTATAACGTTCAGATCGTATCTTACAGTTCTACCTCGCGTGATTAGCTCCGATAAGTCCGCACTGTGCTTGATCCATAGGTGGATCAGATTTCTCGTGACAGTAGAGTGTTTGAGCCCTCGCGTTCGGATCATCTACAATAAGTCCGGAGTGCCTTGCTTGCGGGAAACTCTTGCCTCGTAGCGTGTAGGCGGTCGGACTTAAGCTACCGAACGCGCGATCCTCTCTTCCCTCGTTCCTACCTCACTAAAACTGGTGTTGAACGAACCGGAAATGATCTCGGAATCTCCATTCAATGTCATGTCCCGCCCCGATCATGGCAAGCAACTCGCGGTACTATGTCAGTGCTATCTTCGTGCTGGTCAGTCTATTCGAGCCTTGATTTCTCAGTTCCTCGAGGATCTCGATAAGCCGCTTTACCGGTTTCGTCCGGGTCTCTGCCCGAATTAGCTTCGATAGCGGGATGGTGCTATACCCGACGTAGTAATTGGGACAGCTCTGCTTTCAGCCTGACTGCGAGCCTTTGGGCTTGACTTTGTACTTTGGAGTGCAAGGCCGGCTTCAAAGCCCAAGCCCCCCCCCGGGGCACTACTGTGCAGTATTGCCGAACGCAAACCCGAAAGCAAGCTTCAAAAGAAGGCAAGCACTCCTAAAGAGTGTTTCCGCCTTGCCTAGATCGCGAGATAGCCATGATATGGAGGCTCTGATGCCCGATATCCTCGTTTTCTCTCTTGGTAATCCCTCCTGCACAATGTCCACGGCCACCTGATGCACGCGGTCGCCGCCAAGTCCAACGTCAAGCAGGCCACGAACACCCAGGAAGCATTGGAACTACTTGGCCTGAATAACCGGCCAGGAGGTGTCTTGGTGACGGATCCTGGAATTATCGCTTCCAGAAACGACCCTGTATCCCGAAAATTGGCTCACTACGTCCGTGAGGGAGGAATTGTTGTGCTAGGGGGTATATTCAGCGCGCAAATACGACCCAACGACTTAGGGAAATACATGACGGAGAAATGGGATCTCCCTTGGGAAGCCAGCTCTTATCATCGCACAACTTTGTTTTTGAATGAAGACGTGGTCAACCGACCAAGGAATGGGCTTCCATCCTCATATAGTCACGAGGCGTTGTTTTTGAAGAGCGTCGATCCCGACACTGCATGGTATGTTGCAACGGATCGTTCAGTCGTCGAATTCCTCCTCTCCCTGCCCGGGCGAGGGATCGACCTTTTGGAAACTTCAGTTTCATTCGCCAGGGTGGGAGATGGCTAGATTGGATATGTTGGCGATGTAAACGGCGAAGAAGGAACCGACGCAATCGTCTTGGAGATGTTTGGCTTAGGTTCATAACCGATGGTCTCTCATTAGGCCTTAAGGTCGTACAACTCGGGGTAGGACCGTGAAGTAGTTACTGAACGTCTGTGATGAGCCTGGGGAGGTCGGCCACCTGGATATGAGTGACGATGTATGAATCAAGCAGTACTGTTCTGTATTCCTTGTCCCACACTAGGCTTTACCCTGTTATGATCCGTACACGGTCTGTCTTGACCCATGATTCGTCCTTACTATGCTCCGAGGTCCTGAGGCTTCCAGTCCTGCCTGCGACTAGATAACTGACCTTGTGCGTGCCGCGCTCGTCGAGGGATATTTCTGGGAGGAGCAGCACCACCGACTTGTAGCTTGTCATGTACGAATCGCTACCCATCTTTTTCCGTTGTGTCTCCATCCTCAGTTGTCACCTGGCCTCTGGTTTCCCTGTCAGACATCGGGAAGAGCCGAAGCTGAACGCTTCCTATCAAGGAGCACAAGATGAAGTACACCTCACGGGCCATGACATAGTCTCAGTTGCAACGATAGGACGTGTTATTCCAATCCTCCCCTTTATAGCTCTGCTGAAAATTGTGACAATCCAGGTATCCCTAATTCGGGATGACCGGTGAGGGTTTATGTTGCAGGAGACTGCGAAGTAGTATATATGAATTCGTCTCTTTCGACAGCCAACACGCTGTTCATGCCAATGAGCTGGAAGAGGAGCGGGAACAGTAGGGGTGCCCGTGGTCGTCAGTCGCTGGGGTCACTCTCGGCGCGCTGGGAGAGGAAAAAGGCCACAAACTGAGTGTGCGCAGCCACGAAGACAGAGGACGTCCAGTTAGGCCATCACGCGTTCTGGAATGTCGTTGACAAATACATGAAGAAACCATCTCTGGGAAAACAGTCCAACTGAGCTTACTTTGACAAAGGCAAATCGATTCAAGGCGCGCCCCAGCTCCACCGTCACCCGGGGGGTCGAGGCCGCTAATGCGACGGTTGACCGTGTCTTGTGGGAGCCTGCCTCCTAGCGACCATTGTAGCATAGTGTTACAGTACATCCGATCAGAGACGGAGAAAGGCGGCAGGCGACGTGGTCTGGGATTGGCATTGCACAGGTGCAGATGAGTGTAGTCGCAATTAGCCTCAGAGCCGTTCTCGAGTCAAGTACTCTGTCTTCTCAACCTACGATGCAAATGAATAGCCAAGACCTGTACAGATGGGGATTCTCCGCCTTGGCAGGTGTTCTCTGGATAATCGCAATCGCAGCACCCCATGCACATTTATCAACGCATGCGCCATATCGGCGCGCCCTGTGTTGGTGACGTGTCGAACAGAGCCTCGTCTGGTCCTTCTTCTGTCTGGACGCTGGAATACAGTACTGTACTATCATCAGCCAGACAGGCGACTACAGTAGGACAGATGAGCCCTTGGACACTTCTTGCAAAGCTACACGATTGACGGGTGTACGCCACACCAGGTCCGGAACTGGCTCTCTAAGAGACGGCTGTCGTTGCTCCATGTCTAGAGAAGGTGGCTGGCCGAGATCCGAAACTGGCTATCCCGTCTGGTGATTACGTCGCTGATGTAAAAAGATTCTATGGATTTCGCCGATAGGCTACGGCGCCGAAACCGCGCTACGCGGTGGGAAGATATACAGTAGTATGTGCGCGTGGATTGTCGCCACCCTGCCAACATCGTTGCTGAGTAGATTTGCTGCTCTTTCCGTGGCAGCTCCTCACCCTGGGTGGAATAAGCACCATCGCACCCGAGGTCTATAAGAAGGGGGCATGTCCCTCTCTCGTTCACACCCGGGAGGGAACTGGCTTCCCTCGCTTATCTTCTTGCCTGCGGTCGGCAACAATCAGCAAGCAGCCTTACGTCGCTGCGCTCCCTACACACACTGACGGCCAGCCCTTTTTCTCTCTCCTCATGCCCTGCGGGCCTTCGTTGGAAAGCATCTCGTGAGAGACAGGTTTTAGACCGGGTTGCGTTGACGCCCGGGCCAAAGGCCACCCGCTCGACAAAGCCGTAGGGCTTCACCGCTGCCTCGCCAGGCTCCCTGGGATCTAGAGCACTGTTGCCCCCTCGAACCCATACCATGAGATACGGAAGTGGTGATGGAGGTAGAACCACTTCTTACCTCAGACTCAAGCAAGTCCACTTTGTGGAAGCTTTTTTCCAACTTTGCCCGCTCAGAGAGTGTGGTGCTTTGGCATCGTGGTGATACGGATGGCGCTCTGTCTGAGGTGCAGGATCAACACATTGTTGTGATCTTGGAGTCTTTGTGGTATCGCACGTGGCAAGGGCAAAGGGTGGGGGATGTCTTGTGTGAGGCTTTGCAGCCCTTGTACCGTTTACGTTCTCTTGGCGTCTTTTCTTTTCCTCCTGCCGGCAGGGGTGTGTCAGTTTGTCTTCTGTTGGATGCTGATGCGGAAGTGTCTCTGCGGACGGTGAAGGACGCTCTCATTCGTGTCTTTCCGGACTTGCGTCTGGCCTTTTGGATTGTGCCTCATCCTCTTTTTTCTGTGGACATGTGGTTTGACGAGTTGAAGCAGGTGCTCTGTCATGCTGAGTGGGCTTTCTTTCATGAGACTGGGTCGGTTCGTTGTCTGTTTAAGTCGGAACGTGGTGTTGAGCGGGCCTTGCGTGTTTTGAGCAGGATGTGGTGTGCCGGGGAGATGCCGCCCGAGTGTGGCATTGATTTGGTATCTTGTCTTTTGTTTGAGGGTTGTATGCGTGAGAGATCTGTGATGGTGGAACTTGGTGGTGGTAGCACGTTTTAAACCTGTCGTCGAGGCATTCTGCCTTTCCTTTTAGGACCGCGACATCCCCGGGCAGCGTGTCCCAGTCGTCAAAGTGGGCCCGCGGCTGTGATCCGTACCGGACGGCGCCACTGCGGTGCCGGAAGCGCCACAGGCGGGTCCGCGACGCATCGGTGTCGGAGGACGCGACGCGCCAGTAGTAGACTTCCATGCCGGGGAAGCGGCCCATCTCCAGCGAGGCGCGGAGCGTTCGAGGGCTGGATCGGCGCCGGGCTCGTCATTGCTGCCGTCACTCTTGCCATCACACTCGTCTTCTTCCTCGTCGTCTTCTTCCCCGTTACAACGCTTGGCATCCCTCGGCCGCTGCCCGCTCACGAGCTCCACCGCCCAGCAGATATGAGCCGCAATGCACTTCTTGTTGCTATAACCGCAACGGAAACACTCCGTGTACGTCTGTCTGAAACTCCAAAACACCTCACTGAACGGTTTTGGGTCTGCTCTATCGCCCTTGGCCGTATTCCAGTCCTCAAAGAACGCCAGCGGCTCCCGATCCAAGCAGTGGCGTCACCGCGGTGCCGGAAACGCCAGACGGTTGTGCGCCGGCTGTCGCCTCCGCCTTGCTCGCAGCGCCAGTAGTACACGGGCGCCATGGGCGAGAGCGAGAAGCAGGCCCATTTCCACCAGGGCGCTGCCCTCAGCCGCTGCGATTGGCTGTCGACTGGCTCCGCATCGTCGTCGCTTGAAGTCTGATAGTCATTGTGCAGGGACGGCCGTTTGATCCAATGTGTGGTGATGACATGACACCGGCGCACGTCGCGAGATATGATCCGGTCGTCACAGCCGGCGTCGTTGATGTACTGTAGGAGGAGGTCCTGGGTGGACCTCCAATCCCTGATGCGGTGTCTGCCCAACAATATATACCCATTCCCTATGTATCCCGCCGTAGTGAAATCATGATTGCTTTTACTCCGGTCCTCAGCTAGGTAGCGGGATTCAGTCACAGCCGTAATGTCTCGTCATTGTAACCAGAGTAGATCATCGAATCGCCGACGCCCATCATGACCTCGGGATTGGGGTACGAGAGCACGTGTGGCTTGGTGATCCCGAATTCGGAATCCAGCAGGCCCTGGCTGAGCAAGTCCGAACCCATGAAGCCAGCTTCCTCGGGCAGGAACTGCCAGGAGCTGAAGTCTATTGACGGTGCAATCGGTGGGCGCGTCATCCATGAGAGACACGAAGTCGTCGTCGGCACTGTGGCCGATGTGCTGGACGGCATGATTTCCGAGGGCGCCGAGTTGCTGTTGAAGCTGTCGTAGCCGAGGCTCGGAGGTGAGAGCGTTATATTATTGCTGCCGGCGCCACCGAAGACGCGAGAATTTTGCTCGAAGTCGGAGTGGCCAGCCTCAGAGGAGCTGGCGCGGTCGGTACGAATGAAGCACATCGAGTGCGTCTCGGCCTTGACAGCAGCGGTAGCATTACGCTCACGCTCTTGCGTCTCGAGCTCGGCGGCAAGATTGGACAAGCCTGCCTCGTTCTCTGGGAAGACGGCGTGCCCACGCAGGTCGGTGTCAGTGTCGGCACGGATGCAGCCCAGCTTGGAGGCGATGCTGTGGATGACGGGCTGGCCGCGTTCGTTGAGGTCAGGCTCTCCTAGGCTCCAGCTCTGACCTCTGCGCACCATGGCGTACAACTTCTGCGCAGTGGCGATAAGGGCGAAGTGAGTATTCTCTAACACCTCGGCGTATCCTCGAGGGAATTCCTTGTATTTCGTCTTCTTCCGTGTCCCCACGACGCACGCAAATCCGTCATCTTTGCACCTCTTACATGGGAACTCTCCGTCGCATTTTGTCTTCTTCACTCTACACCTCTCGCAGGCCTTCCATACCCTATTATGCCTTCCTTCCGCTATTGAATACGTGGGGTGCTTGTCATGTATTGAAGGCTGAGGATGTGCGTGCGAGTGTGTTGTGCTGGCACGCTTGGCAGTGCGATGCACTGATTTCACCGACTTGGAACTGGGCAAGCTGCTGCGCTTTGCACCGTTTGACTTCAAATCATCTTCCCTCCGGGGAGTCGGTGAGCTATGTTCCATCTCGGCGAGATCTCGATCCTTTTCTCAGCAATTGTAGCGTAGCGCGTGGTGTTGAATTGTTGAAGAGATGCTGCGTGCAAGTCGACGCCTGGGGCGCGGAGCACCAAGGCTGCGTTGGTGGGTCGACCATCTTGAGCGTCACGAATCAGCCACCGGAGCAAAGCGGAGTTCACGAGGGCTTGATAGCAAGACCTCATCACCTCGCGAGACAGGTCTTCTCCGCGTCGGTGGGCTTCACACTCTCAGGAAGCTCTACTGTTCTGTACACAGGATCCGGCCAAGATTAGCCCATTGTGCACACTTGATCGTATGTCATTTTCCGTATGAAGCCGGCATCAGGCTCCCACCCCACGAACACAGGATGACGCAAGCGGCGTAGCTAACGATAGGTGGTGCCCAACCCCGCACTTCGAGCATAAAGAGGGACAACCCATCACTGAGACTCGAGACTTTGCTCCTCACTTCTTCCGCTTCACTGATCACATCTAGGCATTGCCGACGACTCTTGCAAGTAGTTGTTCACGTACCACGGCCCCGCCTGATAAACACCATGAAGAAGTCCCGACGAAATTCAGCCAGATTTCTCCCTGAACGGAATGCCGAAGAAGACGATACGCGACCCCAGTCCTCGTAAGTGGCGCACTTACCGGCTCGCATCTCGCTTGTGCTCATGTAGTATCAGCCCGTACGCGGCGTCCACCATCAAATTGCACGTGAAAGATGGGATTGAATTCACTATCCCACGTCCCTTGCTTCAGAAGTGCCCAAAGCTGCAGTCTCCCACCTCATGGACTGCTTCTTTACGCCTCGAGGCTACCGAGGATGTCGGACATGTCCTTGTCCATTTTCTTTATACCGAGACGTACCAGTGTCTCAGACCGAAGGGAACGTCTCCTACTGAGAAAATCGCCGCCGAGTTCACGACAAGCCTTCGAGTTTACGCCTTGGCTCGAGACTACGAGCTGCCAGCTCTCGCAGACCTTGCTAAACTCGAGATCGAGCGGCTTGGAAAAGGACTGCCCTTCTCTATCGTCCTTGGTCTGATCCAGAGTGCCTATCCAGATCCGAGTGCAGATGACGTATGGTTTGGCAGCTATTTGAAGTCCGGCCTGAAGTCTGTTTTCCAGAAACCTTCGGAATTCCTAGATTGTGGTGTACAGGATGTGGAGCACAAGACCTTGTCAGTGAGCGATTTGCTTGTGAAGGGTCTGGCCGAGTTGGTCCGGGATCATGTCATTCTACCCGAGGACCTCGACGCGGCTCCGAAAGGTGAGGTGCTCGAAGAGTCTGCCTTCATAATGCCGGTGCCTGAGACATGTGAACCAGCCTCACCGGTGGAGTTTGAGCAAGCACTGCCGGAGAACTGTGAGCTACAGCCCGATGGACTCTCAGCCGAAGCTGAGGCTGTGTCCATGCTCGCCGCCGAGCCGGAGTCGGAAATGAAGGACGACTCTCTATGGACTGCGTTTGGCCCTCTCAGGAAGGGCAAGAAGAACAAGAAGACACTGCTCGAGCCTGAGCCTGCACCTGAGCCTGCACTTGACCCCCAGATAATGGAGGAAGATGACTTGGCTGTTTCAAGTGTGCCCAAGAAGGATAAAGAAAAGAAGGGCATCATATTTGAGCCTCCGCCGGAAGAGAAGGATGATGACGATACGTTAGCTACCTGGCGCACATACAAGAAGGATAAGAAAAAGAAGAACAAGACAAAGAAGAAGGGGTGGGCAATTGAGCCGGAACCCCATCCAGAGTCGGAGGATGTTGGTCGGAGTACCCAGACAACGTCTGCGCCGGCGATATACACAGACTCTGGGGCTGAACCAGTCGAGGATAGTCCCGCGCTCATCGACGGCTGGACTCTCTGCAATCCTGGTAACAAAGAGTCTTGGCCTCAGACTTGCAAAAATCGGGAAGAGCGCGTATTTGGGAATGGCCGAGAAGAATGCCACAGCTGCTCAGACTTCGTCCGTCAGATGTCTCAACAACTTGCTGTGGAGGAGAGATAGGTGTTCAAGCTTGTACTAGAATAGCTCACAGACAGATACAGCAACGGAGACCATCACTTTTTTTTTTCCTAGCTGGGAACCACTCCCTCAGCCTATGGCTCTCAGGTGCTGACGATAATCTCTTGTGAGGACTGATCACACAAACTGCCAGGCCTGCCGTGGGCGTGAGTTCGGCAGCTAATTGAGGATCGTGGCCGGCTCGACGTCTGGATGCATTCTATAGCACTGTCCACATGTATGTTTGAGCGCTTAATATGCTGATTTCCACGTACTGGGCTCCATTTATATCATCCGATGCGGATAGCTTACCAATGGGCGCGTGGATGTTCTCTCATAGTGTCACGAGGTGAGTCATCGGGTTAGGATTCATTTCCCGGAGGCTCATATCCTCCTGCCAGTGACTGTTTCATTCTTAGTATAGAGGTGTGCTAGATAGGAGATCCTTGAAGAGAGAGTCCTCACGGCGTAGACTTCTGCATTTGCCCTACACTCACCATCGCCGAGCAGCGACGGCAGTGGTTACAACACATACCCCCCAACGCCTACGGACTCCCGTATTCGAGCGCAGAACGGGCCAGAGGGTCCAGAAAATGATCCAGAATGGCAACGGGATATTCTGGAGTGGCGCGCGGTCAACTGGCGATGGACTGAAGAGCAGTATGAAAAAGGGAGGCTGGATCTAAGGGCCTCGATCAGGTCGTGGCGTGAAGACGACGACGGCAAAAGACGGCGTGAAGCGGTGCTGAAGGAGATAGAGAAGGTCAAGTATGAGCCCAGAGGCAAATCTCGACAGTCTGCGTCAACACATGTGGACCCTGGCCAACGAGGAGATTCCTCCAAGCCTGCGGAGCTCGTGGAGCTTGGTATCGCAACACCTGAACGGCGCAAGAGACTGCGCAATATCCGTGGGGAGCAAGGGTCCTCCAAAGATGAGGCAGCTCCATCTCTGCCGCAAGTGAATCCAGGTCGTGGCCGCAAGGTCAAATCGACAGCTGTGAATGCAGCTGAGCAGCCGGGCGCTCCAAAACCCCGTCGGAGTGCCCGCATCGCTCACCAAGTGGAAGAAGCTAAACGAGCCAAACAGTCTGAGGTCTCCGTTGAGCAATTATACTCAACGAGGACCATGCCTTCACGGAACGCTGCGCCAGACAAACGTAAGAAGGCTCGTGGTACTGTCTCTTCTGGGAGAGGATTATCATCTAAGCCGCAGGGCATAGTAAAGAGAGCGCGGTCGCGAAAGACATGAGCGGGCTTCAGCTCGGCCCGGGACGTTATGAGAAGTCGGATAGGATTATGCGGTCTTTCGCCGATTGTGCATACTGTAGGAGGCTCACATCATGTCTTCTCAATTTACGTCCCACTCTCTTTACAAGATCAGCATAAGACCGTGAAGGTCGACCTACAATCGGGACGAGAAGTAGCTAGCAGGAAATGGTCTACGAGCCCCGTTGAGGCAGGCATCCTACGCACAATCCCGCAGCAAGTCCCTTGACTTCTCTTGACCAATAGGACGAAAGCCGCGTAGGTTCCCCGTCACCACGGGAGCTGTTCCGCTGTATGTACGTACCGAGTAGTCACCAGCTACCCCGCTCATCTCTCGATCTAATTCTCTTCCTGATTGACCCTATTGGTGTCTTTGAGCAAGGCACTTACAATGCTGTACGGCGTTTGACAAGCTTGTAAGCCATTCTCAGATATCATCTGTATCCATAAGTGTCGGCAAGTCTCTTGCGCGGAAGTGTGCAGGCGAGGAGACCTATGTCGCTCTTCAGTGTACAGTCCTGTACGAGAAAATGACAAGAACGTAAATCTTCAAGATGATTGTTGCTGAAAGAGGTGATCATGCTTTACGATCGTTACAGTATTCAGAGACTGTAATGTCCAGTTTTGTCGTACAGTACTGTACATGACCAGGGTACTGTAGTAGCTTAAGATCTCTGCCTCTGGTTTTGGAGGACAGATGGCCGACTTTGCGTGTTTCCGTGCACGGCGTACTGTACGGCAGTGTCAGCCACACGGTGTCACTTAGCGCCGTAAGCGGCTACAACCTGCAGTACAGTGCGGATGTCACCATCTGCTGCCCTGTCGAGAGCATGTACATGCTGTCACAAAGGGTGTGCGTACGCAGACAAAGGTTAGAGCTTGTCACACCCATCGCAGCAGATAATGGCTGTTGAGTTTTCGGATCTACATTCAAGTGACAGGGGAGTAACCTTCCAGGTATGGCGTCAACTGTTAGGCGGCAAGTTCGGAGGCTGTTGCCGTCCTTTTCTTTCTCATTCCTTTGTTCCGCAGCAGCCATAATTGGCTTTCAGTATTTCATGTACTAGGAAAGTACCCTGCTGTAGCCTGAATGGACCAGAACTGTGTTTGGGAGACACCCAGGTCAGAGCTCAGTGTCTGGGCCGTTCTCATCCATTCACCAGGCACCATCTCTACCACACTACCCCATAATGAAACGTTGCCCAGGAAGGACGGGACGCGTCGCGTGTTCTCTACGTAGCCATGAGCAACGCCAGCACGTTATAGCAGCTGCCGCCGTTCAGCAGCACGACGAGGTCGACTCGCGCACGGAGCCACAGCTGCGGCGCTGTCATGGCCGCATTGCATTTGGACGGATACCTAATCGATTGGTTATCGTAAGGCCTCGGCAGCGCGGGCCAATATTTCAATGTTTTAATGTAGGTGGCTCGTCGGCCAGTCGCCAGCTGTTCTCTAGGCAAAGCAGGGAAGGAGGATTAGGCGGTAGGCTGACTCATTAGTCCAACCGACTTGGTTCGCTCGAGAGACCCCTTCAGGCGAGGATATACGAAGAGAATAAAAAGCTGTGAGACCCCATTTACATCACGAGCTTCTAGAACGGTCCTTGAGGCTACTACTCCGGACCGTGCTCATTGTTCCAGCCCGAGCAGCACGAAACAATGTCGAAGCAACATGCGGTTCCATATACGATTGAGTCGAGCGAGCCGAACCCAGAACGGTGCATCTATACTTGGACCTTGGACGATGGAAGGACCATTGTCGGGCTAGTCGAATGGTCGACGGCCAAGCAGGAAACCATCGAGGCCTACCTCAAAGACGTTAAGGAGAGAATCCCCACCCGCAGATATCGGCCGGAGGAGGTTCGTACGCTGGAGATTGTTGGCATCTTCGGCGAACCAACTCGAACAGCCGTGTTATACCGGTGCCCCGAGCATCAGATCAACCTTCGGGATGTGCTTCTCAGCGTCGACAAACCCTCTCCCGACGACAGACGCAGGCTTAGTCTACGAATTGCGACTCAGGTCCGGTCCATCCACGTCCACTGTCATCTTCGACACTCTGCTTTGCGGACAGAGAGTTTTATCTTGTTGGATCCGCCCAATGCGCTCGATTTCAGCAAACTCTACATCCTCGATTGGGCACGCCAGTCGTCCCCCGGCATGCATCAACACCCAGAACACCAGCCTGATAAGCCTGCCTGGTTCGATGACGTGTGGTCTATGCTGATGGTTTTGACCGAGATCGCTGAGTGGCAGCCGCTCGGCAACATGTTTCGAGATAAGGTAGAGATGAGGAGCAGCCAGATGAAGAGGAAGAAATTGGTGGTGACTCAAGATTGGAAGGGTGCATTCACGGCCCAGGTCTTTCAGTACGGCTTCGGTTTCCTCGAGAAGGACCGCCAGACACTCGAGAAATACAGCCACTGGAAGGTGAAGGACTTCTATGACGGGTTCTGCGAGCTTCTGAGTTCTAAAATCTGACGCAGTCCCTGTTGAAGCCGCCGTACTGCGGAGGAGATTAGTCCGAGATAGTCTATGTAATTGATTCGGCGGAGCCAAAGTCTGAGGCTTGTATTCTCAAAGGAATGTGGTGTTAAAACTCAGCCCGAGCCTCTACGACCCGAATGTGCTATCGTGGTCTAGTGTACATGCTTGAGTGAACAATTTGGGAGCATAAAGCTTACAGTCGGCCATCCCGTCTGTATAGATAAACGTGAGACAAGACGGAGCGCAAAGAATCTCACCTCTTGCCAGATCCATCCTGCCGGGAGGCCTCTGGACGCGTCATGTGAAGCTCCTCATCTATGTGAGGATGGCATTATGGTGTCTGAGGAGGTGGATGTCTAACATCTATAGAAGTGGGAGGGAAAGGCGAGGGAGGAAAGGGGGGAGGGAAAAAGGGGGAGGAGCCCTGCAGACCGTCATCTCCTGTCACGGGCCCTGGACGGGGTTTTGATGGCGAGAACGACGCCGCCGAGCCAAGTCCTGCTGTGGACGAGAGCCCTACACGATCCTCTGCTGCTGTTGATGCCCAGAACATGGCCTCTCTGAGTCTTGAGCTTGAGCTTTCTGCTCACAGCGGAAGAGACGATGCCGGCGACGATTCTACTCAGGTTAAGTCGCGCCTGAGTGGCAAAAGGCCAGATGCGACTTGCCCAAAGTAAGATGCGAGAACCTGATCGATCTTACAGCAGAGGAAGTGACTCTCCGTCCCCGACGGGCGGCATTGCGGTGGTGGATCGACTCAAGACACCAGCATAGATGGCAGAGGACGCACGGGCCACAAGTGTCTGAGAACCCTTGTGATCCGTGCACGATTCGATACATGCCTGCATCTTCTTGAGGAGTACATAGGACCAGGGATCAATCGCGGCTCCAGAGGATGATTTGATGATTACAAACTAGGGGTTCTCGGACTGGGACCGGAATCATGCCACCGAGGATAGAAGTTAGGAGAAAATCAGGAGTACGCAAAAAGAAATCTAGAGTTGTCCATATTTGAAGTCCGACTCCCTTAGGGAGCTCTCATCCATGTAGTATCGGCAGCCGGACCCCCGACCCAGAGATAAAAGTCGTCCTCCCGCGCCCACGCAAGGGCTCCCCGATCGAGTAGCTCCTTCGCCTCCTCGAATTTCCTTCCTCGCACAAGTCGGAGGGCCTTTTCCGCGACGTTGAGCAGCCTCGGCGGGTCTGGGACTGCAAAAGCGTCCTCGAGCTCGTCGGCCAGCTGCGGGGATGACTCGTCCCTTTCGACGACGAGGCCGTCAAAGTTCGAGCTTGCCCGGTCACTATCGCCCTCACCGCCGCGGCGCCGCAGCAAGTCGGCGAGGTCGATGATGACCCAGAGGAGCGCGCGGGTGTACTCGTCGCGGCCGGTCGTGATGACGAGATCCTGTAGTAAGTCGATCGCCTGATCTAGCTCGCCGCCATCGGCGAGGAGGAGCGCCTTGAGATGCTGCACCTGGCAGTGCCGACCGGGGAGCGCTGGAACGTTCCCGTCCCTCTCAATCTTTGACAGCTGTTCACGGGCATCTGTGGTCCTCCCAAAGTCCCGGAATGCGATGAGGAGCTCGATGGCTACATCCAGAGATAGGAAGTGGCTGAGTGGCCACTTGAGGAGGCGAGAGCTCAGGGCCTGCTGGAGGTTCATGATGCACTCCTCGACTGGCCCGGACTTGCGCTGAATGCTGCCGATGGGCACCTGGAACATTGTCGCCATGTTGTCGTCATTGCCATACTTCTCCCTCCTCTTGCTAAAGACCGAGTCAAGCAAGTCCAGCGCCATCTCCAACTCTCCGACTTCGATAAGTGGGAGGGCGTACCATAGCTTTGACGCTTGGTACATGAAGCTATCGGGGCCGGACGTCTTCAGCAGGCCAGTCGAGGAGGTCCTCTGAGTGGCGAGGGAGGAGGAAAAGTCGGTCATGTAGTATTCGGCCTGGCCCTTGTAGAGCATGGTCCTGAAGTACTCTGGATCTCGTGTTCCGATGACATCGCGCTCAATCTCGACGACCTCACTGTAGACGGAATGTGCCTCCCTGAGCCGGCCGTTGTGCATGTATGAGAAGGCCACATCGGCACGGGCTCTCAGGGCAAGGGGATGGTGGGATCCCAGCAGTGCTACCAGCCCCTGGGCTACCTGCTCGCGGAGCGTTATTGTCGCCTCGACGTCGGCAATAGTGACGTAGTAATACCCCAGTCTCATTAACGGCAGCCACTCTAGAACGGTATCTAGTTCTGCGGAGTCATGATACTCCCGGCTCGCAGACTTATATGGAGCGCTGAAGTAGTCGCCCAGACTAACATGTCTTCGTTTGTCCTCTGGGAGGCTTGAGTACCACATTTCTAGGGCAGAATGAGCAGAAATGACTTCGGAGAAGTCCGATGATCCCTTCAGAGTAGTCTCACCCCAGAATACGAAATTCAAGGAGTGTAGGAATTCTTCTAACCGGTCAAGTAACACCATATTTGGCGAGGGAACGGCCGTGATGTGTACGAACCAGAACCTCGCTGAGTAAGAGTATGACAATCCGTTTTCTGGGTCGTTATCTGGGTCATCGTAGTAGAAAGAAGCGGTATATTTATGTCCGTAATTCGACCTGAGAAGGTGCCCGATCCTCTCGAGTGAAGAGTACGTCTTTGCTAGGAGTGTCTCTAGGCACTGCAGCGCGAGGCATGCATCTGATTCTGTCGAGGTCACGAAGACTGTCATCTCCGGATCCTCAGTGATTGGGAGGCGGCGTTCATCGAGGAGAAATTCGCGGACAGATGAGTGCGTAAAGCTCACTTTGCCGCCGATCAATATTGCGAGAGGCTTACACAGGCGCGTGATGATCTCTTCGTGTGCGTCTGCGCGTATCTGGAGGGCCGCGGCAATCTCTTTGGCACTCAGGGTCTGACGCGCTCCGCAAAGCATCACCAGGATCTGCCGGCGTTTTTGCAGTGCGACATCGTCTGGATCAGCGTTTACTCTGAGTAGCCCGTCATACAACCTCCCAAGTTCACGCGGCGTCTTCTCAAGCCGTTTCAGAAAGTCCTTGCCGACGTGAGACTTCAGGTGGCTCACTACAATAGTGACCCACAGAAAGCTTCCCTCCGCCAACGAAGTAATCCTGTTGATGACTTTCTCTCTTTCTTCCGGGGAAAGAATAACCTGCTGGATCTCAGCAGACACGAAGCTCGCAATAGGAGCAGCCATCATGCCCTCGGTCAACGCAATCTGCACAGTTGAGTCCAGCTGCTTTTTCAGGGAAGGTTGTGGCTGCGAAAAGATGATGATCTTTCCCTTCGTGACATTAGGGAGCTCTACAAGAGCCTCGACGACCAAGCTGAGGTGACTTGCGTCGCATTCATCGAGGGCGTCAACAACCAGGAAATATTCGGGTTGGAGAATCAGCAGCTTCAATGCCAGGGGCCATAATCTCCCAAAAGAACAGGACTGCGGCCCTGTGATAAGGGACTCTCGACGCATCTGCTGGATATTCGGGATGATATCGGCGTATTGGTCTCCTGTCAACCTGAGCGGCCCACATAGTGCCTGTCCGAGGAGGGAAGCTGCCAAGTTGGATGGATTCGAGAACTGCGTATTAGACTGAAACGCGTAGCTGAAGACCGCTCGCGTGGTCTGCGATTGCGAGCCGATAATGTTGCTTGCCAGAACAGACTTGCCGCATCCTGATTTACCGTGTACCCAGAGCAGCCCCGACGTCTCGGACTGGTGCCACGAACGAAAGGAGTCGTTGTCTCCGAACCAGCTGCATGAATCGCGGTGTATACACTCCGCAGAGATCGGGAGTGAGGTGGCAGCCGCCAGCCACTCCTTCAGTGGTTCCAGTGTCATGTCGGCGCGAGCTTGCATGTTAATACCAGTTCCATTACGATGGGGGTGGGTTGACGATATGAACTTGACAAGCAGTGAGGGTAAGAGAAATCAACCAATGGGGCAGTGGAATGCAAAGTCTCCAGCCATTTGCATGCCATTCTCAGCACTCCTCAGGGACTGCAAGGGAGCGAACTTACCTCGGTCCAATCGCACCATCGAGATGAGCGCTTCCTTCGTTCCCAAGACATCTACATCGGCCCCTCTGTTAGCATTAGGATCGGCCACGAATGACGAAACCTCGAACGCGAATGGAATGGCAGCCGAAACGAGGCGGAAGAAGGCTTTGAAGAGGCAGGGAAGACGGAGGCTTTGCTATCTGCGGGGTCTGAGCCCTAGTACTGTCGAGGCTCGGTTATATAGGCGCCACCTGATTTGCTGCAGCCATTGTTCTCCCATTGGATATCGCAGTTCAACGGTGACTCGCCGGAACTTGTGCGCTGTAACGACGACGTGAGCTCGTTGAGGGTTTGTCACGGTGAAGCCAATGGGATTGAATAAAAGCCAGTAGATAAGCCCTTGCCAGCGTGGCTGCCTGTGACAGGGGAAGGCGTGAACATCTGCCAATCCTCAACAGTCTCACTCTGCTGCCACTACCCCGCAGGTCCATTGGTTGTGGTATTGCGGCCGATGCAAGGCTGCCTTGCAACCCCGCGCTACATCCCACCGGCCCGTAGTTTCCGCAAGACAACATTACAAGTCAGATCTCGTCACTCTACCTTGGAAGCCATTATCATCGGTGCTCCTGACTGGCACACGTCGAGATTCCCCATTCCCGCAGAACAACCTTGGCAATGCAGCCGTCTCGAGATCCACACCGTCAGCACGTTTATCGTGTCGCCGAGTTGCTGGCCCTTGGGCATTCATTCGCACCAGGTATATTCTTCGGTCTGGATAGAGACCCTACACGGATGAGAAACACGAGGGTCATTGGCTCTTACGTCGCCGTATTGCCTCCAGAGGACACCCCTTCGGAGCCGAATCGCTGGATCGTGGTGCTCAGAACCGGCGAACAAACGACAGTCACCATTGAATCAAAACAAGCCGATCCATTGGGTGATACAATGGTGTGCTGTTCTGACGGACCTCGTGTGCTCGAGACTGGAGAGTTACAGGGTTGCGCAAGGAGCTGGGCTCTTGAAGTGCGAAGCGAGAGTACTGTGGGGGAATGGTTAGACCAGCTCGTGCGGACTGGAGCGACGAGATACAGACTTGTCCGGGGGCTCGGTGAGTTTTCCATGTAGCGTAACAGTACCAAGCTAATCCCTTCCGTAGGGTCCTTATGGTGGCTGGATTGTGTCCTACGCGAGCTGTATGGCTTCTTTAGGCAACATCGCGAGGTGAACGATATGAAGACCTGGATTAGAATGGTCTGGAGTAAGAACGGAGTGGCGATTTCTGACATGATGCGGACACTTGAGAAAGGAGCATGGCTGGAGATGGAAAACTACCAAGAAGGTGCTCCTTGGCGACTATGCGGCCCATGCACTGGTCAGACTTGAAGGAGTGGCCGAATGTTGACGAAACCGAGTCCGGTGGCACCACCACATTGCAGAGCTATATAATTCTTACTGCCAGGTTTTGATCTTGCCGAATGTCAAGGCGGAGACCGCATGCAGGTTGCAAGTGACGGCATTTTGCTTCGAATTATTTCGTCAGCCGGGTTCGGCTCTTGGGACGCACGGGCCATAACGGCCATCAGACCGTTGTGGCCGTGCACGATTGATACAGTACACGTTTTTGAGCAAGCTACAAGTTCTCCGTGCAGGAGACGCGCGTTACACGAGACGCGCTGTACGAGACGCGAAGGAAGAAACAGAACTCGCGCGCAAGAAGAGTCCACATCAACTTGCTCTCCCTCCACGAAGCAGATGCACGCTGAAAGTGGCCTAGCGTGCACCTGGTTGCGTAGCTCCTAGGAGGGTTCACCTTCAGACGCGTCTGAAACAGGCAAAGCCGGCATCTAGATGCGCAACCAGATGCGCCTGACACTCAGTATATAATCTTGGCTCCGTTTTCCAGCTGTCTTCACCCAGACGCTGTTTTTTGTCCCTCATAGTTGTCACCAAGACAAGGTGATTCCTGCTGCCCAGCATGGCGAGTTATCTCTGAGCCTTTGCTGCGCCGCCGTTTCTCGTTGCCCTGACAAGCGGGCGGTTCTGCACTCAGACGCCTGATCTCTAGAGAACTAATGACGCTGGCCTCTGCATCAATTACCTTGACATCCTGTCCGCCTCTCTGCTCGAGGACCACTTTCTCAGAAAATCAAGATAGACAGAGCCTGGGTCCTTCTCCTGAGATGCCTCAAAATCCAAATCTGTCGAAAGCCCCGGTATCGACCTCACTTAGCACAACAGCTTCGGCAAAATGCGTGACTGAACCCTCCGGGATTCACGATGGTCTCGACCATACACACACAGACAGCTCTCTCGGACCTGGAATCCCTTCCACACCCTTACCGAGCTCCCCATCTCGAGTTCCGGAGCTCGCAAAATCCGTCACGAAAATTTCTGATGGTTCTTGGGACACGTGCAGTGGGACTCCTATCCAGAAGACACAAGATGATACTAAGTCAGATGACGAATCGGATACTGAAAGCTTCGTCTTCTGGCAGTCCGACTCGGTACTCGCTTCTTGGGCAAGATATTCTGGTTTTTTCCGCTGCCTTGCATGGGTTCTCAGTTCACGTCCCGTGTTAGGCGAGAGCATTCGTCCGACAAATGCAACGAACGACGGCATGGAGGAAGGTAACGGAATTCTCGATATGGACATACGACCTCTACAGGGATCGGCGCGCCCAGTGCCCGACTTTGAGAACAACAATCCAGACGTCATCTATCCGCCACAGTCAATGGCGGGAGGAGTCGCACCGTCTCCGCGAGCAGACGCTGCGGTCAGCAAGGACCACAAGATGGATCCACATCTCCAGTTCACCAAGAATCTACAGCAGATCAACAAGGAACTTCGCCATGCGGAGGCTCGTTACAGGCAAATCATTGTGGAAGCTTGCAGACACGCGGATCGTTTGATTGAGCTTCAAGAAAGCCTCGCCGACCAGCTGTCGATGCTGCAGGAACATCTAGGGAAGATAGTAGAGCTGGAATCCGTGCTGCTGAAGCTTAGGAACTCGTTAAGCTGAACCTGGAGATGGAAGCTTCATGTAGACCGGAGAGCTGGCCTGTGGTGACGAACACACTCTTCTCTATACGTAATTCAAGTATTCACAGCATGTTCTCGATGTACTACGATCAGCCAATTCGGCCATGCATATATGCACCCCAAGTCACTGTGTCCCAGTTTAGGTGCCTGTGCCACAATCTAAAGTGCCCCAACAGTCGTGGCTACACCTGTGAAGCCTCGAAGTGGTTGTCTGAAGTTCAGTGTGCGCTCCAAATGCTAGCAAGACCGACGCCGTCCGTGTAATCGACGACGTCCATGCATCGACAGCGAAGAGGACACTGCTACGGAATCCCGCCACAGGATCCTTCGTGTTACCGCAGCTCTCGGCGGTCATGATGGCGTAGGAAAAGACTATCCAGGTCTTGCTAGGGTTGACTTGAGCCAGGTGGCTGCAATCTCTACGCTGACGGGCACCTTGATGTACCTCGAGCGTTTAGGGCTCCGAACCTGGACATCGCAAAGAAGTAAGATTCTAGGATGAATGGAGAGAGGTGGGATATGGGTGAGCCTGTCGCAAGCCGTAAGAAGGGGAAGCCCAGTGATTCCGTTCCTCCTCGACACCACCAGAGATGATGTTCCGCTGTGCTGCTTTCTCTGAATACAGATCACTGCCTGCCCTCTTTTTCGATCAAGGATGATTGGCCTCCAACACCCGCGGCCAGTTTCACCACTGCACAGGCGAGCCGAGGAGCAGACTCGCACTCTCTTATTCAACGACCTCGTCTGCAGCCCGTGTCTGCTTGACGGTGCTAACTCAGGAGCGCATCGGTCTCAATGCTCTTTTTTTGCCCCCCAGCCGATGGCTGTGGATGCCAGAGCCATTGGTCGTGGGTTTGCACGGCCACAAGGGGTTGTCTATATCCGCACTCCATCTTCTCGGTCAAGATCACCCTCACTGTTCTCGTCCAAGCCGACAGCATCCAAATCAGTCATCCCGAACTCGGCCTGCGATTTCCTCGGCAAAACTTTATCGCCTTTATAAGTATGCATTTAGGCGGTATGTTATGGGCGAAGCCGAGGAAGTGCTGGATGTAGTAGTGAGGAAAGCAGATGAATCCTTGGAGAAGTATACAGTACATTATCGCGGCTCCGACATCGAACTTCGGTAGGCATCCCACTTTCCGCGCTCTCGGATTAACAACTCCTATCAACAACCAAACAGTAGTTTTAGTATCTGCATCAGCAACTATTCTCACATCATCAAACCTGTTTAGGACTTGGGGCCACAAGCTACGTCACCGCAACCGACAACAAGAAAAATGGGGAGTACTGTTGTGAGATCGATGAATATGCTTAAGATGAAGGAGACGAGGAACGACGAGTCGGCAGAGGTGTGAAATATGATGTCCGAGATAAAACACGGTGTTGATCAGATGAGGCCCTTGAAGAGAATTCGTCCGACGACGGCATTGCCACTGCGGGGTAGACAGCCGCCGAATAAGAGGTAAGGCCCCTTTCGGTGAATCGTGCACGGATCACAAGTGTCCTCAGACACTTGTGGCCCGTGCGCCCTCAGCCGTCTATGGCTGTTGGCTTGAGTCGATCCACCACAGTAATGCCGTCCATCCTGCGAATCGGGCATGCTCTCGCTCGCTTGCCTTGAGGCTGCGCCTCCGTGCAGGCTGCGCCTTGGAGCACGCGACGTTCTTCAACGTTGAATTGGAAGGGACGCCTGCTATCCTGAATCACTACTTCAACGACAACTTGACGAAATGGTACGTATGCTCCGTGCTTCCCAAGTTTTTAGCTAGGATTTATCATAACGTCTGGAGCGCAGCCTCGGTAGACTACTCAGCCATCTATCTCGTACCAAGTTCTTGAGTTCTTGGTATAGTGCTGGACGTTTTGTAGATCGGGATGGACTTGGAGACAAAGACGGGGTCCTACTTCCTGGCCGGCCCTTTGCTTCCGCCGCGAAGTGCCGATCCAACGCCTTGTCAAGTTTTTCACAAAGTATCTCTGAAGTAATCTCCAGCGAGGGATTTTGAAGGCCCTGAATATCTCCAACCTTGCTCTCACAGATAAAGTCTGTTAAAGAGAGCCGCAAAACGCGGTCGGGAACTGCTAGTCCGTTTTCGTTTCGAAACTCCTGTTTTATGATCAGATGAGATTGCGAACAGACAACAGGCATACCTACCTGATCTTCAATCACCTGCACGGCCTTTGTTCGATGATTCGCAGTGTCAAGCTCGCTTCGCCATACAGAAAATAATGCCTTTCCATACTTGGACTGCCTGCGACTGACGTGTTCATAAATGTCATTGAGGCATACACCAACGACAGTTCGGACACCGCCTCGTGAATATTCAATGTACCGTCTAGCCTTCCGCTGTAAATCCGACAGTGGCTGGGACCAAGCCACTTCTATTACCAAAGCCGGGTATTTTGGTGCTTGATATCTGAAAGAAACGTCGGGCTGGTACTTGCTCCTAACATGATGAAATCTTACTTCTCCACTCCCAGACGGGTCAATATCCTCAGCAGTCTTGCGGGTTACTTCTGAGCACGGTATACTCCCTTCCATTACTGCTGTAAGCCAGTCTGTTATCATTCTGTTGATCATCATTGCCAGGTTATCATGACAGACTGAAGGCATGCAGATGATAATTTTCTTATCAGGGCCTGAATAGTCGAATCTATCGAATCATTAGCTGTAAGCTTTTATCCTGTTCAAAAGCATCTTACCGAAGTTCATCATAGAAGAGGGTATGCAGGGTTTTATCCCCAAATTCTCTTATGAAATTACTTAGTTCACTAAATTCAGTAGGAAGGAGTCTCCTTTCTTTCCGGAGCTCCCCACCCCGACGTTTATACTTCCTATCGTCCTGTTCGATCAAAGTAAGAGCAACTTTCGCTCGACGACTCATCAGGCGCCGTGCTCGGGCAATTTGTGCCTGAGTAGGAGCATGTCTCGGAGCCAGGCTGCTAGGAGCGGCTGGAGCTTCTTCAGGGCCTTGTGAATTGAGCTCTTGCTGAGACTGATCGAGAGCGTTGTGTTCGAGAGGTAGCCTGTTCAACGTAGCCTTCGTGCGAGTATGATCTGGTGAAGGTATGGCCGCCGGGTATTGGGTTGTTTGGTGCTACCACGTTGATCTTAGAATGTTAGCCTTGGAAAGATCTAGTGGCGATAGCGATAGAGTGGGTGGAGGTGACCCTTACGAAGTTGCTGCTAGTTTTGAAGGTATCAGGAATTGAGTGATATGATCCTCTCTACCTGAATTGTTTGATTGCATCTTTTATGGGACAAAGATTTCCATTAGGTTAGGTGGTGAAAGAGACCTCACGATTCGGTGCTGTAGATATAGCGATCGGTTGAGATGAAGATCCTATGCACCTCGTAGCATCTACCTATCATTTATTAGTGCGAGGTGAAAGGGTGGATTTGGGATGCGGATCTGGAGACAGGGCGAGAAGAGGATGGATACGCGGAAGAAAACGACCAGAAGAGAGCGGCAGAAGAGTTCATCTTATTAAGGTGGGCTAACCTGGTTCAAATTCCAAGATGCATTGCCACAGTTGTCCCGCATGCTACAACCAGTGAACTACGGGGTGGCCGCGAAAGTGTGAGACTGTTTACATGTCGGAGTATTGGTAGGCCATCCCCTAACCAATCGCCAAGCAGCGCGTTGACAAGGGCTAATCTATTGGCTGTGACTGAATCCGTCGCACCCGTGACAAACCCTCCAGGTCGTCGTTTCAGAGCTGATGCAGAAGTGATAGAGCATTCCAATAAGCTAAAAGAGACCGGAACGCCATCCACCTAGCCATCCTACCCACCGTCTGCCCACTAGTACAGCACAGAAGATGACGGGCACTGTCATCCGCGAGCGCAAACCTGCCTGATCGGATCGACGTTCACGCCTTCCAACAATCTAACCCAGCGCTGAATAGGACTACGTAGCGGCTCCATATGATGACTGTCCTTCGTCCTCCGCCCAGCTGAGAGTTCCATCGTCATTCCTATGAAAGTAGCGTCGGATTGTCTCGTCCCATTGCCAATACGCGTTGCTCACCCCAATATCCTCTGATTGCTGTGTGCTTCTGGACGTGCTGCTGTTACGGCGCGACGACGATGACTTGCGCTTCTTGCCACCGCAAATATCGGAGCCGTCAGAAGGCGGCGGGCGGGACTTCGCCGCCTCAGAAGCCTTCTTTCTGCTCTCTTCAAGGAGGGTGTCCAGAGAAGACCGAATCTCGTTCAGTCTCTTGTCCCTTCCCCAGTCGATGATGTTGCGAACGTACTTGCGAAACTCGATGTAATCCTTCGGCTTCTGAAGTAGGAAACTATCAATGTTTGCCATGTAATAATCCAGTTCGTTGTGTTTCCATGAGATATATAGTCGCGCTTCTGAGCCGCTCATCGCGATGGAGAACGCAGCACTGCTGATTGGACGAATTTCATCACTTTTGCACTGTTCCAGCTGGTGGTTAAGGCGTTCGGCAACATTGACACAGGATGCCGATCCCCCGAGACATTGATTCGTGGCCACCCACATGCTCCCACTATCACCCTTGAACTCGATGATGAAGAACGGATATAGCAAGCCATTGTACTGATTATTAGCTACCATCTCAGTCCCCATGGAGATCAGCTGAGCCTGTTGCTGGGGAAAGGCGGCCTGCCGGTTGTAGCCGTAGAGCATGTCGGGCACGGGGTTGCTGACTCTGAGCTTGGATCCGGCATTGGGGACGGTGTGCCTGGCCATTGGCTGTCTGTCACTGTGGTCCAGAACGTCTCCTGGACGGGACTTAGGGAAGATTTTATCCTTGAAATAATCTTCAACTTTTGGTTCCCCAGCGCCAATCCAGAGTTCATTCAACTCAGCATCTTGCCAAACTTCTTCCTGCGATGGGCCGGGTGAGTCTCGATCTCTGCGCACGTAATTGACAAGGTCGGCGACTTCACTCGGAAACTGCTCCCGGAGTGGGCGCATGTAGATGTTGTTCGCAGCCAAATTCATGTCTCGGTAGAGTGGATCCTCGACAAGGCTTCGTCCGGACGCTCGTGAAGAGCTTAGAGTAAACCCGGTGACATCCGACGGAGCGACCGATACGCCATCACTGTCTGCGCGTGACCGAGACCGAGTCGATGCCGGCGTCGGCGGCACCGCGAACCCATCGGCATCCCGTGTATAACCCATCTGAGGTGCCGATTTCGCAAGTCGTCTCGAGATAGGTTCACTGACTGGCTGGCTCAGGTAACTGTCCGACCGGGAGCGTGTATCTCGACCAGAACCAAGTGACTCGAGCCACTCGGAAATAAACCTGTGCGAAGGGGAGCGAGGGCTCGGCTCGAAGGGCTCGACGAGTCTCTCGAGGAAGGCGGCGCGTGGGGGCTTCGGCTTCGGATGCTGAATAATTGTCGTCTGCTTCGTTATTAGCAGTTGATCCGTGGATGGGCAGGCATGTCGCCGTACCTTGTCTGCGGGTTGAGATTCTTCTCCCTCTTCTCCTTCCTCGGCTTCAGTCGATATTCGTGGTCTCTTCGCAGCCGAGTCGTCGGTCTCGTCCAGCCGCCTTTTTCTCGATTGGGCCGGCACGTCTTGGAGCGCTGTCGTTGGAGATGGCACACCCTCGTTCGGCGGATGCT
The DNA here is from genome assembly GCA_030052745.1 of Pleurostoma richardsiae. Classification (NCBI taxonomy): domain Eukaryota; kingdom Fungi; phylum Ascomycota; class Sordariomycetes; order Calosphaeriales; family Pleurostomataceae; genus Pleurostoma; species Pleurostoma richardsiae. The sequence goes on from JANBVO010000052.1 coordinate 173,253, forward strand.
CTATATCATACGGGGTCAACTCATCACACATCTCGACAGAATGATGCCAAGTCAACGACATACCTGTACCCTCTCCTGCGACAGCGTTGAGCAGCTGTTCTTGCAGGAACTGGGATGGATTCATACGAGGTCGCCTGAGCTGAGCCTTGGACACTCTATAACCCATGATGGAAGCGCCCTCGCAGTGTGAAGGAGATGAATTGTGGTCAGGCTGGCCGACAGAACGGCCTGCTTCGTGCGGGGTTGAGCGTGGAAATATATCGTGGTTGGCTACTGGCGCGAGGATTTAGGCAGGAAACGGGCGCTTAAAATTGATTGGCTCTGCTTGACTGGCACCGACAGGGACTCCACTCTATGGGACACCACGTGGTCTGTGCTCGCGGTCAAAGAATGGTCGGCGTAGGCCACTATCTAGAGTAGCTGGTGAGTGAAGGGGTCGCAATGCAAATAATCCTCGACGCCGCGCCACAATCGCTTCCCATGGTTCTTCTTGTACTCGAGGCATTTTGCCTCAACTGCCCTTGCCGCCTTTTGTAGGTGGCCCCAGAGCTCCCCGATCGCGTAGCCTACCATAATCTTCTCGAAAATGTCCACGACCTTCTCCCTGGTAAAGTCAGGACCGCTAGCCTCGAAGAAGTCGTCAAACACAAACTGCAGTGGGTAGCCTTCAACGATGGAGTACATGGCGGGAACTTCGTCGGGCTGTCCGCGCTGTTCGGTCGCACGATCGTCCGTGGTGCGACAAGCCCGATGGACACGGATCTTGATGCCTTTGCTTGTCGATACGCCTGAGAAGAATCTGACCTTGTCGAAGAACGTGCGGACGTGCTCATCGCCAGCTTCTCTGAAGAGCTCGTACATGTTGTGGAGAGATTGGCTGGCATTGTTCAGATTCTGCAGAAGTGCAACTTCATACTCGGAAGTGTCGGATGCATTTTTCCCTTCGATCGTCATAAAGTGAAAGACGCGAGCCTCCCTCCCTGTTGCTTGTCCTTCGTAGCAGAACAAGCTCCTCATTGCGTTGGGGAGCTCTTGCCAACTTTTTCTCTGAAAGATAGCGTACTGGCGAAATGCTAAGGCCAGGTCTGCTTTCGGCTGTGTAAGACCTCTTGGCTGCGGGTCGAACAGGACTCTTGACGGCATTGGGGGGCACTTCCAGATTTGCTTAACGGCAAAATCGAGAACAGGTTGGCTGGCTTCCTCTCGACCGTAGATGAACCGATGCCGATCGATCATTGCCATCATGATCGTGTACTGGAAGACCGATTCTAGAGGGTCGTCTCGGGTTTTCTGTAGGTCGAGCGTCCACGCGCGGATTTGACGTCTGTTCTCTGGCAGCGCCTCTGGTGTCTTCGCAGTGAGCGACTTGACGTGTTCGAGGTATGTGTCGTGGCAAGGCTCCAGCGCCACGTTGCGCTCCCCGAGTCCTACACGAAAGTGTTCTTGGTCCGTTGGGTTGATTCGGCCTCCGGTTCTGCCCATACCAGGATCTGACAGCACTTGCTTGAGCAGCTCGAGCGTCGATGCGTTGAGAGGAGGCAGGTATCCTATATATCTATAGAACGATACCAGCGAATCTGCATCCGCAGAGGTGGAGGAGTTTGTATCTGAGCTCACGGTCTCGGAGCTCTCGTAGAAGGACGTCCTCGGGTCATCGTCCAGAGAGACAGGGTCGTCAGTCTGAGGTGTCTCGGCCGGGCCTCCCCAGGCAAGCCTGCTTGCTGGGCTTGGGAAAGAGGCTCTCAGATCCGAAAGATAGGCGTCATTTGACGTATTGTTGTTCGGATGCATGCTGAACTTTAGTGGGAGGGACTCGCATGCTATGGGCCGTTCGGGAGGGCCACAAGAACGGTTCGATTGTGTGAGTCTGTAGGGGCTCTTGTATGTACTCAAGACACGCTCTACGTGTGACTCATTAAGACTGCTAGGTTAGCAGACCGTGTGCACCATGCTAGGCAGCAATCGCGGAGTCCTGGTCTTTGCGCGTCTCTTCGGCTCGCGCCTGCAGTGGTGAAACTGGCCATGGTTGTTGGAGGCCAATCATTCTCGAGCCATGCGCCGCACATCCATTTAGCCACAGAGAGGTATTTAGGACGGATACTCTGCTCTGTCAATGGCTGCATCTAAGGTTCTGATACGTTCCGCATAAGAACGCGTGGAGCCGCGCCCAGAGTTGTCACCCGACAATGTTCCGTACTACCGCTCCTCGGGTGACCGAGTCTCACAATAGCGCATCGAACTCGGACAAGGACAAGAAGAGAAAGTCAAGCTCAAAGTAAATTCAGGGAAAGCGTTGAATGATCCGTGCGCCAAACCCGTTTGGAGATTCCGTCACGAAAACCTGGCGACGCCGTGCCCCAAGTCCGACTCGCAGCTGACGGAGAACGATAAATAAACGACAAACGACAGGCGGCAAACCACCCTCGTCGATACCGCTGTCGTTGCCAGTCGTGGGTCCCGCTGTACAATCTCAAGGACGGCAATCAACAAAGGGGCGTCGCGATTCTAAGCTCGCAATGGAAGCGAGGGAGGTTAATAGCCGCCGCATGAGGGAGGCGTGAGTGACATCGCCCCCGTGTGTCTACCGTGCCAGGATAGTGTTGACGGAGCTCAAGCATCGTGGGCATCGACATCGGCAGCGCCAATGCAAAGTGTTGTGTGGTCGCCATGAACGCTAACGGGAAACATGACACGTTCCCCGTTGAAAACACAACGTGGGACTTTCGCCGGGACAACCCTGGTGACTTCCCAGCGTTCTGCGCTCCTTTTGAGGATGACCCCCTACAGTACATTGGGGGTGCCGCCTACCCAAAGCCCCGTCACGTCTCCATCAAGTATCTCATGTACCTCCTGTCGGGAGTGGAGGACAGGATCCTGAAGCACTACCCCATCTCCAGCGAGCTGCGCGAATGGGCGCGCAAGCCCATGTTCCAGAGCACTGCCCTGACTATCTTGGAAAAGTTTGTCGCCATGCTGAAGGAAGCCATTGTGAACGTCTGCCAGCGCAACTCACTACTACCTCGGAAAATAGTCATCTGCACTCCGCCTCATTGGGGGAGGAAGTTCGAAAGGATATACGAGCACATCTTCGCCAATGTGTTCCCCGAGATAGACACAAATGACATGCTGTTCTGCGGCGAGTCCGAGGGGCTCGCACATTATATGATGCACAGCCAGTGCGAAGAACTGCGGGGAGACCTTACGAACAGGGGGTCTCCGTGGGACGTGGTCTTGTGTCTCGATTGTGGTGGCCACTCTGCTGTCTGTCTTTCCCCTTTCGCTGCTCGTCTAGAAGCGTGGGCTAACATGGATGGAAGAGCGGTACTATCTACGAGCTGGAACGAGACGAGGACGGAAGGATCAAAACCTTTGTCGAGATAGATACAAAAGGTACGCATACCAGCGTCGAGAGCCTGCAAAGTCATACCTGCTAACTATCATGGCATCTAGCGGCTCCTGGAGGATCCGAGATGTGGAAGTTCCTTTCCCAGCAAGAGTATTTCAAGACAGAAGAGAAATTTCCCGCGAATGGCGACAGCCGCATCTTCAAACGGGTCGGGCGTTGGGTCGAGAAATTCACAGATTGGATGCTGAACGGCGCCACCCAGATCGAGGATTTGGACCTTCAGTTGGAGACCATCAATCAATGCTATACGAAGGCCTTTGAGGGTGTTATACTGCTCTCGGAGAGGCTGATCAACACCCTCGTCGCTTGTGGTTCGCCCAACATGGGCATCATTGCGACGGGAGGGAGCGTCGTCGCCGGCGAAGTCCGCAGGCACCTAATCGATTATTGTACCCAGCGGAATATCCCCATTAAGTTTGCGGACCAGTTGGGCATGGCATCCCGGTGAGTTCGAGACAAATGTGACCCAAAGGGGGACGACCTGCTGACTGTGTGCCAGGTCAACCGCTGTCTGTCAAGGAGCTGCTGTGAGCTGCACTTATGAACCTCGGCCCGTCGAAGAGACCTTGAAGCATGACATGGCCATGGGTATAGAAATGAAGAAGCAACCGCCCGACCAGTGGGGCGAAGCAGTGCCCCTATGGCCTCTGGTGTGTCATTTGAGTTGGAATTCCCCGACAGCCTCAACTTACTGACGCACTCTATAGGAAGAGAGTGCAAAGGGAGAAACGATAGTGCACTACACCGACGAGTGCAAGCGACGGCTTCTCATCTGTCCTAATTACTCAACTACAGTTGATAGAAGTGAACTGACCTGGTACCCCATCTACAATTTGAGTGTGCAGAAGAAACCAGGGCGCTACAAGATAAAGACGGAATTAACGACTGAAAACGCACAGAGCTATGTGACGTTGACGGAGACGCCCCTGAACAACACTGGAAGAAGAAACAAGATCACCAATAACCTCATCAAGCCGACGGTTACGAAGCTCCCTCTTTTCTTCCGCAATCAGAACCTTGCGGTGCACGTGGACGATATTAAGCTAGTCAGAATGGCCGAAGACCAGTGTGAAGCTGCCCAGGTTCGCCCAGGGGAGAGGCACGAAGCCGATATGGTGAGCGAGGTGAAGAAGTTGTCGCAGGATACTCCACTCCAGATGACGACGAAGAGGCAAAGAGAGCTAGGCGCGCTGCCACAGCGAAGGCGGAAAAAGCGCACGAGGGTCTAGAGATTGATTTCGAAGGCAAGGGGACGAAAAGTGTTTCCGGTCTCGGGTGTGTATGGCCAGGATGGGTTTATGAGTGTGCGGCTTTCGCGGTGGGAGTAAGAGGTATTAGATGGGCGGGTAGGTGATGCGCTAGAAAGTGCTCGGCTCATGATTCTCGCTTTCAATACCCTAGATGGTGAGCCAGCTCCTGGAGCAGGGCGATGGATGTGAACGAAAATCACTGTGACGGCCGGACGGCCTGACGGCCACGGCGCTCTCTTGGGCAGCTGAAGAACTGTACCCAGGAATCAGCGCTGTAACATGATGCAAGACCGGTTATCCCCGGTGGGCACCTCATTCCGACGAGCTCTCGGCAGGACGCTAGGAAGTTGATGCAGCGCGGTTTCGCTCCGATATTGTACCTGCCGTGTCAGGTACTCGGACCATCTAACTCGGCTTCTTTCAAACACAAAGTGCAGTTTTTAGTAATGTACATTCAGACGACAGTGCGATACTTATCTAGTAGATGAATTACAGGACAAAGAACTAGGAGAAGAGCAGCAATCCCCCGAGTTGGACCCTAAAAATCAAGTCATTGTCTCAAAGGTCACTCAGTGTTACTTTCTTGTAAATTTGGAAACCGAGTGATGTGCAGTACTGCGCTTTCAATACAGTACCCTTCGAGACGCGATGTGCATCCTCGCGACAGTACATCAGAGGCTAAGAGCCGCACTGTACCGCAGTTCGTCCAATAACTGACCACTGGCAAAGTTAGCAGTATGGTAAGCCACTTTCGGCGCTGACACCGAATGACGCGGTGTGGCTGACACAGCCACCATCTCCTCTAGACACAGAGCAACGATTGCCGTCTCTGGGAAGAGCCAGTTCCGGACCTAGTCTGGCATACACTCGTCAACCATGGAGCTTTGCAAGAAGCATTCAAGGGCCATCTGTCCTGACGGCCCGCCTAGCTGACGATGATATTCTAGACAGAAGAAGAACGAGCCGAGGCTCTCTTCGACATGGCAGCGACTACCGGCTTGAATGCCGAGTACGGCACACCACCACCCATGCACTACACCGAAAGGCTCCAGTTAACTGTCGGATTCTTTGGGCATTCCGAGTGTCGTCAATTTCATTCACGAGCCCTGTGCGACGCAATTTGAGAACAATCTGTCGTAGTAGATCGTGGCTAAGCCTCGGGCGGTGAACCCGAAGAGGCTGGTTAAGAATGGTGAATGGTGGCGGCTGTCCAAGCGATAGTCCGACCTGATGGGACAAAGGTAGAAGCACACTAAATTAGGGTGCGAGGTTCGCGTAGGGCAGCCAACCATTAAGCGCCAGCATCCACAAGCGCGACGGGAACAGCATCCTACCAAAAGTATCCCGAACCTGCCTCATTCTCCTATAAGAAGCATGGTGCTTCGGCCATGTTCTTAAAATTGGAAGATCCAGTCTCGCTCAGCCGCTTCTTACTAGAGAGACGCTTCCTTTTTTTACTTATTGGGATGCATCCGTGAAGTCGTACGTAGCCCTGCTCCCTGGTCTCGAGTTTTTATTTCGCTCTGGAAAGCTCAGTCAGCTCAGCTGGACGACTTCACATGGCTAAGCTCAGAGACTTCCCTCGATTCCCGCAGCTGCCAGTCGAAATACGCTTGATGGTATGGGAAGAGACATGGCCGGAACCTCGAGTTATTGAGGTCACCAATGGTGAAGTTACTGGAGCAACTGACTCCGATGACTCTTCGACGAGCTCGGGCGATGATCTTCTCGAATTCCTTTCCCTGCGCCTGACATGCTCTCTATCGGCATGGATGCAAAATTGTCCCAATATATGCCACAGGAGCCTGGAAGAGGAGGACCCTCTCGAGGATTGCCCATATCCGGATGCGCTCCACGTCTGCAGCGAATCTCGAACACGCACACTGAGGAGGTTCCTGCGCATGTAACATTCGGAGCTGGATCTTACATTTTACTTCAACCATCAGTCCGACATTCTTTGGCTCAGCGAGGATGCTACGAGCACTCAAGGGCAGTTGGATGAGTTAGAAGTCCACTATGGCGACCAGTCAAAAATGCTCTCATCGAGGAGGATGAATGGGATTCCAGAAAGTACATACTAGACTCTCTGGACATGCTCAAGGGACTTCGCACTGTCCAAATCGTCCTCGACCCTTACCAGTATGCCGATGATTCCGCCTTCTCTCCTCCGGATCATCCCTCGACTCCACTTTCTCGGAGGGAAGAACTGGATTGTTCAGTACATGGATTTCATGCATAATATCTACCGCCAGTGTCACCTGTCGGATTATGTGCAGGACAGCGATGGTGAAGATGATATGGATGACGATGGTGACGAGGGTGCCGAAAATGAGAATAGTGAGGGATGAAAGGAGACCACCGGGACGTGAAGATGTTATCCTCTACTAGGCTCAGAGTTCGAGGGCCTCTACAAGACGTTCCTCGAAAAAGGTAAACTCGTCAGTGGCGATGATGTGATGCCATCCAAAAGAGTCAAGCGCCGCACATCTTACAGTGCCCTACACCTGTAGCCGGTGCGGTGGATGCAAGCAGCGTCTGAGACATCAGTTACTCTATCTTGACTGGGCTAATTTATTTTCCTGATCAGCTATTCAGCATGCATTGGTCCCATAACCTGTCGACCAGCCACCTACTAGAATAACGGTGGGGTGAGATGGAAGTGGGCAAATGATTGTACCAGTCGCAGTCGTCTCTTGGCGTGAGGTTGTTCGTCATCTTGGCAGACTCCCAGTACTCCGGATAGAAGCCGCTGGTCTCCCAGTCGATGATCGCACAAATCCTCCACTCCTCAGGGTCCACAGACTTTTCGACGATGATGTTCGCCGGGCGCAGATCACCATGAGTGAAGACGCACTTTACTGTTGTTTCGGGCAGCAGATCCCGGAGAAATCGGGTGTACACGGTCGAAGCCGTCTTCGACCCCGCAAAAATCCAGTCCTCAAACTCCTCTGTGCTTCTGATCGGAGTCGAATTGATGCGAACACCTCGTCTCCCGTCTCTGCAGCCTCGACCACGCACATTACCCAGAGGAGCATCTGCCGGTATGGGCAGCGATCGTAAATCAGCGAAGAGCACGTCGATCTGCCCGCTGATGCTCCGCTTCTGGTCATGGTCCATCTGAGGCCACGCCTTCTCCAAGCTGAGTCCCGGCACGAAGTCGGTGAAGAGGAGACCGTAAGTCCCCAGGCGGATGACACCGTGCGGCCGAGGTGCGGGAAAGCCAGGCAGCTCTTTTTGTACGTATGCGAGCGACTCATACTCGCTCACAGCTGAGTTCTCGTCAGTAAACTTAACAACCATGTCTTTGCTGAGACGGAAGACCATCACGGCGGCTGCCCATACGCCTTTGTAGAGAACCTCAGACTCGGCCACCAGATTCACGATAGACTCTGAGACGCTTCCGCCAGCCTGCAACAAATCTTGTAGCTCGGGAGACAGCTCATACACGACCTCGGAAGGATCACCGGCATCGATCCTCGAGCGAATGTCATGATCGGGGAATTTACGGCGCGGCCTTGTACTGTTCATCGCGTAATCTGCCAGAGAGGTACAGTACGTTAGCCGATACAGTAGCGCAAGACACTGCCGAGGCTTGAAGAAGCCGATGCCGTGGAAAATCGAATAGTACCTGCCGCCTTATACGACTGCAATTTCGCTGAATACGAAGGTGACAGCAAAGTCGCAAGGTCCAGTTCGGGGTCTCTCGCCAACGCTTTTTGGAGCTCTTCTAGCACACCGCGGTTCCACTTGGCGGCGAATGTCCTGCAATTTGCCTTGTTGACACGATCCTGGGGCGGCTTCCCAGCTCTAGGGACGACCTTGTCCATGTCGCCGCGTATTCGCCAGGATTCAATCGAGGTAGGGGTACATAGGAAGAAAGAACCGCCTTCTTATCAGGCTGCGGTTGAAGAATTCATAGCGGCTCCGGGAGACAGGAGAGGGCATCGTACCTAGTGGGCGCGTATGGGGGTCCCGTGTACGGTGTAAGCCACAAGTAGGTCTGTGTGCCACACGACGTCATTTCTGTCAGCGCTGGAAGTGGCTCATCCTGCTGCTAACTGTGCCTGTTGCTAACGTGGGCGGTCATTGGGCAATCTGTCGTACAGTGCAGACATTGCCAATGTATTGTTGCGAGCTTGTACATCCCGTCTCAAACATCGAGGCGCGCAGTACATCCCTCGGTTTTCGATCTACATGTGAGTGACACTGATTAACCTGCCAGATAACGATTCGACTCTTTGGCGTCAAACTCCGAGACTGCTACCCTTCTCTTATTCCTTTGTCCTGCAACAGCCATAGTTGGCTCCCAGGTATTTCATGTACTAGGTAAGTATCATTGTAGTCTGAGAGAACCAAACCAGCTCATTTGTGTCTGGAAGGAGCTGAATTGGTTATCCCGAGTATTTGATAGGGCAGGTACAATGTCTCGAATGGTCATGGGAAGGAGGTAGGACGACGGGCCATGCGCAAAATCACCCATCATAGGATATAAACAGCTATTAAATATGTGGACTATATATAATATCTACCGTCAGTGTCACCTGTCGATATGGTGCTCGACATCGCGGGAGAACTTCTTAACACGGCGGGGACCTGATCCGGCCACGATTGGTTCATTGTACTGGCATTAGGCTCCAACCCAGTGCCTAACCCCGCACTTTGGTCAGCGAGCATAAAGAGGAACCACGGCTCGCTGATGTCTTGACTTTGCTCCTCACTTCTTCCGCTGCACTGATCACACACAGGCATTGCTCTCGCGAGCAGTTCTTCAGATATCACGCCGCCACTCCATAAACATGATGAAGAAGCCGAGAAAAAATTCAGCCAAGTTTCTTGCTGAATGGATTGCCGAAGAGGATGATACGCGACCCCAGTCCTCGTAAGTGGCTCACTTACCGGCTCGCATCTCGCTTGTACTCATGAAGTCTCAGCCTGTACGCGGCGTCCATCATCAAACTGCACCTAAAAGATGGAACTGAATTCACTATCCCACGTCCCTTGCTTCAGAAGTGCCCAAAGCTGCAGTCACCCGCCTCATGGATTGCTTCTCTACGCCTCGAGGCTACTGAGGAGGTCGGACATGTCCTTGTCCATTTTCTTCATACCGAGACGTACCAGTGTCTTAGACCGAAGGGAACGTCTCCTACTGAGAAAATCGCTGCCGAGTTCACGACAAGCCTTCGAGTTTACGCCTTGGCCAGGGACTACGAGCTGCCAGCTCTCGCAGACCTTGCTCAACTCGAGATCGAGCGGCTTGGAAAAGGGCTGCCCTTCTCTATCGTCCTTGGTCTGATCCAGAGCGCATATCCAGATCCGAGTGCAGACGACGTATGGTTTGGCAGCTATTTGAAGTCCGGCCTGAAGTCTGTTTTCCAGAAACCTTCGGAATTTCTAGATTGTGGTGTACAGGATGTGGAGCGCAAGACCTTGTCAGTAAGCGATTTCCTCGTGAAGGGTCTGGCGGAGTTGGTCCGGGACCATGTCATTCTACCCGAGGACCTCGACGCGGCTCCGAAAGGTGAGGTGCTCGAAGAGTCTGCCTTCATAATGCCGGTGCCTGAGACATGTGAACCAGCTTCGCCGGTGGAGTCTGAGCAAGCCCTGCCGGAGATCTGCGAGCTACAGCCCAATGGACTCTCACCCGAAGTTAAGGCTGTGTCCATGTTCGACGCCGAGCCGGAGCCGGAAAAGAAGGACGAAACTTTCTGGGCTTCGTTTGGCCCTGCAAAGAAGGGCAAGAAGAACAAGAGCACACTATTCGAGCACCGGCCTGCGGCTGATCCCAAGCTTACGCCTGCGCCCGAGCCCGCGCCCGCGCCCGAGATGATGGAGGAGGATGACTGGAGTGCCTTCAGTGTGCCCAAGAAGAGTAAGAAAAAGAAGAGGATGGCGTTCGAGCCTCAGCTCGGAATGGAGCCGGAGAAGAAGGATGAAAACGATCCTTGGGCTGGATGGGGCACGTTAAAGAAGGATAAGAAAAAGAAGAACAAGACAAAGAAGAAGGGGTGGGCAATTGAGCCGGAACCCCATCTAGAGTCACATGATGTTGATCCGAGTTCTCGAACAACATCTCCGCCACAGGTACCAGACTCGGGGGCTGAACCAGTCAAGGAAGCAGCACAACAGGAGGAAGACAAGGCTGCTCCCGCGGTCATCGACGATTGGACCCTCTGCACGCTTGATAGTGAGGAGTCCAAGCCTCAGACTTCTTGCGAAAGTCGGGCGGAGCATGTTCTTGGGAACGGCTGGAAAGGATGCCACAGCTGCCGAGACTTCGTCCGTCAGATGTCTCTACAACTTGCCAGGGAGGAGAGCTAGGCAGGGCCCTTGAGCGGCTGACTTGCACTGGACATGATTTTCTTAGGTGAGCATAACTTGGAGAATAGGTCACAGACGTGTAGCGGTGGTCCACGCCCTCGTGCATGGGGCCCGAGACAATGCACCATAGCTCATGCCTTCCTGATGCTTCTAGCTTTGCTTCCTGATAGGTACAAGTGCATCTCGGTCGTAGCTTTGCAGTTGAACAGTAAGTAGGCGAGTGATCGAGTTTCTACGCGCTGCTGCGCGAGTAATTATGTCGCTGAAACACGGACGTTCGAGGAAAGCAGCCAGCATACTCTTATAGATGTGTCTTAACCACCGATCGAGGTTGTTCAAGGTCGTTTCGGCACGTAGATCAGCGTGGTAAACACCAGCAGTGACAGGTCGAGGTCGATCGTCGGACATCCAGTTCAGATGTAGCAGAAGAAGCTCCCAGTCCGCATAAGCTCATCGCCCTATTGCATGTCATTCTTGGCCGTTCTGTAAGGGGGAAAGCTTTCGTCTCTAGTCGGTGTCGCTGCCGAGTTGATTTAGTATAACGCTCTACGCACTATAAGCCCATCGGCGTCAAAGTTGTGATACACTGCCGGAAAGCATGACCGCGGCGAAGACGACATCCCGAAAGGCGGTGAAATGTATCACGTGACCCCTCCGCGTAGCCACGAGATTTATTTTCGTGCTGTTTTTTTCGGGCTGAGTGGGTGTTCTCGATTTTGGTCAGCCCCTTTTTGCTGGCCTTCTGCCTCAGAGAACTCCAGCTTGAGGTGTCGGGCCATGCATCTTGTCGATCTCCCCACTGAACTCTTGGACCATGTCTTTGCTCTTCTCATTCCGGATCATTGGAATGACGAACAGAAAGGACATCAGTGTCTCATGCTGAGGCTGCTTTGCAGTAAGTGTCGTATTCATCAATATAAAGACGTCCTCTCTGACTGTCGATATTAGGGACAATCGAAGGGGTTGTCTCGCTCCATGCCTTCCGAAAACTGAACCATCATCGTCTGGTCAAGGAATCCTGGCGCTTAAATAACTCTACCATCAGCTGGCTGATGGCGACTAAAATGAACATTGTCGGCGGTGTCTATGCCGTGGCTGCGTATACTAAAGGGTATTTGAACGCCGCGTGTGGCACGGTGGTCGCGCATCGAGGAAATAAGTGGGTGTGCGAGCAGCTGAGCAGCTCTTCGAATGGACCGCTCCACTCCGCTTGGCTCTTTCCGAGGACGATTCCTTTAATTGACGTGGACGAGGGTTTGTCCCCGACGCGTGAGGAGGCGGTGACCCTGATGACTTCCTCTGGTGGTCTTCAGGTGGCGGCGTTCTACGGAGACACATTATCTGTTGAGAGGTTGCTGAGAAACGGCACCGATCCGAACGCGCGAAGCGACTGTTTTGGTTACGCCCTATATGCCGCCGCTTACGGCGGCCATGCGCCTATCGTCTCTCTGTTGGTCAGTCGGGGCGCCAACATGGACGGTGAAGGGTACCGCGGCACGCCACTAGAGGCAGCGGCACATCAGGGGCACGTCGAAGTGGTGCAAGTTCTGTTGAGCGAGGGAGCTGGCATGGGTTCCTCTCTGTTGCACGCGTCTGGAGAAGGTCATGAACAGGTCGCGCGCTTGTTGCTCGCACGAGACGTCGTTGAAGTCAACATCAAGAATTATATCGGACAAAGTCCGCTCTTGCTTGCGACTCAGAACGGACATCGGGAACTGGCAGTGTTACTCCTAGGGCACGCTGACATCCGACCGGACATGAGAGATGACTATGGCAATACGCCCTTGTTGTGGGCATCGAGTCGGGGATGGGCTGATGTCGTCGAATTGCTCCTTGCACGTCGAGACGTTGACCCAAATCTAAGCAACAACGACGGCGATTCGCCCTTGCTATGGGCGTCGAATCGGGGACGGGCTGACGTCGTCCAGCTTCTCCTTGCGCGTCGAGACACTAATCCAAATCTAAGCAACAACGACGGCGACACGCCACTAGCGGCTGCATCTTTGATGGGATTTGACAAGGTCGTGCGGCTGCTGAACAGACGAGATGATCTGCGGCCCGATTTCGCAGACAGACGATTCTGTCCTCTCTGGTGTGCAGCGTTTAACGGTCATGGCGAGACTCTGAGGCTTCTCCTCGAACGATACGGCGCCAGACCGGATGATTACGGCCGCCATGGCAAGACACTGCTTTGGTGGGCAGCACATCGTGGCAACTATGCGGTGGTGCGTCTGCTCCTGGCGCGGGACGATGTGGATCCGAACCGCCAGGATCTTGAAGGGTTTGCACCCCTATTCTCAGCTGTAGAAGGCGGCCATACTGCTGTTGTGCAGCTGCTTTTGGCACGCGGGGATGTGGACCCGAATCTCGGGCCAGGGCTTGGTACACCCTTGACAACTGCTGTCCGTCGCCGTGACAAAAGTATCGTGCGATTATTGCTTGGACGTTCCGATACCGACCCCAACAGGTCTGATGGTGTGAATACTCCTCTTATCATTGCGGCAACTGGCGGTGACGCGGATATTGTACAACTCCTTTTGGAGAAGGTCGATGTTAATGTGACGGACCGGAGTGGCAGAACGCCCCTATGGCACGCGGCTGTTGGAGGCCACGACTCGGTAGTGCAGGTTCTTCTTTCACGAGACGACGTAGATCCGAACGTCGCCTGGGACGATGACAAGACACCACTCCGTATAGCCGCTAGGCTAGGGCACGAGGCCGTGATTCGGTTATTTCTAGCTCGAGGCGATGTCGATCCGAATATGAGTGGCATTGATGGCACACCGCTATGGCAGGCAGCCCGCTCTGGACATAACGTCATTGCGCAGCTGCTACTGGAACTGCCGTACACGGATCCGAACGCTCAGTCAGAAGAGCACGAGAGAATACTGCGCACACCGTTCCGAAGCACTGGGAGCTCGATCGAAATGGTCTATTGTTTTGGCTATAGAAGAGGACGAGGTGGCGGGGAGACGCCCTTGTCTGTCGCCTCCCGGAAAGGCAAGGAGACGACCGTGAGGTTGCTGCTGAAACAGCATCGAGTCGATCCGAACCTGACGGATAGCTCTCGACGGTCGCCACTGTGGTGGGCCGCCTACGAAAGACACGTTGGAATCGTGCAGCTCCTGCTGGAGCATCACGGTACGGATCCCAATCTTCGCGATGGTGAGGGCTGGACTGCCCTGCTTGTTTCCGCGAACGAGGGACACGATGTGATAGCAAGGCTCCTGCTGAAGCATGCCAATACGGACCCGAATATTGCCAACAAGGACGGCTGGACTCCGTTACTCGTATGTGCGAGTAGTGGGCATGAAGCCATCGTGGAGCATCTGTTGGAACATCCAGACATTAATCCATCTTTGGGACTGGGTGACGGTACGACCCCACTAATACTCGCTCAGCAACATGGACATGATAGGATAGTCCGTCTCTTGGTGCAGCATGATGGATTCTCAGATGGGAAGAGTCATAGTAGGAGACTCTGAATTAGGCAGTACATCAGGGTCGGTCGACATTTTGAGGGAGAGGGTTGTGGTCACATTCGGCCGCTTAGGCTCTGTTGGCTCCTGACGTCGTGGGAAAGCAGGACCACTCCTACGAAACCCCAACGGCCGTGTCCGGCGCACGATTAATTTCGTGATTTTTTGCATGTCTCAATCCAGATGTACATCCGGCGCTCTTGTTTCCACCCTCTGAGCGAACTTGGCTCTGGTCCGACTTGTTGCAACCACCAGGTCGACAACCGGACTACTATGCTTCTCCGGGGCGCAAACTGACTGAACATGACATGCTGCGCTCAGCGGAGCGACTCTCTCGACTGCAGCTAACTGGATTTGTCTAAACTGTTAATGGAGGTGCCGACGCGAGAGTAGGAACTCGGCGGTGCGTTGAACAGCATGATGACGACCAATGTAACGATGTTAGTGGGAATGGCGCCGAGGAGTCATCTGCAACAAGCCACACCGGCCGCTTCATAGCGGTTGATTCGGCAAGAGCGACACGTCATCTGCAAAACATTTTATTTGAACTCATTCCCGCTCTCGGGGCGCCGTACTACACCACGGACGTAGTCCACGGCTGCTGCGAATCAGGGTGATCCGGTGCGACATCCAAATGGCCTCGAGTCAGTGTCGCTGCAAGACATCCGCGATGCGGCCGAGACGTGGCGGCATGAAATACCGATTTTGACCGTTGATAGGCCTTGACATGCAGAAGCTGAACACCTGCCGTGCCAGTCATGATGATCAGGTCTCACTATGCAACCGGCAGCTCCCCAACAACGACGAGCGCGATGGGATGGTGGTGCGCCCGCTAGTTCTCCCACCCCCAGGTAGGTATATATAATACAACTCAACCATCTATCGAGGTCAGTCGTGCTCCTCGACTGGTCCCCACACATCAAGCGTCGCGATTGAGGCCGAGGTAACATGACGGCGACAAGCACATCCACAGTAGCACCCGGGCTTGCCTCCGCCAGGTCTACCCACCGGCTCAACCAGATTGATAAGGTCAGAGCCAATGGCGTGGGCGAGCATGTCTCGCTCCCTCAACTCGTCGTTTGTGGGGACCAGTCCGCCGGGAAGAGCTCTGTTCTGGAACGCGTCACGGGCATTCCGTTCCCGCGGCAGGAAGGCCTCTGCACCCGGTTCCCTACAGAGATCATTCTTCGCCATAGCTCTGAGCCCCTTCGACTGTCGGCGAGCATTCATCCCAGCACCCGCCGCTCTCCCGAAGCACAGGAGCCCCTGAGAGGATATCGCCGCGAACTGTCAGATATGTCCGAGCTGCCCAGCGTCATCAACGACAGCGCGGCTTTGATGGGCATCCGTGGACATGGACCGAACGAGAATGCGAACGCCTTTGCACATGACGTGCTCCGGATCGAGATCGTTGGACCGGTCGGTCTCCACTTGACAATCGTCGATCTGCCGGGCCTCATCTCGGTCGCCAACGACGAGCAGACGGACGATGACGTGTGCATGGTCACCGAGATCGTCGAGAAGTACCTGGCGAGCAGCCGCACCATCATCATGGCCGTGGTGCAGGCTGGCAACGACGTGGCCAACCAGCGGATTGTTCAGCTCGCTCGGAAGTACGACCCCGATGGCGACCGCACCGTGGGCATCATCACCAAGCCGGATCTGATTAACGATGGTGCCGAAGCAAAGATTGCCATGTTGGCGAAGAACTTGGACGCCGTCAAACTGAAGCTTGGTTTCTTTCTCGTGAAGAACCCAAGCCCCTCGGAGAACAAGGCCGGGCTGTCCTGGGACGAGTTCTCTCGGCGCGAGAAGGAGTTTTTCTCGAGGGCGGCCTGGAGGGACCAGGCCCTTGCCATGGACCGCGTCGGAGCTGAGGCGCTGAGAACGTTCCTACAAGTTCTACTCGACAAGCATATAGAGAAGGAGCTTCCCAAGGTGCGGGAAGAGATCAAGCGTCAACTTGCCACCAAGGAAGCAGAGCTCTCTTCCATGGGACTTGAGCGGCGATCCCCTGCTGACATTCGATATTTCCTCACGAACGCAAGCATGCAGTTCCACCGGGTTGCCGAGGCCGCTCTGGATGGAAACTATCAAGGACCCGATGCGGACTTCTTCAGAGCACCAGGCACTCGCTTGCGAGCTGAAGTGCACAAGGCCAACACACAGTTCGCTGATGATTTGCGCGTCCGCGGGCAGAAGAGAAAGATCGTGACCGAAAACACCGATGAGAATGCGGACGGCGAGTCTGCCGATGAAAATGAAACACAACAAGTGCATGTGACCAAGCAAGAAATGACCGCCTGGGTCAAGGAAGTCGGTGTCTATCTTGACCGCATTTCTAGACGGATAGCTGATGATAGCAGGTCTACATGCATACTCGTGGGCGCGAGCTGCCCGGCAATCACAACCACGTTCTCTTGGAGGAGCTTTTCCACGAACAATCCAGCCCATGGCCCTCTATCGCCCGGAATCACCTGCAAAAAATTCTGGACATGGTGGCACAGTGGATGGTGGGTGCGACGGACGTTTGCACGCAAGAGCGGATTGTACGACAAGAGGTCTTGACACTCTGTCAAGGCACGCTCGACGGAGCAGAGAAGCTCGCCCTAGAGGAGCTGGACAAGCTCATCGATGACGAGAAGCGCCATCCGATCACGTATAATCACTACTACACCGACAATATCCAGAGAGCGCGTCGGGACAAGCAAGAACTGGTCATTGAGCAAGCCCTGTCCTCCGTGAAGGATCAGTGGGTCGGGAAGATCCATGTGTCCAATGTGGCTGGAGAGTTTGAGCGATTAGTGCAAAGTATGCGCAAGAATATCATCGTCGACATGGATGATCAGGCGTGCACCGAAGCTATGGATGGACTCACAGCGTATTATAAGGTGAGTGCGGAACCCTAGGCGAGCTATATCCGACTGTTTCTCACGAATCCAGGTGGCGATGAAGACCTTCGTCGACAACGTCTGCCGTCAGGTTATCGAACGACATGTCTTGGGAGCGTTGCCAAAGCTGTTCTGCCCGAGCACGGTGTCCACGTTCAGCGACGAGGAACTCGTCCGGATTGGATCGGAGCCCGAGAGCCAGAGGCTCAGAAGGACGGAGCTCGGAGCACTGGTCAGCGGCCTTCGTCAGAGTCTCCTCGATTTGCAAGGCTCCGCATGACAGTTCTTGTTTGGTCCCGTGCGCTTGTTGTGTTTCATTTTCATCGGTAGACTCGCCGTCCGTGTTCGTAGAGGCGGATCGGTCCGATCTAGCACATTTTAATACAGTAAAGTCGACTCCCGTTCGTTCACTCAAAAGATCTCCCTTTTCGACTCTACATGGAAGTAACCCTGAAATGTACCATTTCAGGCGGATTTTGGGCGTCAAATCCGGAGACTGCTACCCTTCTCTTATTGTCCTGCAACAGCCATATTTGGCTTCCATGTATTTCGTGTACTAGGTAAGTATCATACTGTAGTCTAAAAACTGCTCATTTGCATCCTCGCACCCGCCGCGTTGGCGCAGAACCGGCCGAAATTGGAGAAGCTCTTGCGTGGCGTGAAAGACCGCCCCAGCACACCCTCGTCAGTTCCTCGATGAACCTGTAGACTGTCGTAGAGACACGATTGATCTGGAGCCATCTGTCTGCGATGGGAAAGGAGACCAGGATCGACATATCATTCAATTACGTGGAAATGGGCCCGGTGGACACCTCAGTGGTTCGTGGAACCAAAAGGCGGTACGATTCGGTGTCACAGCAGATACCATCAGAACGAGCTATACAGCTCGATGCTGAGGAGTTTCTCGGGCCAGCTGTCGACAACCTGATGCGATGTCCGGGACCGCCGTGCCACCTAGGCCGGCACTGCTGGCGAGACGACGCTGGCAAGCGACATCACAGGCTGAAGACGCACCTGGAGAGCCGCGACGATGTGCCCAAAGACATCCGCGATCAAGTGTATGCCAAGGAGCAACAGATTGTAGGACGGCGACGGAAACGTAGAGCTCCTGCGCCGGCTGGCTGTCGACCGATCCATATCACTAATGTTCTCCCGCAGCAGGGAACGGCTGTCTGCTCGGTGGGTTCCAGGCCGCCATCCGTGAAAATAGGATCCTCTGTATCACCAACCCCTCTTGAGATTGCTGGGCCGCGAGATGTGGCTGTTAAGAAGTACACCGCGTGGCAATGCTCGCAGGTCGATGACAGGATTCTCAAGATGGAGTATCAAAAGGCCTGTGCTATAACGTTGGCCAAAGGGCTCGACCTCGAGCTGGTGCACGAGGATCAAGACGCGGATCTCTACATCAAGAACGGTGTGAAAAGGGGGGTTGCGCGACGATTCGTCCGCGACATCGAAACTTGGGCGAGGCATCATGTAGCATAGATAGTCGCGCAAATCTTCAAATTTGGATGCGTCAGTTGATCCCTGGGACACGCGGGCAGATACACACAATCTTGCGCATACGCCGGCGTATCTGGTATCTAGGCCTACATGTGGGCGGGAGCCAGTGTATGTACTAGTATGATTACCGTCGGATGAAGACGAGCGATGGCAAAAAAGGCAACAAGGCAGGGCACAGAGCCTACTCACTGTTGCAGAGGCAGGACGGGCTATTCCGCTCCGTGTATGGCGGCCTAGAAGAAGCATCGCAGTTTTGATGGTCCGCAGGTACCGCCCGGTATCTAAAGGAAAGTACATACAGATTGAAGATGGGAATCATATACAATGTCGAAGAGAACATGCCGGAGAAGCTCGTCGCATTTAACCGCGCTACATCACGTCATCACGTCTTCCAGGGTCTCAGCAGCTCGGCTTACAAGCCGTCGATGGGCAGTACCCGTGTGCGCAGTCGAAGCTGCAGAGCCCCAGGTAGCTGTCATCCTCGCCATCCAAGGGGCATCCCGCTGGCTCCACCTCTGGCGTGTAGGCCGGTGTGCCATATGACGTGCACACGCAAGGCCCGGCCGGGCAGTACCCGTGATTGCACGCGAAATCGCAGAGACCCAGCAGGTTGTTCGACACGCCGGCAGCCGTGGTGCCGCCATTGCAGGTGCCCGTCGACGGCAACGCTGCAGATGAATTGGCCGTCGTTGGCGTCGTCGGTACGGGCTGAGTGGTGGTCCCCGGCTTGCGTGTCGGGGTGGCCCCGCCTGCAGGAGTAGTGGTGGAAGCCGGTGCTGTCGTAGCCGGTGCTGTGTTTGACCCACAGCCGCTGCTGGCAGTGCCGAGAGACGGGGTGGCCTGGCAGGTTGTAACGTGCAAGCCCGCGGTCAGGGATGTGAGCCCGTCGGCCTCGAGAGGATCAGATTCACCATCAGGGAGGATGCCAACGTAGGCATTGAAGTTGTAGATGCCGCAGATGCACTCGCTGGATATGTCCTTCAGTGACGTCCCACTGAGGACGGTTGCCGTGCCGCGTTTCAGTGAGAACTGCTGCTCGCCGACTGCCATGGGCACGGAGAAGGCTGCAGCCCCGGCAGGCGCAGTGAACGTCTGCACAGTGTTATCCCCTGATGTGACAGAGATATTGCCGGCTGAAGTGAGGAGGGTCACCACGAAGACGGAGTCGGACATGCTCTCCCAGCCGTTGGGTTTGCCCTCGAAGTAATTGCCGCTATCGTTGTTTGCCGTGACCATGGTCGTGTCGGTGGCATCGCAGTCAATGGTGCGAAGCGTCGGGCGATACCAGTAGACGACCTGGTCGGTCGTGATGTACGAGTCAACAGACGAGGCGCCGTCATGGTAGGCAGCTATGTAGGGCTTCGCCATGTCGAGCCAGCCGTCGTGAGGCCTACGTCCACGTCAGTCAGGAATTACCAGGACCTTGTGCGATGGTCAAGCTAAGCTGCACTTACATGTCGTTGGTCCACTTGGAGTTCCCATCGTCATAATGCTTGGAGGATAAGGGTCCGATGTAGTGCGACTCGCCGTAGTCGTTCCAGGTGATGATCTCGAGGAACCGCGGCTGCATGGAGAGAATATCGTTCCACCGGCGGTACCACAGAAGGTCGCCCGGGAAGACCCAGTTCTTGGAATAGGATACCTCGGGACCAAAATGGGTGAAGAACCACGCAGATACCGCTGCACAATGGCAATAAGCTGACTGTTCTCGAAGGACACAACACAAGGACGGACTTACGAGCAACGTATGGCTTCGTCCCAAGCCAATTCTGATATGAAGTGTCACCATATTCGACCGTCACGTTCGCACCAGCAGTGGGCGCCTTGTTGTTTCCATTGTTGTCCCAAGCCTGTCAGGTATCGTCAGTTGCTTGATGAAGGAGACTTAGGGGGCAAGGATAACATACCATCCAGTTCAGCGCCGCATCGATCGCGCTCGGGTCTGCCGTCTGATCCGGGTGGAAATTCGGGGCCCAAAACATATTTGTGCCTGCGGAGGATCTCATCGTCGTCACGTCAAGTCCGTCGCCAGCAAAGGAAGAGGCAAAAACCTTCTCGTCAACCATGAGCTGGGCCGGCTTGCTCGCATACTTGGCGATCATGTGCCCGACTGCCGCGGCGTCTGATCCGGCATGGTACCAGTTGAAGTCGAACGATATGAAGACTTTCATCCCGTTCTGATCCGCGGAGTCGTAGGCATAGCCCAGCTGGGTGTCGGTGTAGGAGTCCAGACCAATGTTCAGGGCAAAGGCGTCGATCCCGAGCGACTTAGCCCGCTGCATATCCGCGTCATAGTCGGCTGAGCTTGTCCGGTCACTGACGATGCCGATCTGGAGGCGGTGTTAGCCACACTCTTACGAGGAGAGAAGGATGGAGACGCACCATGAAGTGACAGAACACCAGCCTGTCACCTGGGGCTCGTTTCGTGACTGCAAGCGAGCCAGTGCTTGCAGGTGCCGCCTGTGTATGAGAAGCCGCCCATAGGCAAGACGTGGAAACGAAGGCAAGGAACTTGGAAGCGAGCATCATATTCTCAGTAGATAGAGTACCGAAGCATCCCGCTTCACAGGATACATGAGTGTGGTGGGGCTTAATGACGACCGGAGGCACTCCCAAAGCAGTGCTGTCGCGGACTGTACGCTGGAAGCTCTTTTGGCTTTGTCTGGGAAGATGATTGGTCTGAGAAGGCATGAGTCACGGTTTAGCTTCCCAACCTTCACGCCTACATCGGTTGGCTACCGGGGCGTGACAAGTGCTGCGCGGAGACTTCGACGGGGAACCAGTCGCCAGGGCGTCGTGTTTCATGCAAAGAACACGGAGCTCAAGTTGTAAAGAAGGTACTGTAATAGGCAGCGCTGCCGCCAGTTCCACGTAAGAAAGCGACTTTTGGCGTATGCACTGGCCTCGCGTCTGGTCCGCGTCGTTTTACGTTTATATACGAGTGTCAAACGCGGAGGTTCGCTCTTTTCGCATCCTTCACCTCTCACAATTCCTTTCTATTGTATAGAGGTCCCTCGCCAAATAGCATCTGATGATGAACTTCTCGGTCCAGATCCGGTTCAAACCTCCTGACACAAGCCTCGGCCGTTCCGACCATGTAGGCCGCGGACTTAGATGCGATATTGAGCGTCTGCCGGGTGAGCTCCACAACTGGATCTGCTCTATGTGTGGGCCGCACGAGCTGAAAAAGCTGCGGCTGACGTGCAAGGTGCTGGAGGAAGCCGCTTCCATGTACCTCTTCCGGCGCGTCGCCATATCGCGTCTGCGGCGCCACCTGTCCGTCCTCCAACTGATTTCCGGCGCGGAGCGCCTGGCCAGACATGTCAGGGAGATCGTCTGGTACGATCTAGACCGCGACCAGGAGACCTCCTCGTGGCTGCCTGCCGTCGACGAAGACGGCGTCCCGGCCGCATCGCAAGCCTGCCGAGAGCGGCTATCCTGGCTGCCTTGCCAGCCAAACGCGCATGGAATTACCTACCAAGCGCGGGAATATGAAGCCTACGACAGTCTTATTCGCGACATCATGAACCGTGAGCTCTGCCCGCCGCTCGCCAAGATAGGGGGCATCTGTTCAGTCGCATTGGAGCCGATGCCCGTCGATCAGGTCGTCACCCCTCTGGGGGAGGGGGGCCGCGAGGATGGATACTATCCCTACACGGTGCAGACCATCCTGTCCCGCACGCGACCGGGAGACAACGATTATATAAACGGCCGACTGTTTGTCATCCTTTGGGAGGTCCTGACTCAGAAGGCTAAGAAGGCGATCATTAATCTGGCCTGTGTCGACAATGCGTCAGCCACTATCCCGTGGCGTCTTTGGGACGTTAAGAAAGGGAGAATGTTGGATAGTGAGGGGCTGACGAGCATCTCCTTGACCCTGCGGGACCCCTTGTGCCATACGCTAGGCGTGGGCGATAGCGAGGCCGAGGCGGATGAGTCGGAGGCGAGCGATTCGGATATACCCTGGCGCGATAAGCACGAGGCAATCGTGGCTAGGCTCGGCAGCATGATCAGCAAAAGTCCCCGGCTGGAACGACTAAGCGTCGCCCTGCTAGGCGACGATGGTGGCGACTGGAATGACAGCACGTGGTCCTGGGAAGCTCAGGCCGCTCACGTCTTGAAAGCGGGCGACCCGAAACAAGATAGACTCCTTGACCTTCGGGTCAGGGAGAGGCGCAATCGAGACGTGTTGTGCGGCGACGATCCCGAGCCCGACGGGGAAGCATACCGCATGCTGTTCAAGCCCACCTGGCAAGACCTGTGCTACCTCCATCTCCGGCGGCTTCCTATCAGTGACGCAAGCCTCGTCTCCTTCATCGAGCGGCACGCGTCTTCGCTGCGCCGCATCATCCTCGAGGACTACAGGATCCCATTCCACGTGATCGAGGCCATGAGGAATATACCCGAGCTGGTGCTGGCAAGACTCGAGATCTCGTGCGATGTGGCCGGCAGCAGCGTGATGGTCGCTCCGCATCTCCTCCTGGGTCACATCAACAAGAAAGACGACAAGACAGAGGTGCCCAACGCCGCAAGGAGAGCTCGTGCAGTCGTCACGCACGCGATAGTATGACTTTTGCTTTAACTTCCGCCGCATAGAGAATCATAAAATCTGGGACGACACGAGTATATGGGAGCTAGAGGAGGACATCCTGGACGAGTTCGAGGCTGCACGGTACGAAGATGGCGACGTCGGCTCTGACGTCGAAGACTACGATGTCGTCGAGAACTACGAGGCCTACTGAGGCTGACGAAGATGACGAAGAAGCCGACAAGAATTACGAAGACGCCCAAAGTGACCAAGCCAGCGAAGACGACGAGGACGAGGATGACGGCGAGGATGAGAATGTGGGCGAGGATGAGGACGACCATCAGGCGAGCGGATGATGGAGATGGGCGCGTCCCTCCCTCGCGCCGGGCGCTCCCGTCCTCTACTGGAAGGTCTGGCCCGGCGAGCGCGATGGCAAACCCACCAGGGCTGGCTATTTATACACCGCACCTGTGAACACAGACGTCTTAGAGATAGAGACGCAGAGTACGAAGCCGATGTCGAGTCGAGTCTGAGCAGTCGAGAAGGACGCCCTGGATGAAGACGGTGAGAGAGACGCAGAAAAAGGAGACGATACGTGGCAGGGGAAAGTCGAGAGCGACGAGGCCGGGGACGTGGCCGAGGCGACGCCGTACAGCCGCGTCCTCTCGAAATTTCTCCTGCGTTGCAACATCAAAGATGATGAGTGTGCTTGCGGATTCCAATGCGACGACTGCGACTGCCTGAAGGCCCTGGGTGACTTTGGCGGACTTTTCGGAAGGGCCGCGGGGCCGCCAGGACTGCCTCCTAGAGCCGTTCGGTACGACGATGAATTGGAGCGTCGGGTTTTGAGGGTTATTTGGGGAGGGAGATTATTTGCGTAGCGTCGCGTCTCTTTTTCTTTTTCATTTCCCCCTCTTCCCTTTTTCCTTTTCGGGGGCCTGAACCTCGGCCGAGGGAAGGGCAAGAGTGCCTGCACCTTCTTATCTCGTACGTAGAAGTGACCAATCATTGTTGCGAGCGATGGCGAAGGTGCAGGTCTGACGAGAGTGACGAGGGCGACAAGAATGAGAACAGCGATAGATGAAAGCGGACGCCACCCGGACGAGAAGATGTCTCTACAATGAAAGGCTCTGCAGAAGGCCTCTACAGTACAGCATACGGGCTGCTGTCTCCCACGCACGCCTGTTTGAGGCACTACCGAGCCAAGAGCCAAGAAAACATGGATCTGAAACGCTGCGTTATCCTGAACGGCACCGAAATGGAACCGGTCAATGGCATTGATAGTGGCGGTGGTACAGTACGTATAGTACCTTCATTCCAGTCGGGCTTGCGAACCCGTCCCTCATCTCTCCCTTAACAGTATCATAGCTGGAAATGAAGATCCACCGATGGACCATAGAAGGAAGTTCAGTTTCTCACCATCTTCAGTTCCGGTGAGGGAATAGCTTTCATTCCAGAAATCTTCCGTGGCATCTTTGAGAGTGGACGTGGCGATGGTAGTCCTTTCCATGGATTGAGAAAAGCCTCCGGGTATCTCGGCGTCAAAGCTGCAGTCTGGGATGGACAACGCCACCCTCTCTAGCCGACGCGTGCCATAGAACATCGCCAGGATTCGGTAACTGTCCGCCCAAATAGTGCCGTGAAGCAGGAACTCGTCGAGATGTACCTCCGGACGGCCAGTCAGGTGGGAAGCGACGTCGTAGGCATCGTACACTTCCAGACCTTCCAACCACACTGCTATTACGACAACGCTTTGTGCTCCTTCATTTATGAATCTTCTCCTCCACTTCATTGCTCTCTCCCAGTTGCTGAAGAAGGATATAAGCGGTCCAGCAGAGGGGCGCCAGGTTAAATGGTCTCGGAAGGCGTCATCATCGAGATCACGGAGCGGGTCGCGAGCGGTCATAGAATTCCCCGAAAAACTGCTGTTTCGGCTTCGGTGCTGTTCGTCGTGAACCTCAACTCGGAATCCCACCCGCGGACCAAACCTGAAATTTTCGTACTGATCCATCTGCCGAATCTTAAGTCGTTTCGTATCAAACTCTAATACGTCATCAGTTTACGACTCAGCATCGCAGACAAGGTTCGATTAAGGACGATTGTCAATAGAGATACATACTGAAAATGTAAAGAGTAGAGTCACCAGATGTTGAAGTCGAAGAAGCTTGCAATAAACTCTCAGATCCGAGGTGTAGTGCCACGAACGAAGAGACAACCGAAGTTCAACGTCAGGCCACGCGGGTCGAACCGTTGCGGGGCAAGAGATTTGGAGATGGCTGGCTTTGGTAAGCTAGCTTCATCCGATTCGCTCATCCAGTGGAACTTAAACCCTGATTCCGGTACTTTCTTTTTGCACTAAAAACCGCCAAAGCCGCCTTGGTGAGCGATGCACCTCGGGCGGTGCGGGGAATCTAGATAGGAAAAGGGCAAATAGGTCAGCTATTCCGCTCTATTTCTTGTATCTCGAGCTGTATCCTCTCGATCAACTTGAGGCGCATTCATTCCACCCGCTCTCACCCAGAAAGCCACATATATCAACGCTACAACATGAGGGATAACGAGCCAGAACACCAATTGGATTAGAGCTTGAAAGCAAACCACGGGTTGTCTTTGAGCTCCTTAGCTGTCGACCGCTCCTCCGGAAGCCAACAGAGCATTCTGCGCATGAATGCGAGAAACTTGTCCCGGCCTGGCTCGGGAATGTACTCTGATACCTCGTCCGCCAGCGTTCGCGAGTGGGGGATTGGTTCCTCTTGCACAAACTTGCCTAGAAACCGGTAAGCCTCAACCAAAGAAAGATCTGAGCCGCGCTTCCAGACATACCACTTTCAGTGAAGAAAAGCCCGCCGAAGTACTCGGATGCATTACTGCACAGCTTGCAGGTGCAGTGTATCGATGCCTCATAGGCGGCACCATCGAGCTTATCTACGTTATGACTTATTGTTGCCGAGAGTCGACACAGTAGCCACCGTCCCAGCTAGCCCATGCCTGCGACATGAAGCCTCAGGCCCAACCATTTGCATCGGCGACTTTTTCAGCCACCAGCTAAAGCAATGATTTCATCGAGGCACATGTTGGTTTGATCCAAACAGGGGCTAGTTGCGACACCGCGCAATAGACACAGACTCATTGGCTGTAGTTGGCGGGACTTCATTCGGAGCGTTGGGCGGGAAAATAGGCATAGAACGGGCGGGCGCTGATGATTGATTGGCTGTACTTGGGCTGGCACTGAAATGGACTAAGGCACGCGGCACATTGGGCGAAACAAGAGCCGAGGAGGCTATACCCGATATGGTAACGCATCCCCATCTTAGGGGCCCACAAAGCGCGCGCAGATCACAACGGCGTAAAAACTTTGTGGCCCGTGCATTCAAGATAGCTGGTGGGCACGATCAACCTCGCAGCAATGCTGCCCTATTGGACAAGCCTGCTTCGATAATACCATGGCGGCGCTCGTCCTACTCGGCAGCAGCAGTGACTCTTGGGACTTGAGCTCTGAAACGACGACCTGAGGGTTCGTCACGGTGTAGCCGACGGATTCAGTCACAGCCAATAGATTAGCCCTTATCAACACGCTGCTTGGCGATTGGTTAGGGGATGGCCTCCCAATCCTCCGACCTGTGAACAGTCTCATACTTTCGCGGCCACCCCGTAGTTCACTAGCTGTAGCATGCGGGACAACTGTGACATTGCATCTTAGAATTTGAACCAAGTTAGCCCACCTTAATAAGATGGACCCTTCTGCCGCTCTCTTCTGGTCGTCTTCTTCCATGGATCCATCCGTTTCTCTCCATGTCTCCAGATCCGCATCCAAACACACCCTTCCATCTCGAACCAACAGATCACAGGCAGGTGCTAAAAGGCCCACGGGCTCGAAGTCTCCTCTCCGATAAAAGCAGCCTCAAAAAAGGGTTCGCACGCTGGAGATTGCTTCCTGAAGTGTCTTCGATGACTGGCGTAGCGAGATGGAGATCGCGCAGGAGACGGGATAGCACAATTCGGGTCAAAGAAGGGCACAGCAATCGGCTCGTCAAGGCACGGGCCGTCCAACTCGGCTTCCTCCTGGTACCTCTCAAAGCACGGGTGAGCGGTTTTGGGCGGACAGTGCGGTACTTATCCAACAAAGAAATGAGACAGAATAGAAGAGCAATTGCCTCCGAATCTGGCGTTCGGAAGTAGAGTCACCACTTAAACGGTTTCTCTTTGTGGCTCTTATGTAGACTCGAAACGCAGCGGCCCTTTTTGGCTCTCATGTCTGTTCTGCTTACTCAACAGTATTAAGGTTGTCCAATAACAGACCACGTTTCGCAACGGGTATGTCAGCCACTTGAGGCGCTCACACAAAACGGAGTGGGTTTACTCTTACCCCCCCAATCCCATTCGCGTACCCCCCCTGGGCCCACAAACTTACCCCCCCAAAGTACAGAAATGTCGCAGCGAAGCCCCGCCCCGTTTGGATCTTTTCAGTATCCTGTCAATTGACACGCACAGTCATACTGACTGGCAAAACAGAAACGCCGCTTGCTCCACTGCGTTCAACCATTCCATTGCCTATAACATCAAGTAGGCTTTCAGAAGCAGGGTAGCTCATCATTGTGGTGTTGACACAATTGCCCGCGTCTTCCCATGGAGCCTGAAGCCACCACTGTACCCCGGCGCCACAGGAAGCGTCAGAGAGAAGGTGCGCTTCTTGAGTTGTTTGGAGCTGGCAAGTGATACTGATGTGATTGGACAAGACGATCAAGAGCTGGGAAGAGATGCTCGTCTCTCCCAAGGAAAAGAGGTGACGCCCAAGGAGGCCGGAAGTGATTCATATCCACACGAAGCAAGTACGGCTCCAAATCGTCAAATAGCCCTGATTACCCATTGATGAGTACTCGTATAGCTAGTTCAGAGAACGCTCGCTGTGCTACTAGGCAGGCTGGTCCCTCTACCGCCTGGTTAGCAATACAGGACTACCTCCCCGCTGACCAACAGCAAAACCCCCCTAACACCCCCTTAATTCGTAAGCTTGAGGTCTGGCCACCAGTCAGACGCCTAGAGTTCAATACAGACCGCCGGAGGGGAACTTTCTCAACTAAAAAGCCCATCAACATCGCAGCGGCCTTTGTCTTTGTAACCGGAGATGAGACCGGCCTGCCGTGCAGTAAATGCGCCGCTAGGGATGGAGTCTTTTCCCAATGCATAGTTGCACCTGGGCAGGTTCAGGATGATGTCAATGGTGCCTGCGCCAACTGTATATATCAAGGACGGACAAAACACTGCAGCCTTCTAGTAGGGTTCCGGACCGCCGAGTCCTCCATACCCTCATGTAAGTGTTCATCCGATATTAACCCTTCTAATGAAAAAGGGCTCAATAAGTATTAGATATGACGGACCAGTTTCGGACTATAGCGAGCATGCAGCTATTCCGAGGTAATATTGAAAATGGACAGGAACAACACGGGGACAGGCATTCGCATTGTCCTTTAGAAAAGTGTTTAACGGAACTCAGAGCGGATACACCACAAGATCGCCGCGTTCTTCGTGCCAATGCTCATATAATTCTAGCTGCATTGGACCTGCTCGAGGCTGAAGATGGTCCGGAAGGGAAGGAGGATAGCGAGGACAACGGCTAATAGGCCACTTAGGGACGCCGCAGAGTATACTTCCTGTCTACCTATAGCTATCTATGTCTTGTCCTTTCCATACAAACGCTCTTGCTCTCTGACATCTGTCTCTACCTGTTCCCACAGGTAGCCAGGCCCTCTCGCTCTAGTTCGATGGCCATTGGCCTCGATATCCTTCCTGACGACTTCTTCTATACGTGCGTCTTCTGCATTGCTCCAATCAAGATACGCCATTAACTCCTCTACCGCCCACGGCCTGGCAACCTTCCCGATCTTCTCTTTTCCCATGTTCTTATAGTCCAAGCACCACCTATAGGAAGCCCTTGAGAAGCTAAGTGGAAGTTTCATTGCTTTTCGATACTCTTCGTTGCCTTTGAGACTGCCTACTGGCTGTTGAGCATACCAGGCACTCCTCACAGTAACATATCTGGCATAGATAGCTTCTGGAGAGTCATATCTCAGAGTTCCTGAAGATATGAGTGCTGACAGGCTATCATGCGTCCCATCCCAGGACGTGATTTCTTCGTCCTATTCTCACTCATCAGTACAGGGTTATTTGTGCACATATTTCAACTTACAGGAAAACTCCCAGTGTCGACATAATATTCCCATCTTGCCCTATTCCAATGAGTCGTTTCGTTGAACAATGGATCTTCTCTACGATTGGGACTGTCATCCCATTCGGTAATATAATGAGCCCGACGTTCCGCCCTTATCGCATTGTCGACTCGCTCTCGTCTTGCCTTCTCAGCTTCCTTCTTCTGGCTGCCCAAAGACTTGCCAAATACCATTGTGTAACCCCAATCGGCCAATTCGGCTTTCAAACTATCCGCATCGCGAAGTTCCGCTCTGAAATAATCAGCTAGTGCATGGACCTCTTCATCGGTCCACGTCGGGTTAGGATCGATGATGTTTCCTTGAAGGTCTCTCCGAGACGGGTTCTCCAACATAGTTTTAGCGCGCATGAGGAATGGGTCTGGAACGTTCCCAGAATTGAGGATGTTGTCGTAGACTTTCCAACTTCTCTTGCGTCGATAAGTCGCCCAATCCGTATCCTGCACAAGATATCTTGCCTCCCAACTTGCCTTTTCCATCAGATATCGACTATAAATGACTTCTACCCTACTTTCATGCATTGGCTTCGTCGGAGATGTTTCCGTCCAGGGTACGAGGCCCAGCTCACCCAGCGGGGCCAGCAAAGGCTCCGGTTGTAAGGGCGATGTATGATCCGTGGTACTTGGTCGTTTTGGAGACGGACGGATCGCAAGCGGACTGGCTAACGTCTTACAAGCAGATGGCCCCGCCGATCCCTGCAGTGGTGTAAGGGGCCTATCGGTGTCCTCCCTGAACTCCACGGCATTCGGTGAATTCACGGATGATGATATCAGAATCGGCTCCCTATTGCTTTGTGCTGGGATATTCTCCGGATTCGGATCCGAACCGGGGTTAGGTAACTTGGGTTGCATCTTGCCGCCGATCTGGCCAAGACGATAAGCCATGCATTTGTCCTTGTTGTCACAACGATGACCAACCAGACCACAAGCAGAGCATTTGTATTTGCGTCTTTGAGAAGCCTCGTTCACTGTGAGTATTCTTCCTGTTGCTGAACGGGGCTGATGCGCCAAGGACCTCTCGTCCCTTATCTTCGGTGGCTCCGAAAGCAAATCACCGTGAGGATGACGAGTCGTGATGCTGCTCGCTAGGCGTATTTGTGCGCTTACAACTTGGACACACTCTTTAGGAGGACTATCAGACACGCTAGAAGCCAAGGTCTGGAGCGGCTGAAGATGAGCAAATATCCCGCTTGGGTTGATGGTTTCCAGTCTCGACGAGACGTTGTCGAAGATATCTGCTGTTAGATGGTCGTCAGCCCTTCGCTTCTCTGATAGCCAGAACCAATGGCGATGAAAGTCTGCAGGTCGGAAATATTGGTGGTCAGATTCTTCAATTCTTTCCCAGTCGTGGGCGCATGGAAGACCCATCTCACGGCGAAACTGTCCAGAGCAGGGTTTGTATGCCCGAGCGGGGTTTCTCTGCCGGTGTTCCATTACTAGGTCGACTGCCTTCCAAGTAACTTTGCCAATAACCTCATTGAAAATCCTGCTGACTCGGTTGGGAATATTCAGCTTTGATTGCGTCTCGACATTTCGATGTTGCTGAATCTGCATTTGGACCGACCTCTCAATGCCTCTGCAGGTGTTGAGGAAATCGCTATTCTTCCGTTTGTTGTGACCAATGAATGATTTCAAATGTTTGTGTTGAGACTCTCCCCTATAACCATGCATGAGCTCTACAGGAATCAATCATACCAAGTGTCAATCTTACAGAGTGCTCCACAATACTCCAAAGAAAGGCGTGTCAGGAAAGAAAGCTTTACATAGTGCAGTCTTTCTGCCATAGCGTAGCCACTCCCTCTTAACGCAGTCAACAGCGTCACACTGGGTTTCAGACTTCGACCAAGCAGTCGAGAACTTATTCCATTCGGTGACAAAGTCTGCTGGAGTGGGGGCGTCAATGACGGAGTAGCAGCCAGATTTAAACAACGCCCAATCTTCGTCCGAGGAAATACGTTCTGGTGTATTACAATTTCTCTGGATGGCCTCGAATACATGCCAGCGGCAGAGGATTATCATCGCGTCTGGATAAACGGCTCGAATAGCATTTGATTCTGCAACTTCTCCGTCGACGATGAAGACCTTTACCGTAACTCGCTGTCTTTTGAGTTGTCGAAGGGACCAGATATAATACTCTTCTTCTTTGCCGTAAACAAAAGATACCGCCAAGGTGTAGGGTTTCTGACGTCCGGTGAAGGCTATAAGAGTGTCAATTGATGCACAAAGAAATCAATCATGCATTCACCTACAAACGAAATGCATAAGAGGCATGTTGTAGGCATTAGTGCCAAATGTGGAATCCATTATCACGACTTCTAGGTCTCTTTCTGGTCCTTGCAGATCGAGGGATTCCTGGTAAGCCACGAAGAGGAATCGAAGTTGATTGGGATCTTCTTCTTGGAAGCCCGGCTGGCAAGTTATACCGCGCCTTTGGTAATCTTTGTAGAGCGCATTCAATGGAGATAGACCTTGTAGGGATTGGTGATATAGGGTCCTTCGACGATTATGAATGTCTGCTGCCAGAAGATAATCGATTCCACGCTCCATGAAAATGCCTAGTATCTGTGAAGTCTTGACCCTGTTAAGTATCAACTTGTCGACTTCTTCTTGGTCTTCTCTTCTGAGGCGGCGGTGACTAGGATGTGCAGCTGGGCCGTCGCTCGGCTGATGATTGTGAACATGCTGATGCTCTCCCTGCCTGTACCTAATCTCCCATCGGTCGGTGCCCGCCTCTACCTCCACGGCGTTGAAAGCAAAAGGGCATCCTGTCTTCCTCGATCCTCTATCAATCTTCGGTTGTCGCTTTCCTTTGGCTTTCGCTTCTCGGTTTACCTTTTCTTGGAAGTCCGCATCGAATGCTGGCCTTGCGCCTGCACGGTCACACTGCCAGACAAGCTTTTTTTTGCCAATTGGATTGCCTGTAGCTTTTGATACTTTTTGATTGGTACGTCCAATGCGAATCCCATAGCCTTGTGTTTTCGCAAATTCAAGAACGTCTCGTTTCATCACTTCAAAGGAAGGATAGGCTGTACCTTCTGGAGGCAGTTTGAGTTGGTCTTTGCGTACAACGGTCGAAGCCGCTAGCACAAACGTAGATGAAGCTCCTGACCTTGCATCTACGTAATCCTCGTCGCTTGAAGTGAAATCGTCGTCCAAACTGTTCGATAACGCGGACATGGTGCTACAGATGAGACCCCTTTCTCAATGTCCTGTCAATTGACCAGCAACTGATGGAAGTGGAGAAAAACTTTTCGGTCTATCATATTGATCTCAGGCATAAACCTGACATCTCCCTTTCATACAAACCTTCAACGACAATCATAGTCCAAACCTTCCGTTTTTTAGTACAGTCACGATGAAGCATACAGATACAGTGCAGCAGTTCTCAATTGACAGGATACTGAAAAGATCCAAACGGGGCGGGGCTTCGCTGCGACATTTCTGTACTTTGGGGGGGTAAGTTTGTGGGCCCAGGGGGGGTACGCGAATGGGTTTGGGGGGGTAAGAGTAAACCCACTCCACAAAACGACGTTACGTGGCTGATACAGCTCTTTGTGGCTTACGCGCTGCATTCAACGTAACTTTTGAGGTCCATCTCTCCCACACTCCGAGAGCGTGTTCATCATGAACAACAGAGTGTCCAAGGCTGGATCCGGGCGGTCTCGTAGTCCTGCGAGATCAACTGCTGAAATCCTGCTGTAAGAGAGTGATCGGTTTAACCGTATGTACAGTATGTCTTGGCTCGAGTTCACTTCTCTTTCTCCACCAGGCCAACAGGAATCAGGTCAGGATGATTGGCTTTCAACGCCCGCGGCCAGTTTCACCCTGCAGAGGCGAGCCGAGGAGTAGACTCGCAACTACCTCGTCTGCAGCCCGTGTTTGCTAGGCGGTGCTACTGTAACTCAGGAGCGCGTCGGTCTCAATGCTCCTTTTTCGCCCCCAGCCGATGGCTGTGGATGCCAGACCCATTGGTCCTGGGTTCATATGGCCACGGGGGTTAGCGGTTTCGATTTGGATGCGCGTGTTCGCCGCCCAATCACCCGCCACGAAGATCTGCCATGCTAGAACGCGACTTGAGTCATCGGCATGGGCATGATTTCTGTTACGTGGTATCTGGAATTTATTCTATATCCACTCCATCTTCTCGGTCAAAATCACCCTCACTGTTCTCATCCAAGCCGACAGCATCCAAATCAGTCATCACGAACTCGACCCTCCCGCAGGCCGAGGCAGCATAGCCCCAGCGCAGCGGTCTTACTAAAGTGGTTCCGTGCTCGACCCCTTCCCTGCCCGAGTTCCTACAAACACCGACAGTCTGGCGTCTCGTCGAAGCGGCGCTCGGGCTCGAGGAGCCCGAGCCCGAGCCCGGGATCTGGTGGATGTAAGGCGGGTCTTGAGGACGTTAAGAGAAGTCAAGAACGGCACGTACTCGGTCAAGAAAGGCGGGCCACAAGGAAAGTACTTGATCCAGCGGACGCTTCGCTATTCCGGCTATGAGCTACTACAGGAAGAGCTGAAGAAAGAGGGAAACGAAGACTTACTGCATGTTCTCGAGGATCTCCAGTAAGCCTGCTTTTCCAAGATCACGGCATGCGACGCTTCTGACATGCTAGCTTCGACTACATGCGTCGCCCTCTCCGAGGCGACAAGCACTTCGTCATCCATGTGCCGTCTACCTTCCACCAGAGCATGGCTGGGATATTTAACGAGGAGATCATTGAACGGCTAATTTCCATAAGGAAAGGGGAATTTTGCACAGTCGATAGCACTAAGGAGGAAACCAAGAAGGTGGCGAGGAAGATTCGTTCTTCGCTCGCAGCAAGGGTGGAGTGCAATGAACCCCACGGCGACCACCTGGATCCAGATCTCTCCTATACTTTTAGGGACTGTACGGTTGCCGACTTGTTGGTTGAAGTGGCATGGTCTCAGAGCAATTTGCGATTGCCCGACAGGGCACGCCGATATATTGAAGGGAAGAACGGCAGAATCCGAACTGTCATCGGGCTGAATATGGGTGATATCTACCGGGGCGGGTCTCAGGCGACGTTCTCCATATGGAAAGCCCAACTTATCGGCGGCAAGTGGAGATCAATCCCAGCGACTAAAGATCAGGTATGATGAGACGTTCCGAAGTCCCAGGTTGTTACAGTAGTTCTGATGGCCACCCAGGTGTTCATCGACGAAAATGGACAAGCCGTCAAAGACTGCATCATGCGTCTCTCCCTGAAAGACTTCTTATGCGAACAGAAAGAGCATAAGATGGGAGGCTTTGAAGATGTACCTCTGGAGATTTCCTCGGCAGAACTTCATTGCCTTTATAAGCTTGCATTCAGGCGGCATGTTATGCGCGAGGCAGATGAAGAGCTGGATGAAATAATGAGGAAAGCAGATGAGTCCTTGGAGAAGATGCTCAGGATGAAGGAGATGGAGAACGACTTGGCAGAGGTGCAAAACATGATATCCGAGATAAAACACGGTGTTGTTCTGATGAGACGCTTGATGAAGGACATAAAGGAAAAGATGGGCAAGGTAGACAACGTGATGGACGATGTAGAGGAGAAGAAAGTTGAGGCGGAGAGGAGGATGGCTGAGGTGGAAGCAAAAATGGCTGAAATTAGAGCTGAGGAAGAAAAGATGATCGAGTGCTAGCTCTCTCTGGGAGGCTCCTATAGATGAAATTGCAGATGCAGCGAGAAGGGGTGACTCTCAGGCAACCCGCGGCCGGAGGACGGCCGCGACGATGGCGTTCGGAGATGTGCAGTCTCGAGCTCGACTCGTCAAAACCGGTACTTGGCCTCAGCACCTCAGATCGAATTCAATCGCGTTTCCAACCTACCTGTCACCCTCGCGCTCTGAGGCGTCTGACCGGGACGCCATCCGACCAGCCATCCTGCCCGCCGTCTGCCCACTAGTACAGCGCGAAAGATGCCGACACGCACTGTCATCCTCGTGCCCGAGTATTTCCGTCGCGAACCTACCTGATCAGACCGACGTTCACGCCTCCCGCAGGGGGCTCGTCATCATAGAATCGCCGCCCATCAAAATGTAATCTTCGAGGACGCACGGGCCACAAGTGGGTGTACCCCTTTGTGATCCGTGCACGATGGCGCCTAATAGGGGGACGAGTGCAGTCGTCACTAACTGAGGCTCGTCCCAGAGGGGTCTTCCTTCTCCGCGGGGTAAGCCATGCACTGGTGCCCATCAGCCAGGCAGGCTGTCATCGGAGATGGTGTGTAGCGCATGTGTGTGGATGCACTCCACTTGGGTACATAAGGAGGGGCGGGCCTCCCTTCTCTCGTGAGAACAGGCGGTTCTCATCCTCTTCCTCCCTTTTTTTTTTCTGTGCTAGACCGGCGGTCGGCTGCACACCCCACCAAGAAGCAGCACTGGGGTCGCTGCGCTTCTTGGACACACACACACACACTGGCCTGGCGGCCAGCTTTTTTCTTTGTGTCCTCATGCCCTGCGGGCATTCGCTAGGAAGCATCTCGGAGAGACAGTCTTGGTACCTGCGAAGAGGTGACGCTTCGCTCTTGTGAGGAGGACCTTCATTCCGACTCTGTGGAGGCTCCATCGTTGGAGCTGCAGTCTCCCCCTTGACCTTGTACCGGGCTGGTAGACAGGATGGATGAGAAGGAACCTCTTCTTCTTGCCGAGGAGCGCAAGCCTTGTTCTGTGTTGCGGCAGCGTTTTACGGAGTTTGCCGACCCAGGAAGTGTGGTGGAGTGGCATCGTGATGATGCTGATGGCAGGCTGGATGGCGTGAGGGATTTACGCATTGCTCTAGTCTTGGAGTCTTCTTCGTGGCGGCGCACGCGGCGGGAGCCTAAGTTGACTGCTTTGTTGCGCAGGCTTTTGATGCCTCTCTATGGTGACGGCAGGCTTGCTGTCTTCTCCTTTCCCACTGTTCCTGCTGATAAGGGAGTATCAGCCTTTGTTTTGTTGCAGTGCTGGTCTTTTGCGGAGCTGTCCTTGCGTGAGGTGAAAGACGTTCTCGTTCCCGTCTTTCCTGACTTGTTTTTGGCTTTTTGGATTGTGCCGTGTCCTTTGTCTGGACAAGAGATGTGGACGTACCAGTTGGAGCAGGTGCTTTGTGGTGCCGAGTGGGCCTTCTTCTGTGAGACTGATTCAGTCTCTGCTTTGTTGCATGAGGAGCTTGGTGTCTGGAGGGCATTGAGGATTCTTGAGGGTTTGTTGTGCATCGACACAGAGGTTGGTTTGCCTGTCTATGCCAATTTGTGTTCGGCTTTACATCGCACAGAGTTTCTTGATGGTGAGCGGTTTTGTGCTCGGGAACCGGATGGTGCTGCCACCTTCTCGTGACTGTTGGTGTGGGATCACGCCTTCCCAGTTAGGAAATAGATTGAACTTCGTTTTTCCCCTCTTACTCCAGAGTATCAACTTGCATTGCGTAGATACTTCTCCACCTCGTAGATACGTTAACTCTCGTAAGATGCTTCATAACCTTACACTTTGTACCAATCTTACACTGTTGAGCCACAACGGGGACACTGGTCAAGCCTCAACGGGGAGACGTCTCTGGCCACAATGTACATCAAGTTGGTACTCTGGGGTAGTTAGCCCTTTGAACTACATACGCTTCGCTCCGGTATCACAGGCTGCGCCTGTAGGGCATTCCACAATGGTCCCCCGGGGGGGGGGGGGGGGGAACATTAAGTTGGTACTCAGGGCTACAGTATCAAGTCTGTACAAAGTGTGAGGTCCACTATCGTGTGTGCATCAGGTTTCCACAGGCAGACGCGACCGTGGCAGCGCGCTGTTTTCTCGCGATTCATTATTGCGGGTTGGGCGAGGGCCTATATGCAAACAAAGGGGGGCTCCTGATGGGCTGCGAGCACACAGCTGCAGTCCTGCATGCTTAGTCTAGATGTGAATATTGAGGGAAGGGCGGAACTCGGTCACAGCCACGAGTGGAGATAGGGGACGTACACACGCACTCTTTGCCTTGCTAACCCGGCACAAAGCGACATTGGACCTGCATGTGGGTACACGGTACAACCGCCTACACGCACTCGTAAGTCCACACTAACGCGGACCGATCGCACCACACCAGACACGCTGCGCAATGACACGCTCGCGCTAGGTACCCAGCCTACATTGCATCACGCTTGGACTGTCGAGATACCGCGGATCTTAGGGAAGATCGAACAGCAGATTAAAGGTACGGCACCACACGCGCTCCCGACCGTGAAGCTAATGCAGTGCAGTCGAGACGCGTCAAGGGCTCCACGCCTGGCTCGGCCACTGCTCTCCCAATGACCGGTATGACGACGACTGCCTCCAGATGAGGCTCGACGGCACCTGCGACTGGATTCTCGACCGGCCCCAATTCGCCTGCTGGCTCACCCAAGAGTTCCCCGCACGACCACAGCTGCTGTGGGTCAGCAGATGTGCGCGGTTCGGCAAAGGGTGGCTACTTCTTTGTACAACGAGACAAAAGACAAGATCATACTCCGGAGTATGATTGAGTTGCTGGACGATGGGTCCAGTGTCACACAACAGGGAGGAGCGAACGGAAGGAGGCAGAGCTGAGTTATTTCAGGCGGGGCCACTGGCATGGTCACAATTGACCTCCCATGCCTGAGACGGGTTGCTCTGCCACGAGGATATTCTTGCAAGGCGGAATGATATCAAGACCCAGCTCATTTTGCCATCCACACGGCATCCGCCTCGTCTGCCGTTGCGGATTGGAAGGGGTGCCGGTCGAGCCAATCTCCTGCCTTCTCCTTGACCGCGTGCTTATGGAAAAACTCCTCCAGGGATTGATTCAAGTCTAGCCGTCGTCAGCAGGCCGTCCCCTCGCACCGTATTAGGTAGAGTCTCGGACCTTGAAGCGATAAGCCGTGAGATGGCTGTAAAGAGAAACGAGAGAGAAACTCGTTGATTAGAATGAGATGGCTCGGTATCCTCGTTCCTAGATATCACGTCAGGTCCGTGTAACAGACAGTCCGCGGCTGAACGCACCCTTTGGTATAGTGTAGATTTGCGGCATCTCGATCTCCTCACCGTCTTCTTCACGATCGAGGAATTCGTCAAAATATCTGCGAAAATACTCTTGCATCGTGAAGGTATTAGGGAACATGACCGCGCCATTAGATACTATCCGGCTCAATCAGCATCTTCCCGACGTGGAAAGAAGAGAGACCTACCAGACTCATCTATGCTGGGGTAGACAAGCCCGTCTTCCGCCACAATGACACCTTCGTCGTATAAGTCATCTGGACGGATTTTGTCTTCCTTGTGGTTGAAGAGACTCGACTTTGATCGAGGACTGTAGTACGCCAGTGACGCAGGAAAGGACGAGTAGATGGCCTTGGCAGAGAGAGCACGTCTCTGCACGCAACCAAGCGGTGCAGAACGCAGTTGGAAGACCGTGCGAATCATAGGTATCTTTCGTCTGCAGCTGATCGCGTGGTGAAAGAGGCTGACGATGATTGTTCTATTACGGTCTCTAGCCTGTAGAAGTTGCTGTATGTGCAGCAAGTCAGGATTAACGTACTGTAGGATTCTAGAGGATGGTCGAAAACAGCCTAAGGCTGCCACCAATTAATCACGTGCAATCGTGCTGGTCCATCGCCCACGGCCCACAGGCCTCAAACTGTTGAAGACTTTCGTGCTCCCTAGAATCATCGTATCAGTTAGGAGAGATAGGTGTTGGTTACGCTGTGAGACGGGCCGTACTGATCAAGGGCATGAGGCTGCAGACACAACTACTTCCTACGGCAGCGGTGAACGCGCGCGAAGGCTTTTCAATCAGGCCACCAAGAAGGACCTCGCCCACAGGGGCTCGTGCCTTGACCGATAGCCTCCTTTCCTGCCAGGAAGAAGCAGAGGCTGCTGATTCTCGTTTCCGTCCCTTCAGAAGATACCTCCTTCGTATTGTCCACATTGTATAGTAGAATAGGAAGTGCTTCGCGGTCTTACTTGCTTGGCCGCGGTGCAGGTAGCCGTTTAGTCGGGCCATCCCTGTTGATCCTGAATGCGGGCATGTATGGAGCTCAGCGCCGTCGTTATGACCGCTAGATCGACACAGTATGGGCCTGCTCTGTTCTTGCTCCTACCATAGTGGCGTGACGGTAAAGGCCATTGGCACCTCATGTCGGCCGCGTACCGCTGTGTCGCGTATAACAACTGCCCACACCAAAGCCAACTCACTCGCAGTCCCCCAGGTCTTCCGAGATCCGCAACGGCGCATAGTTCAGTCCTAAGGCTCAAGGTACGACCACTCGGGTACGGCCCTGATCTGCTGCCACATGTACTTCTCGAGTCTGTTGGCGCTCTTGGCGTAGGGCGTGTTCTCGGAGTTGTAGCGGCGG
>JANBVO010000053.1:0-211246 GCA_030052745.1 Pleurostoma richardsiae
GATATGAGGAATTGGGATGTGTGCGGGGAGATGAAAAAAGTGGGGGGCGAACACGAGCTTGCAATAGACAGTAGCGCAAACCCCCGCCAATCCAATTGCATCACCAGACCAAGTTTCGGCTGGTTATGCGTTAGTTAATGCTCCTTTAATTGCATACGTTCCGTATCGTACTATGGTATGTGCCCGTTCACCTCACGGTTTTCCGCCATGTGTCAATCACAGCATCTCGTCTCATTGTCACCGTCATCCATCCGTCGTGCCTGCATCTTGGGTAGGTCCCTGAGCTTAGGAGCTTGGCAATAATTGGGCGATGTGACTGGTCGACTTCTTGGACGTGGTTGTCGAAACCGTTCGGTTCTCTGTCCCACCCGGAGCCTCACGAAGCTTATACTTTCGGGGTCCAACGTCTTTGGAGGTATCAGCTCTCAGTTTGACTTTTTCCTCGGGTGTAAGAGTAAGATGCAAAGATGGCCAGCTGCGCGTCTCTCGATCCGCTCTCCTTGCACACTGAAACCCCGGAGGCTGCTGAGCTCCGCCGCCGCCGCGCACGTAGAGAGCATCAGTGTGCCGTGCGCGTCGTCCGGTAGTGTCACGGTGAGGTGCGTAAACCATCGGGCTTCCCAACTATGGCGTCTCCAACTCGTCTTTCTGCCGTGAAACTGTCGTCTTTGATCCCGACTCACCCGGATACAGCCTCCACAATGTGAGCCACCACCCGTCGTCTGCTCCTCTCCTGGTCTACCTGCCCCCGTTCTCTCTGCCGGCCAGCGAGGGACTGGCGGGCCTGCCTCCGCTCTTCCATCCGTATCCCACCGCAGCCATCCACTACCGCTGGCCGGACACCGCCAAGGCCCTCGAATCCCTGTCCTCCGGCCGGCTCCTGCAGTGGCCGACGCCCCTCCACGACACCCTCTTCGGCTACGACTGGATCCTCAACAACCTGTCCCGGCCGGGCCTGCAGCGCCGCGACATCTACGTCTGCGGCTCGCACCTCGGCGCCGGTCTGGCCGCCACTCTCGCCCTGACCGAGTCCCACCCGCACCAGTCCATGGCCGTGCGGGGACTACTCGCCTACAACGGTATCTACGACTGGACCAGCTTCCTGCCCGACCACCCGGTCAACCGGGCCAGGAGCCACGGCCTCGACGCGCTCGAGGGGGCGGATCTCCCCGAAGAGGGCTCGGCTTTCGGCTACCTCCGGCAGCTCATGCCCGTGCTCTTCGGGACCCCGAGCAACCTGTTCGACCCGTTCGCCAGCGCGGTCCTGCTCTTCCGCACGGCGGGCATGCTGGTCCCGGAGTCCTTCACCGCCAGCTCCCCGAACCTTCCCCCGTCGCTGCTGGACGCCATCGACGAGCTGTCGGGCGAGCCGCTCCACGGCGACGACGGGACCGTCCCCGGTGTCGATGTCGAGACGGCCCCCAAGGCGCCGCGCAGGGGATATCTCGCCTTCCCGCCGCGGCAGTCCAGCCTCCGGATCCCGGAGGCCCTGCTCCTGCACGAGTCGGCTGCACCGCCGCCGCCACCTGGCAGTTGGCGCAGGCGGCGGAGGTCGATGAAGAAGGCAAGGGCGGGGCGGAACGACTTCGAGAGCCAGGCCGCAGAGCTGGCGGGCTTGATGCGGCGAAGCATCGACAAGCTGGAGCTCAGGGAACGGATGAAGTGGGACGATGAGTTTGACGGGTGGGAGGGCGAGGCCCAACGGCGGGTGAGGGTTGGCGATGTGGGCAGAGTGGGCGATGGCGGGTTTGAGCTGGGCGAGAAGGGAGAGGAGATGGCGAGGGAGTGGCTAGAGGAGAAGTTGGGCAGTGGATAAAAGACTATTCGACTCTTTCGCCACGTAAGCAGGGGGAAAACGCGCCTGAGAGAGACTATGAGCTGGCCGTTTTGCGGAGTATATAGTATACCCAGCCTTTGTTATCTAGAGATGTAAACATCTGTGGCATCTCGAACCCCACTGTCCCTCACCATGTCACGATCATCGAGGTGATAGGAATTTTACAAGTTTATACATTTCTAGTCTGACAAAGCCATCATCACTATTATTGATGTAGAGCTCATGGCTAAGAGCTTCGTTGCGATTGTGCTTGCATCATTGCCTGCAAGACGATTGACAGCCTGCCGAGTCCCTCCACTGCGACGGCTATTTTCCGAAGGCCATGCGACTTGCCGAGTCCCTCCACTGCGGCTGCCAGTATCTGTGAATGTAAATGACGGCACGCCGAGTCCCTCCACTGCGACGGCTAGGTGATCAAAGACGATTTCGCTGAGTCCCTCCATTGTGATGGTCGAAATCACCAGATCCGACGCTCCGATGGGGAGCCTCTACACAGACAAGGCCAGGCGTGGCCATCTGGTGAGAGTGAGGAGACAAAACGCAAGAAGTAGGCCACATCGGGCCAAGGCAAAAGCAGACCTCGCCGGACCATGAGTGAGTACTCGTACAAATGGTATAGACGCAGCAGACCGGCTCTCACAGACTGAGTCCAAGGCGTCACGCACTCCAGCGAAGTCGTCAAATCAATACGTCGCCCCGATCCAATCCAGCATCTTGCAAACAAGCTGCACGGCGAGTAGCCCACCCTTGAGCGCGAGCTTCACAAGTCTGTGCGTGATGACGGCGATGACCCAGACAGCCGTGACGCTGGCCTCCACGACGCCTCTAACGAAGTGGGCTAGTCAATGGCCGCCGCCCAGGCTAGAGGTGAGCATAAGTCGCCGGTTCCGCTTAATAACCTGGTTCACGGTTTTCTCAATCCTCTCCGAGTCCTTGCGCGCGGCCGCCAGCGCCACCTCGATCTCCTCGAGACTCATCTTCTTAAAGTTGTCGATGACGCTACCGACGGCCGCACTGCTGCTCTTAGCTGTAGTGGTAATGGCCGAGTCGCTGATCGTGTCCATAGGACTGGTGGCGGAGTTGGCCGCTAGGCCGGAGAAATCATCGCCGGAAGTGGCGGTTGTTGGGAGGGTGTAGGCATCGGAAGTGGGCGTCACCGCGCCGGGGATGCCGTTGTTGGCGAGGTTGAGAATCATAGGATTCAGGGCGTTGAGGGTATTCGCCGCGTGAGAGGCGGTATTGCCCTTAGCAGCGCCAGTCGCGAAGGAGGGGCTTCCGGGGAGGTTGAGACGCGGCAGGACAGCTTGGTTGATATAGCCCAGAGCCTCCTCACGCGTCATCTTGCTCACCGGGTCCGAAGTGTATGTGTTCGGGGTCTGCGGGAAGTAGCTCGGCGGCCCATTCGAGACAGCGCGACCCTTAACGACACTGAACCCGTGGCCAGCTTCCTGGCGATTGCAGACAAACGAGGCAGGATTGGAAGCGTCTTTGGCGAGGCGAGACTGCAGTTCCAGGTAGCGGTCTTCCTCCTCTCGGGTGAGATTACGAATGCAATCACCATTTGGCGTCAGCATCACCCGACAGCCGTCAATCACCTTGCGAACCACCTTGCCTTCCGCAAGAGCAGCTCGATCCTCTTCAGTGACCATCTGCTTCACCGTCGGGAAGGCTGACGTGGAGTCTTCCTTAGGATAAGAGGGGCTGTAGAACTCATTGCGATGAGAGGTGCCTGAGACAGGCTTAAGGAAGCTCAGAG
Organism: Pleurostoma richardsiae; assembly: GCA_030052745.1. Lineage (NCBI taxonomy): Eukaryota > Fungi > Ascomycota > Sordariomycetes > Calosphaeriales > Pleurostomataceae > Pleurostoma > Pleurostoma richardsiae. The sequence continues at coordinate 3,594 of JANBVO010000053.1, forward strand.
TGTCTGGATCTAGTCCATCTGCGATGAGTTCCTGGAACAGGGTGGCAGGCGAAGGAGCACGAATATCGGGATCCGCTCCCGCTGCAGTAGACTCGACAGACTTTCCGCCTTCCTTGTCTTTAGCCTCGATGTTGTATTTACCGGTCCGGCCCCTAGATGACACGGGTTCCTCCAAGCTCATTGACTCGTTGACAGCTTGGCGATAAGCAGAGGACTCCTCCTTGGCGGGCGGCAGCGCTGGCTGGATCGCAGGGGTTTGCGGTCTGCTCTGCATAGGCGTAGCGGTAGAACTAGCCGGCTTTTCAGTCTTCTCTTTCTCCGGCTTCTCTTTCTTCTGCTTCTTCTTTCGGCCAAGAATGGGCGCAATCTCGATCTCGGGCTCTGGCTTCGGCTGACTAGTAATCAGCGCCGACTCCTTTTTGTGAGCGTCCTTGCGCTGCTTGCGCTGCTGGCTCTTGGTGGTGGATCTGACAGCTGCAGATCCGATTCGCGAAGGCGGAGGAGAGTTGGTGCGGGACGCAGAAGCAGACGCGGAGATGATTGAAGCAGTGTCTGAAATCGCCTCGCTAGCCGGAGTCTCAGGTCGATGACCCGGGACCCCCGAGGAGCGAGCTGACGAGCCGGCCATAATGCTGCTGCCTGCAACTGATGCTGCAACCGATGCTGCAACCGACGGGGGTGCTTCAGTTCTGGGAGTTGATACGATCTTGATGGTCTTGGGCGCGGAACGCATTACCGGAGATGGCGCTGAAGCTGTTGTGGGGGTGGGCAGAGAAGGAAAAGACGCCTGATCTGTGACCGACTTTTCCGTTGCGGAGGGTGGGTTGGAGCTCTTGGGGGAAGGCGCGGCTTTGGTGGCTGCTGCAATGTTGAGGATACCCGGAACCGGCTTTTTGTCGGCCTTCTTTTCAGCCTTCTTGTCGGCCTTCTTGTCCGTCTTCTTCGGTGCAAGGGCCTCCGCAGGAGCGCCGACAGTTGGCTCAACTGGCATCTTCTTGCCTGCCGTGGAAGTCTTGCCGGAAGATACCTTCGGCGGAGCCACAGCAGCAGCAGCTGGTTGAGAGCTGCCCAGCTTGGCAGTATCTAGAGCCGGGAAATCCTCATCCTGTAGGACCTTCTTACCCTTTGTCGGGTTGGACTGGGACGCAATATCCTTTGAAAGACCGCTCTCAAGTGCAAGTGCTTTAATGCTCTTCTTGGCGTCGGATCCCACGACACCAGCAGAGGCCTTCTTGACGGCCTTATCACCCGCAGACGGCGAAGCAGGGTGAAGAGGAAGGACAGGGACTGGTGCAGCAGCCTGGGACGGACGAGCAATAGTCAAGGAGCCGGGCACTGCCGCCTGAGGCACCGCAGGAGACAGGTGTGGGTGAGGAAGTCCGAGACCCGGCGGAATCGATGGGGTACCAACACGGGCAAACTTAGTATAGTCGCTCGGAGTAGTCGATCCGAGCAGCTCGGAGGGCTCATCAGATACAAGAGCATCGACGCTCGTGGTTGCTTCGTCAAGAGAGGGCAACTCGTCGTCTATGACAAGTTAGCAAAACGTCCGAAAGAGGCTGACTGCGGAAAGGAAGTGCCGAAGAGGGGGAAAGGATAGGGGTGAAAGCAGCGGCAACCCTAGCTAGCTACACTATGTATATACAGGGGTGCTCAGGGTCACGTCATGCTCGCCGCCGTCGTCTTCCAACAAGGAGCTTTAGTTACAGTTGGCACGGGGTGGCTCAAGGGAAGTTGGTATATTTGCCGAACAATGCCAACCCAGCCCGAAGTTTTCGGAAATTGGGTCTGTGAGTTAACGTACATGGATAACCTTGAGGAAGACGAAGATGGCTTGCCTGACGTGACCCTGCGCCCAAAGCATGCGAGGATGTCGAAAGCACCAAATGTAGTGGTTCTTGGAATCCAGGGAAATATCGTCGAGACAATCCCTCATTCCCGAAAAGCAAGTGACGCCCATGCAAGCTCGGCTTGTCCAGCCAGCGCCGTTTTGTAATGCTCGCTCAAACAATAACAAGGAAAGATCTTCGTCTCCCTTTGTGATGAAACCGTTGACCTGTTTCTTTCTTGCCTCGAACGCCTTGATAGCCCATGGTGCAAAAGAAAACAGTGAAGAGCAATCCGCGCCCCCATAAATCGTGAAAGCCCTGGCAGTCGCTTGGACTACCACCTCCCATACTGCGCGTTGTACATCATGCTAGGGTTGTACCCACCTGACGACTGACCAGCGAAAAGTCCCTGTCCGACTCCGGCATTGCTCTGCTGCTGGTGTTGCATTCTCGCCTGCAGGATACTCGGGTCCGCAAGATCTACTAAGCCACTCCCCCCAGAGGAGGAAGTGTTAGCATGTCTGTGCTTCTTCCCCTTCTTCTTCTGCTTCGAACCAAAGTCTTGGAATGCTCCAGGCTGCGAACCGTAGAGCGATGCCAGGAGGCCGGAAGCAGGAGCCGGGGTCGAGGAGGTGGAGGGTGGATACTGGTTAGGAAAAGAAGAAAACATGTACTCACGCTTTCCTGCATCGTGAGCCTGACTGCCAACCCCACCTCGACCACGGATGAGACTCTGAAGAAGTTCATTAGAATCCTTAGGAGCCGCCCCGAATCCGGAACCGCCAAAGCCTTGGCCGAACATGTTAGGCGGCGTCCCAGTTGACTTCAGCCCCGGGGGAGGTCCAGGCATGGAGGTGGCATAATACTGGCCACCAGGTTGAGAATGGAATGCAGAAGGCATCATCGACGACTGCTGTGCCATGATCTGTCGGTTGGCTGCCAGTTTCACCGACGTCGAGGACGCCGAGCTGCTGTCATTGGCGAAGCTAAACCGGGATGCTTGGCGATTGTGTCCCTGGCCTTGAAACAGAGTCGACTGTACACTCGAAATTCCAGGCGGAAGATGCTCGACAAAACTTCCTGGCTGGCGGAGAAACGGCTGTTGAGGGGTCATTGTCCGAGAACCAATCGAGCCAATGTTGGGGCCCGTCTGACTGTAGCTGGACCCGATAGCTGGGCCGAAGAGTCCTTCGGCATTCGTGCGCTGAATCGGGGGCTGTGCACCTGCCCGGCGCTCAACCAAGCTGCGCACGTCTCGGCTATTGTCACGATCCTCTGGTTCTCCGCCCAAGGCCAGACTTCCGCTGTTCTCAGGTTCGTCGTCCGATGCCTCTAGAGCCGCTGCTAGCTGCTCCTCCTCCTCCTGGGAGGCGCTTAGGCGAGCTTCTTCTTCCAGCCGCATCGCTCTCCGCTTCTCCGCGCCTCGGAGATCAAACAATGGCGGGAAAAGATTTGCTATGTTTTCAGGCTCTCCCGGGAAAGGCTCGGGACAATCAGCCAGAGCAGTCATGCAATGGTTGAACAGGACCTCAAATGGGGTCTCCTGTCGTTTCACAGTGACAGTAGGGGCCTGGGTTGCTGTCGGCTCTGCAGGCGCCGATGAGCTCGACTCCTCATGTGGACCGGACTCAACAGCTTCCTCAGTCGTCTCCGCGGTCACAGGTAGAGACATGGACACCGCCGGGCTAGATGCCGCACCGCTAGTCGCATGGCTCCCCCGGCGACTTCGAATCTGGTTGCTGCGAGCCCAATTGGCAGATGAAGGGAGAGCTGATCCATCGCCATTCTCAGATCCTTCTTTGCTCGAGGATCGCACCATTGGCGGTGCAGCTGACTGTGCAGGTGGAGGATGCACCTGCTGCCGTGAAGCGGACCGCGAAGAGGGGCCAGCATTGTTAAGCGGACGCTGGGTATGTATGCTGTTCAGGGAGGACAAGTCCTGCCGAGTATAGCTATCCTCTTCGTCACCGAGCTCGTGGAGGAACATGCATTGCCGATTCGTGCACTGCTCGTGTCGTAGCCAGGCTGAGCAGTACTTAGTTGTTCCAAGCTGGGCCTTCAGAACCCTGTCGCCGTTCTGGGAGCCGTTGACAGCCTGAATGCAGCGTTGAGCATCCTCCTTCTTCTCGAAAGTGACATAGATTCCAAGTGACTGGTTCTGGCCATCCGAGGTCTTGCGGTTACTGATGGATATTTTCTGGATGTTACCGTACTGGCCGAAGAATTCGGGTTTCCGCAAAGTCTTCAAGAGCTCGTCTTCTCGCACGGTCGGCGTCAAGCCAGTCACGTAGACTAGATTCTTCTGCACGACTCGGATGCCGACCAAGTTCTTGCGACTCTCTTTCTCTGCATCGCGCTTCTGGACTTCTTTTTGTCCTTGTTGCTCAGCTCGCTTCTTGCGGTTTTTCTGCATATTCGCACGGAATTCGGCGACCCTATCCATCTGTTAGAAATGCTACCGAACCGGTGGCCAGAGTGAGACAAACTCTTCTGCAGTGACAACCTTCCACTGAATTGTCTTCTCGTCGTAGGGTCTTCGACACGCAGGACAGAGGCCGTTCATATTGGTTCGGATATTATTGAAACAGAACTGGCAGACCTGGATGGTGAAGTCAGCTGGGCGACGATTCTTGGCGAAGAGCGAAGAAGCAAGCATACCTGGTACCCACAAGGACAGGGTCTGAAATTCCTGTCCGAGAGGTCAAACTCCTCAATACACAGAGGACTAAGGGAATTATTTGTTAGACGCGTCAAAGCCTTCATCACAGGTGGACAAAAGAGCACTGCGAGATGCCGGAGTGTTGGAGTCCCGATGGGCGACTTACCAGGTGTCATCCTCCTCGTCGATGAAGGTATCTTGCGGCGCCATCGTGAGAGATTTCGAAGGAGACAGTGTAGAGATGGAAGGGTGCGAGAAACGTCGACTGGGACGGGTCGGGGTTGAGGGTGAGGTTTGTGACGGCGAAGTGGCGATGAGGCTGATCCAGGTCGCGCTAGAAGGTGATTTTGCCGCAGTCCCAGCCGCAAATGGCGAAGGCTGGGAAATGCAAGGGCAGATGGGGGATATGATAAAGGAAGACCACAGAACGCCTCGAGGTATTGCGAGCGGAAAGGCGATGTCCTGGGTCCTCAGCTGCGGTTTGGGTTGGAGAGGGAAAGTCGGTAATGAGGGTGCCGGGGAAGGTGGAAAGAACAGGAGTTCAAGAAGCAGAGCAGAGCCTTTTCGCGAGGATGGCTCGTCAGAATGCACTAGTCCCTAAGTGGACTAGTCGGTTGCCCATGCCACGGAAGCTCGAAGCTGCACGTGTCTGGTCACTGTTGGAGACTTCTAAATGGACCTGATTTCACTGGCGCGTCGGGTACCCCTCAAGTATACAGCCACAGCCGAGTACAAAGAGCCACCCAGATATCCAAGCAACCTAGGTAGAAGTAGGTACTCACAGGAGGCAGCGAAGTTTAGAGTACCCAAGAGATGATTTCGATAAGTCTGGCATGGCGCAAGTAAATTCACAGCTGTCTTATCAAAGACTACCTTGGTACCTAGTCTGAAAGCGCCCTGCCTTCCTTATTGGAACACTCCAGTCCGCTCACGTGATTTATCATGTGATCTCAGAGACTGGCCAATGGGCAAGCTCGGGATTGGGGATGCGACTTTAATCATTCCCGACATCATTCACTCTCGGCAAAACCGAGTTGCTGGACAGAAAGCGGGAGTTCTGCCATCAATTGGCCTTCCCACAGCACGATATAAGCCATGGCGACTAAGCTTTGCCGGAGCCGGGCTCTGGCGTCGGCTCTACGGCCAGCAAACCCGTCCCTCGCCGCTCGGAGCGAGGCAGCGGCGCGATGCTTCACCACGACCCGCAGCAATGCCGGCTACAAGGTCGCCATGCCCAAGGACGCGCCCAACTTGCGCCACGCGCCTCGCCCGCCGCAGGGCGAGCTGAAGGCTCCTCCTGTCAACCCGGCAGACAAGTACCAGTTGAAGGCCGAGGACATGCATCGCTACGGCGCTTGGCTGATGGCTTGCCTTCCCAAGTACATCCAGCAGTTCTCTGTGTGGAAGGATGAATTGACCATCTACATCTGCCCCTCGGGGACCATCCCAGTCTTCACCTTTCTAAAGTGTTCGTGGAATCGCAGAGAGTCCCCTGCTGCACTTCCGCTGACGAGTCAATTCTAGATAACACCTCCGCCGAGTTCACTCAGGTCAGCGACATCACCGCCTGCGACTTCCCCACCCGAGACCAGCGATTCGAGGTTGTCTACAACCTAGTCAGCGTTAGGCACAACGCGAGGATCCGCGTCAAGACCTACGCGGACGAGGCCGCGCCAGTCCCCAGCATCACCGGCCTCTTCGATGGCGCCAACTGGTACGAACGCGAGGTCTACGACATGTTCGGTGTCTTCTTCGTCGGCCACCCGGATCTGCGCCGCATCATGACCGACTACGGCTTCGAGGGCCACCCGCTGCGGAAGGACTTCCCCTTGACTGGTTACACTGAGATCCGGTATGACGAGGAGAAGAAGCGTATCGTCACGGAGCCGCTGGAGCTCACCCAGGCGTTCCGCAACTTTGAGGGAGGCTCGAGCGCGTGGGAGCAGATTGGAACGGGCAATGACCAGAAGCCGGAGACGTTCAAGTTGCCAACGCCGAAGCCTGAGGAGAAGAAGGAGGAGCCGAAGAAATAGATGCTGTAACCCGACTATGTACATATGCTGTATGCAACTGTTACAACACTTTTTTCACGCTCTTACGTCCTCGCTATTGATGTGTTGTCTTTCCGTGTCGAACGAGGCAACAGTCTAAGCCGGTCAACCACGTCCCATTCTAATACGTACATCAGTTATCCAGCAATGTGTGGACCGGGTTGGGCTGTCCATTGCCGACCGGTCGATATTGCCCTCGTTCCACAACGTAGCTTAGATGTTGGTTTGAGTGAACCTTCCACGGCTTCAAATTGTTACAATGATTCAACGCTTGGCATTAGAGTAGGGCCTTTTGTGAGTCTACTTGATCCAAGACCCTTGCATACCCTGAAATCCAACAGCCGGCCACCTTTCTCAACGCCGTAGGAGGCCGGCATCGCAAGCTAGATTCAAGGATTTGTCGACCGAGATTCATACAACCATTATCTTACTGAAGACGTATTGTGTCCTCCGTTTTTCGTGTCGTATCCATCTCGCTAATATAGCCTTCACTGCAGCCCACACTCGCAGAAAAGCACGTATTGCTGTGGCTCCAGATTCTCATAGGCACAATTCCTCAGATTATTCTGCAGCTCAACCAACCAAGCGAGTTTATCTACGGAGTATATTGCGTTGCCGTACAGGGGCTATGTATCCTTTCTAGCGACTACCTGCTGTTCGCGACGTTTTGGCGAAGCGTCGGCCTTAACTTGCACAATTGGCATCCGCTCAGGAACCGAACCTTATGTCTGTCTACTCCGTGGTTGTCAAGAACCAACAGATCCTACTCTGGCAGCTGACTTCATCGAGTCACCATTCTACCAGATGGATGGAAAGCGTGGTCAAGCTCTCCACTGAAGCGGATAGCTCCCTAACACGCCTATATAAAGCCGCTCATCCACAACTCTTCTGCCCTTCTCATCTGCAACTTCTTATCTCTCTACATACACAGAGATCCCCTGCTACACACAAAGGCAGCTGCTAACATCACGTCTTCACGCTCACCCTGTGGCCAAACTATCAGTCAGCCTCCGCTAAACTGGACACTCTTCGCAGCACACTTTCCTCTTCTAAAAAGTCTAAGAGACCAAGGCCAAGATGTTTTCCGTTGGTAACGTTGCTGCCAACTCGCGGAGGGACTCCAGCGAGGACCTCCCCCGAGTCAAAGAGCTGGAGAGCCGCTACTGCTACCTGCGGGATCCTCTGCTTGACTACGAGGATGACACAGAATTCCATGACGCCATCCGTCAGATGGTCCTGGATATACCTGCAGGACGCGATATTCCTCGCTCACTGTCTTCTGACCTGGGGCTGTCGTCAAAGAAACACACACTCCGCCGGATCGTCTCGGGGATTTTCAGCTGAGCGAGCATGGCTGTCTGACATTCAGGCGGTGACCGTTCTGCAGGGCTCCTCAAGGTGTTTATGGAAGAGCCGACGACGACGGTGGGCAACCTACTCTGTGATCTCTTACCTGTGAGTCACGGGCTGTACGGGCTGGAACCTTCCTCCGGGGCTCTTCCGGGCCTCCTGGTTGGGGCATCCTGATCACCGTAAAACCTGGTTCAGCCTGAGTGCATATAAACTATATCCACCCACGTACAAAAGCCAGAAGGAGAACCTGGCATTATGGAGGTCGTGCATTGGTAATGAGTCTGGATAGAAGAGATCACCCTATAGTTGGGCGTGTACTCTGGGCGACGTGAAAAGGTGCTACGGGGCTGCAGGTTCTGGGTGATCTTTTGCTTTTCCCTTCAACTTCTGTTACATTTGTCTTCTAAGATGTATCAGTCTTTCTTCAGTCATCAGAATCCACGCAACTGCGAGTCAGCTGGCCCAGACACTCTGCTGAGATCTCGCAGATTGGGAGAATTGTCGTACATGTATAGATGCTCAACTGCAAGCACAATAATACAGTTCTCCCAACAACATTTTGATATTCGATATCAAAACTTGTGCAATGTATCGCGCATACTCGCAGCTTAGGATGTACATGCTAGACAACAACTTTTTCTTCAGGACAATACGTGTCACCAACTTTCTCTGATCGGGGTACTAGATTGTATCGAACCTCATGGCTCTCATTGTAGGTACAACTTTTCACAGCTAGGTATATAAATCAAGACTACCTAAAGACACCTTGCCGAGCCAGATATCATTTGTATAACTCGTGAACATCACACGTAAACCATGACAAGTCCATCAAGGAGACCTCCACCTTCACCTCTCCCTCTTCAAGAGCGTATGTCCAGACTGGGGTAATGCCGCCGGCAAGCCGCCTAAGCAGACCTGACCGAATGAGTCTCCGTCTGCTTCATGTTGGTCGTGGGCAGCGTCGGCTCGGCCTTGTGAGACTTGCGGCGGCGGAACACAACGAAGGCGATGGCAGCCACGATGAGGAGCGACGCGACGACCACGCCGACGGCGATGCCTGCCTTGGCTCCGCCGGAGAGGCCATCCGACGAGGACTTCGACGAGGTGGCGGCCTCGGTGGCAGAAGCGGCAGCGCCTGTTGCGGCGCTCGTGGCGGCCGGAGTGGCAGCCGAGGTAGCCGCCGAAGAGGTGGAGGCCGGCAGGGAGAAGTCGTCAGCGGTGACGTTGAAACACGGGACCTGGATGTCGAAGTCGCTGGCCTCGACGAAGGTCTACAGGGAGTTGCTAGATTAGCTATGGTTCTCTTTAGAGTAAGGAGATGGTCGGTGTAGGGGTGATCTTACAATATCGGCACAGGCATAGAAGGACTGGTTGTTGCCGCCGTTCTCGCTGTCGTACTTGGCCCAGTACTCGAGCTGGATAGTCGCGTTGGTGCCAGCAGTGACGGTGCTAGGGATGGCAGCGATCTTGTAGCACTGGTGTCCCGGCTCGACCTCGGCGACGTCCTCGACGATCTCCTGGGTGAAGTCACTCTGGGCAGTCGGGTCTACGGACATTCAGATATTAGCGACTCGGGAAACATTGTGAGCGACGTTTAGGGAAGTATCTATAGCATGGGGTGATAGGAAGATACAGAGGGAATATGAGAAGAAGTACTAACTGCTAGAGTACGAGATAGAGAACTCAACATCGTATGCATCATCAGCGATGGACAAGGCAACGGAACCCTGGGCTGTAGTTTGATGTCAGCACGACTTTTCGTTGAAGAGCAACATACCTCAAACATAGATTTGTGTAAGGGCTGTTAAACTCACATAGCGGGAAGATGGTGCGGTTTACAACACCGGACGAGCTGCCACAGGGGGCAGTGTTGTCTGCATCAGCGCTCCATGGGCGGTCATCCGGCCAGAGGAAGGCCACAGGTCCCATGATGGAACCCTCAGCGCCTTCGCCATGAGCCTCCTCAGCGGCCATGATGAGGCTGGGCAGGATCGCAAGGGACAAGAGTGCGGAGCGCATGTTGACTGTTTGCAGGATGACACTTGCAATATGCAGGAGATTAGGGGGCAGGGAAGGTTAGATGCAGACCTGGCGGGGGTTACGATGCAGGCGAGATACTTATACTTTACTGGCGTTGTCATAGACGTACAGGTATGTAGGTAGACTAACAACGGCGCACGATGCATGTCCGATGCAGAAGCGGCCCAGGTAGGTAGGTGGGAGCTCTTCGATAACCGGCCGGACGCGGGCGTATCCAAGAAGCTGAGTGAGAGAACCTGTTCTCGAAGCCGTCCTCCTTGGCCATCCCGCCAACCTCGTTATTGGCAGAGCAACTTACCACCGTAGGCTGGATAGGGGCAAGGGGCCGTGGCGCCAAGGAGCCATGCGATGGGTTGATGGGTTCGCTTCTCCTCATTCTCGCCGAGAGTCACCTTCCTGAACCGATGTTTCTCCATCCAGCCTTCTTGGCCCCAGCGCCCCATTTACGAGGTATTCACACGTGAAAATATCTGTCCCTAGCATAGCGACGTTGATGGTTCGTGAGGTCGTCTCCATAAGCATAGCCGCTAAGGAAGCATAAACCTAACCTTGAGCACGGCGTCTGCCCCTTCGGCTAACGGTCCGAGTTTTCATAGGCCTAACAGTTAAGGGAAAGGAACGCTTGGAGGCTGGAAGCCAGCCTGCCGAAGTCCCCACCCATCTCGCTCTCGCTCGTGATGGTGTAGGAGTTGTCGGGCGATGTCGCTTGCCAAGTCTGGGTTATCTGATGGCGCCAGGAGAGCGCTAATGCACTCGTGTCGGACAGGGATTTCCATCTAATCTAATCAGATCATCTGATGGAACCACCATTACACACCTTCTCCACCATGGCCCAGCCAAGGTGACCGGATTCATCCTTCGCCAAGCCAATGGTCGCGAGAACTCGACCTCATCCGGGCTTGGGTGTGGCCGAGAGGCCGAGTCCGAGCCCGGGCTTGGCTCCAATGGTCGAACCTTCTGGTCTGGAGAGCTTGAGGCAGTTCTTCAGCCATGGGCATGTAATTTCGGTCCTCGGAGAGGTGTGCGCGTCTCCTTTGTTGACGGTGAGCAGGGGGCCTGCATTGCTTGCAGAGCGTACGTCTATAAAGCCCAGATACCAAGCACACCATCTTATCCTTTCCGCTGCCCCCGACTCCAACCAGCCTGCAACCTGCCAACTGCCCCTGATTAGCACCTGCTCAGTCACTCGTTACTAGTTCTGCATTCCCTGCCCCCACGCACCCAACATCATGCGCACTGCCCAGTCTTTCGTCGGCCTAGCGATTGCCGTCGCTGCCGCGTCCGCCACCGCTATTGGCAGTGAAGATGTCGTCTTCACCATGCTGCTGAAGCGCCAAGCGCCTGGCACACCAGCCTACAACTGCCACGATAACTGCGGTAAGCTCACACCATCTTCTGGACTAGGCTCCGGATAGTTGCTGACATAATAAATTCCAGGCCAGGCCATCATCCAGGCGAGAAACAGCGATGATGTCTGCAATGACGAGATCTTCTTGACAGACTATGCCAACTGCCTCCAGTGCTCCGGCCCCGACAACGAAGACATCTGGAAGTACTACGGCACGACTCTCAGTGCCTCCGCCTCCACCTGTGGCTTGTCGACCACGCCACTGTCTGGCGACCAGCCGGACGTCGGCGCTGCCATTGCCGCTGGCTCGAGCACTAGCTCGACCGCTGCCGCGACCTCGTCCGCGACGGCGGCTCCGGAGACCACTTCTACCTCTGCTGCGGAGGCTACGTCCACAACGGAGGCTGTCGAGACCACCTCCACAGAAGCTGCTGAGACAACGTCCACGGCAGCTGCTGAGACGACCACGGAGGCAGCGAGCTCGGCTGCCTCGTCGGCCACTGTCGCGACTAGCGCCGTAGTGTCGTCGAGCGTCACCGTCGCCCTCGGAACTGGAACGGGTGTGCCGACCGCCACCGCAACGGTGAGTCCTTCTCATATCCTTTCCGCATTAGTGATCGTATTGCTAACTAACACGTCAGACCTCTGGTTTGGTGCAGGTGACTAACGCTGCCAACTCCAACTCTGGCAAGGCTTTCGGCGTGGCGGGCGCCATGGCCTTTGGCGCTGTGTTCTTCGGCCTGTAATATAGCGGCAGAGACTACTGCTCAACAACGTTGACTGTTTTCAGTCAAGGTGTACTAATAGTAATCCTGTCGGATAATATATAAACTGTTCTGAGGAGGAAGCATCTCTTGTTTGCAGTAAGGCTATTGTACCAGCCGTTTTGAACTAAGAGATAGAAATATCCACAAGCCCTCAAACCTCAAGTTTGCAGGAACGAAGAAGAAAGGTGAAATGAAATGCTTATTGGCGCTCCTGCGTACCTGGGCCGAGTGGCCACTAGTACTCGCGACACTTAGGACTCTTCAAATCTGGCTCCATTTCCGTCTCTCTTTCGTGCAATGAGTTTGGCTTGTTGACGACTTCGCCAATTCCACAAGGCCAGACTTGCGAGAGAAAGCTATGGAAGCGCAGTTTCAGTTGGTAGGGCTCCTAGGCTGTGCGCTGTGCAGTGTGCACCATGCCGCCCCTCGTGTCTCTCGGACAAAGAAGGGCCATAGAGATCGCTGTCCGACACGGCCAGGCATCGGCAACAATGGAGATAGGGGAAGGTAAAGAGGGGCATTGTGTGCTGCTGCAGAAGGTCCCACTAAGCGCGGAAAGAGTTTCTAATTTACCGTGATTATGACGGATTCGTCCTCATTCCAGTGGAAGCCAGCGTTGGCGTATCCAGTTTCGACTATTGTTACTGTCTTACCTTGACTGATCTCATTGTCTCCTCCCGGTGCAGTGATCACTCATTCATTCTGATGGCTTTGAGTGGTCCTTACGTCTCACTCAGGCGCGTGGAGGAAGTCACAGGTACCGGTTTCCGCCACCAGACTCGTGCTGAATGTATGGCTTCTAGTGACAAAGGGTGCAGATTGTGCAAGTTCCTCATTTTGATTGTCTGCAAGGAAGACTGTAATTAAGACCTGGGCTAATATGGATCACCTTCATATTTTCTGGAGCTTTCGAAATACATAAATATTAAAATATCTTATAAATATTGTGACTGCTGTTTAGCTGGCGTTGTACTCTTCTCCCTGACAACGAAGAAATCTGAAGGACTACTATAACAAGTTCGTGTACAGACGAGTCACACCTGCTTAAGCCATATAATCAGCCATTGCATTCAAGGCACCAGCCCATATGTCAAGTCTGACAATTGATTCCAGAACTCAAGGCCTTCATACTGCTCCTCGCCATGGTTAACTACGGGTTCCACTAATGCCATATTTGAATTAGTGGCACCCGGATGGAGCTTCGACAAATACCAGTGCTCGATGCCTTGATATGCTTCGGCATACTCAGAGAAAATAGGTCGCCCGTGGAGGAGAATTCTACATCGAGGAAAACAGAGGCCGCTGGCTGCCTCGGAGAGTTTGTTGAGCTGCTGTAGAGTGTCCGGGAGGTTGTACATGGTCCGCGCGGTGTCCAAGTCCCACATTGTTCGGCATCTCAGGTGTGTAGGCTCAAGCAACCCATTCTTATCACCATAATTGAAAGGCTCGAATAAGCGGATGCGGACTGCGGCGCAATGGGTTTTCAAGAGATCTAAATAAAGACGTCAGTGATTCCTCTGTATGGCAATTGCAAGGCACGTACGATTTGACTTTAGGTGATCAGGTAGCTGGTGCACATACGCGTCCAACTCATTTCGAATGGAAGCGACAGCTATAGGGTGAAAGCCCCCGAAGGGCTTTCCGGAAGTGACCTCGATTGTTTCCCAAAAAGTATCTTTCACCTTTGTTGCGATTCGCTGTATGCATACAAGGTTCACCAGCAATGCGTCAGTGGGATATACTTGGTTCTGGATGAGCTGATCACACCAGTAATCAAATTGGGAGATATATCTGAGCCTTGATCGCTTGTTGAGAAGACTGCTGAGTCTAATATAGTGATTGGTGAGTTTTGTATCAGCAGAAGAAAGGATAGGTTGGAAAGCTCACGTGGACGTTATGTAGTACACGCCCAAGACAGTTCGACGATCATCGCTTGTTTGTTTTGGTTGAGGGGGAAGGTCAAGACGACAGTCTGGTGTGCAACTTGTTGCCGAAACCAATTCTCAACGGCAGCAGATAGTTTTGGTTCCGGAGGCCGACAAATCAACAATATTGTCTTTAGCAGGAGCGGTTTGTCCTTATACATGTCGAAGGAATTGTGGCAGGGTATAGGAACGAACGGGAACTGAGGAAGCATGACTGTCATATATTCCTTGAGGACTTGATCCGCCTCGGAGAACGAAATTTGAAATCCTGGGATGATGGTAAGCGAGTCATATCGCGATGGAGAGGGTGTTTCGAGGGGCTCTATCGATGGCACTGAGGCATAGTCTTGGTACATGGCCGGTGTTGTCGCTGAGGGAATGCCATCGATGGACAACGGCGGGTGCTCAGTCGATCGATCGCTGCGGGCTATACGCTCTCGATCTGGACTTAGAATGATCATGATGACATCCAGCTTCTGTTCGATGACTTTTGCGTGATTTTGAAGGGGTTCTTCAAGCTTCTCGCAGTTCAGCTCCCTAGTTAACATTGTTGTTTCTCATTCATTGCTCCTTTGACCCCTTAATAGCAACTTATCATTCAATATCCTCGCGCCTGAGTAAGGTCCGTCCTAGACCATCCTCTACCGGCCTGAAAACAACATCGCCTTGCTTCCCGCTCGATCCATCCCTCTCGTCTAGACAATACCGTCGAAATGTATGATCAATCTTCATCTGACGAAAACAAGACGCCTCCGCGCACAATAGCCATCGACAGTTCACCCTTGAAGTTAGACCGGACCGCGACGTTCAGAGACTACCTGGTCAGAGTTCTCTCCAGGATAGATGTTGGTTATATACTCACATTCCAGCGCATCTTCACATATGGAAATGCCTGGGACGTCATCGTTTACGCCGCCGATATGCTGGCTGCTGCCGGAGCTGGACTCACGACGCCCTTGATGTTCGTCCTATTCGGTACGCAGATCAACTCTTTCTTCCTGTAACCATACTTGACTAACATCTACGCAGGTGATTTTGTCGGTAAATTCAGTGGCTTCGTGAGTGGACAAGTTGATCAGGACCTCGGTGGGTTCGACGATAGTCTTGACCAGCTCTGGTATGCTATTCGCCTCCACACCTTCTCTCAGTTATCTAGGAAGTCTATTAACGCGCTATAGCCTCTATGTCTTTACCTTATTTCTTGTGCGTTTCGGTCTCGGCGCTATCCACAAGTTTGCCTTTCGCATGACTGGGATTCGACTTTCGGCCGCAATCAGACTCCACTACCTCAAGCACCTCTTTGGTCAAAGCATCCATGTGTTAGACTCTCTGCCACCGGGTCAAGCCGTCGGCACCATCACGGCTACCAGCAACATCCTCCAGCTTGGCATCTCCGAGAAGCTCGGTATTTTCGACGAGTACAGCTGTCTCATCATTGCTGCTCTCATTGTCGCTCTAAAGTAGAACTGGGAATTGGAACTCGTTACATTGTCAGGGTTCGTAGTCATGGTGCTTGCTGTTGGAACCATCTTCCCACTTACAGTCAAAGGTCAAGCGTGCCAGGCCAAGTCAGAAGCGCAAGCAGCGACTATCGCCAGCGAAGCGTTTGCGAGCATTCGAATGATAATGGCGTACGATGCGCAACATCAAATTGTTCAAAAGGATGGCTTCTTTATTCAAGAGGCAAAGAAGCACGCTCGAGCTACCAGCCCGCTCACATCCCTCCAATTTGCGTTGACCGTAGGTGATAGGCACATGTCGGGAACCACCAACATACAGAGCTAATTTGTATAGTTTTTTGGTGTCTTCGGCACTGTAGCTGTCACCTTCTGGTATGGCACTCTGATCTTTACCAAGAATAGACTGGATAACGTGGGAGTTATCATTGTGTAGGACGACCAACCCTTTTGGAGGCACTCTAGGGACTAACGCACATATAGGGTCTTACTCTCCCTAACTACTATTTTCTTTTCACTTGACCGTGTTTCGCCACCTATGCAGGCTATTGGAAAGGCTACGCTGGCCGCCTGCGAGTTCTTTTCCGTCATCGACACTGCTCCACCTGAGAGAGGCTCGCTCAGAGAGCCCGAAGTCTCGGCAACCAGAGACATTATTTTTGACAAGGTTACCTTTGCGTACCCAAGCCGACCCGACCTCAAGATCCTCGACCAACTAGACTTGCGAATCAAAGCTAGAAAAATCACCGCAGTCGTTAGTCCATCTGGTTCCGGCAAAAGTACTATCGTTGCTCTCATTGAGCTGTGGTATACTCGTTCACAGCAGAATGTCATCGCCAAGGCGACACAAAAAAACAATAATCAAAAAAAGAATAACGTCCAAGGCAGCAATGACAGCGACGTTGAGCTAAGCACGGTTGAGTTGCCAGAGACGAAAACCGCAGTCGAACTACAAGGCACAATCCGGACTCGTGGCTGTTCGCTAGACGATATCGATGTTAAGTGGTGGCGATCTCAGGTCGGACTTGTTCAACAGGAACCTTTCTTATTCAATGATACCATATACGGGAATGTCGCTCATGGCTTGATTGGATCTCCTTGGGAGGGAGCGTCGCAGGAACAGAAGAGGCATCTTGTCAAGGATGCATGCCGAGAAGCATTCGCCGATGAGTTCATAGAGAAACTCCCCCAGGTATGCATTATATTTGTTCAGCAGTAGCGAGATTGACGACCGCTAATCAGTTCCTCAGGCATACGATACAAACGTCGGCGATGGTGGCGCCAGACTCTCTGGTGGCCAACGCCAACGCATGGCCATCGCCCGGTCCATCATCAAGAAGCCATCTATTCTTATTCTCGATGAAGCCACCAGTGCGATCGACGTCCGCGGTGAGCGAATAGTACAGGCCGCCCTCGATAAGGCAGCCAAGGGCCGGACGACAATTGTAATCGCCCACCGACTGGCTACAGTCAAGAACGCGGATCGTATTATTGTTCTCAAGAAAGGCATAGTCGTTGAGTCTGGGACACACGAAGGTCTCATCGCCATCAATGACGGCGTCTATGCTGGACTTGTCAAGGCCCAAGCTCTCTCTCTGGGAGACCCTGCACAAGGAGAGGTCGATGATGATTTTGAGGCTGCTGGGCTTAGTAGCCTGATCTCTGAACAGACTCGAGCAGGATCTGAGTACGGTGACAACCTCAGCGACATCTATAAAACTGAAGGTGGAAAAAGCCGTGGCTTCTTTACAATTTTGGTCGGTTTTTCTATGAGTCCAAGACGTACTGGGCTATCATGATTTTCTCCTTGATCACTTCCGGCGCCGCCGGTACAGCACAGCCATTATACGCCTGGCTCTTTTCCAAGTCCATTGATCTCTTCAAGTACCAAGAGAACCACTCTCGGCTCATGGACGAGGTGGATTTCATGGCTGGTATGTGGACTGTCTTTGCGGCTTCGGCAGGTATTGCCTACTTCTTGACTTTTGTCTCTTCAGGCCGCGTGGCCTCTTTCATCCGTGCAAAGTACCAGATGCACTACTTCGAGTCACGCATCTTTCAACCAGCGGCGTGCTTTGATGAGGATGGCCACTCTCAGGGCACATTATCGTCTCGGGTCAGGGATGACCCGCTGAAACTGGAAGAAATGGTGGGCACCAATATCGCACAGGTCTGCATCGCCGTGAGCAACATCATCGGCGGCATTGCCATGGCCTTTTCCTATAGTTGGAAGCTCACACTTGTGTCGATATGTGCCGTTGTGCCGGTCTGTATCTTCTCGGGCTATATCCGCTTCCGATACGAGCTCTTGTTCGAGAAGATGAACGATGAGGTCTTCGCAGAGAGCTCCAAATTTGCTTCCGAAGCAATTGGCGCCTGCCGTACTGTGGCATCCCTCACGCTGGAAGAGACCATTCTAACTCGCTTCGAGAAACTTTGCCGCGACCACGTCCATGCTGCATACAAGATGGCTCGTTGGGTCAGCATCGTCCTTGGATTCTCTGACAGCGCAACTTTAGCTTGCCAGGCGCTCATATTCTACTACGGTGGCCGACTTCTTGTCCGTGGCGAGATTGGAATTATGGGGTTCTTTGTCTGCTTGATGGCCATGATGAATGCTGCTGAAGGATTTGGCCAGAGTTTGAGTTTCGGCCCCAACGTTGCCCAGGCGACCGCAGCGTCGAATCGCATCCTCGACGCAAGATCATCGCGCTTATTGGAGAAGACTGGGGAGGATGATATTCCAAACGCCGCAGGCGGTATCAAGATTGAGCTTCAATGAGGCGGATATTTCAGATGTTGACATTTACACCTACCGCAAGCACCTATCCTTAGTCGCACAAGAACCTGCTCTCTTCCAAGGTCAGATGTCTCGCTGCCCCCAGCTTTCCTCACATACTAACTCCCGTAGGAACAATTCGAGAAAATATTCTTCTTGATCTTGATTCTAGCAATATCACAGACGGTGAGCTCCATGCCGCATGTCGTGATGCCTCCATCCACGATTTCGTGGTTTCCCTTCCCGAAGGTTATAATACGGATATTGGACCTCGGGGGATCTCCCTCTTGGGCGGGCAGAAGCAGCGTCTTTCCATTGCTCGTGCACTTATTCGCAAACCTCAGGTACTCCTTCTCGACGAAGCCACTAGCTCCTTGACTCGGAGAGCGAGAGACTCGTCCAGGCGGCTTTCGAACGCGCGGCTAAGGACAGAAATATCATTGCAGTTGCGCATCAGCTAGCTACTGTACAGAATACGGATTTGATATTTATGTTGGGCGAAGGGGTCCGTCTATTAGAGAAGGGAAGCCATTCAGCTTTTGAGGAAGAGAGGCACCTATTACCGAATGGTACGTCTTAAATACCAATCTTCAATTTGCGTAGGATGAAACAGACGGCTGACAAGAAGGATAGTGCCAAAGTCAGGCTCTTGACCAGGAATGATTTTGCCAAGAGAGAGAGACCGAACTACACTCTCGCTGGTAATGTCGCCTATGGCATGAGCCCATAGCTTCACAGCTCAAGCTCGGGAGCTGAGGCTGAGCTTCCATTCCTTTTCTTTTTGTCCTCCGTTCTTGAAATTAAAAAACTTATCATAGCCATCTACCCAGTTTTCTTCTATAATTTATAATCTAGCAAGACTCGCGAATAGATATAGACCATTAACAGCTCGAGCGGGTGATCTCACTACTAGAAAGGTCATGGATTTATACTGTCCGTAGGACAATCAGGTAGCTACGACAAACTGAGTTTCAACTCGTCTCCTGATTGGTTGACTTTGGCGGGTCCAAATGACGGCCTACCATTGGCTCGTCGCAAAGTAGGGTCCTGGATAAATGTCCGAGAGCTGTGATACCAAACAGGAGGTATCTCAACCGCGGGAGAGGCCACATGAAGCAACAGCGATAAAGCACCCGGGAGCAACGGCCGTAGAGCAACCGCCCAGGGACAGAAGCCACAGAAGTGGCCGTAGAAGAGCCTGGAAACGGGGACACGGAAGCCGCAAGACGTGACGTACCACAGGAAGCGGAGAGCAAAGGCCCGGTAAGAAGGGTCCGGATGCCACAGGAAGGCCGTACTATGTAGGAAGACCCGGCCCAGTGATTAAGGGCCCGCCCGGGAGCAAGGGAGGGCCTGGCAGTCATAGGAAGGGTCGTACCTTCGAAAGGTCTAGGAACAAGTCGTCAGCTTGACTGATCGCATTGTCTCCTCTCGATTCAGTGATCACTCACTCAATTCTGACGGTCTTGTGTGATCCTTCAGGTCTCACTCAGGTACGAGGAGGTAGTCGCAGGTACCGTCCATTGCGCCATCAAGCGGTGCGGTACGTGGCCGGTACCTTAGGTGAGTCATCTGACGCAGCCACTCAGGTGGCGTGCCGCGCCCGCCGCCGCCTGCGAGCCACCTGGATCAATCGACGACCGCCGACCGCATCGACCATTCATCATCCTGCCCTGCCTGACCTACCTCACTCACTACCCACCTAACCTAATGCTTTCCTGGCTGCCTTGACTTCCCTCCCTCTCCTCCACCTCCACTTGACCTACGTGGCCCATCGACGAGCCAGAATCCCGGACTGCAGACTCCGTCTCCTCGTTTTCACAGTTATCATCTCATCGCCTCTCCCGCCCCACTGCTCATCCGTCTCACCTTCCATGAACGACCGACCGCAGCGCCATCTTCCGGGCGTAACCTTCCGTGCTACTCGCTCCTGCTCTCGTCTGATGCCGCGATAGCCCGGCCCGCCCGCCCGCGCGCCATCCACATCCGGAGCCGAGATGGTGCGCTCTCATCGGGACAACCTAAGCAGCACCAGCGCCAGCGCCACCAGCCGGCCTCGGACGGACCGCTTCTCCCCACCGGGCCCCGGCGAGTACTACTCGCCATCGTCATCGCCTCCGCTGTCTCCACCTCCTCCCTCCCGGCCCCGAACCCGGCGGCGTCCTCGCACCCCGGAGACGCCGCCGACGCCGCCGCCTCACGCAACGGGACCAGGACCGGCGCTCTCGCCACCATCACCGTCAGCACCAGCTCATCCGTCATCACCATCATCACCAGCGGCACCACCCATGCCGGCGGCTGCCGAGGACTACGTCGACGTCTTTCCGGCCTCGGACCTGGAGATCGCCGAGAACGGGCGCCTGGTCAGCCGAGAGGACGTGACGCAGCAGTTGATCCGCGTGTACGTCGAGGGCCGCGAGCTGTCGGTGCTGCTGGGCCATGCGTCCGCAGAGTGGTGGAACAGCCCCGCCACCCGCGCGCAGCGTGCCTTCGTCAGGGCCCAGCTGGCCGCCGCGGGCAGGGGGGCGTTTCGGGTCGCGAGGAACGCGCTGGTCGGTGACGGCGGCAGCAGAGTGCCGGCTGACGACTTCGACGACGACGGCTTCGAGGATCGTCCGGCGACGGCGGTCGAGGAGAGGTCTGGGTCGCTGGTTGGCTATTATGCGCGCGGGGCGGTCCGAGGGCTTACCGGCGGCGTGTTCGGGGGCGTGACGCCGACGCCTGCAGCGAGCTCTACGCAGTCGAATCGGCCGTCGGAGGACTTTGCAGATGACGATTTTGACATGGGCATGTTTGACGCCATCGAGGCGGAAGAGGCCGATGACGATCAGGGTACTAGGAGCGCTAACCAAGACCGCCCCCAGCAGGACGAACCAGCTGCCGGTATGATGTGGGATGTTGAGGACGACGAGGCGGGGCTGGGGCTCCTCCCTTTTGGAGACAACGATGAATGGTGATAGGGGCTGCGGAGAATACTTTGTGCATTGGACATTACGGCTAGGACTATTTTTCTGCATGGTGCTCGGTGTCGACGGCTTTATCCAGGGTTTTCTCTCGTCTTTGGCGTTTCAGGATGGAAGACATGGACATTGGCTGGCTTTAGGAGTTGCGGTGGTCTTCGACTCTGGCATTACGGTATGGGACTGTGACCTTGACATTGCGATCAGACGACAGATATCCAGAGCTAACTTATTGCAAAGATACCATTCGACTCTATTTGTTCTTCTCTACCATTTTTTGAAAGCATTAGCATGAGGAACTAAGGTGTTGTCGTTCCTGGCGGCCTGCCCCCAGCAAGGACCTTCGCAAGGCTTTGAGGTGCGAAGGCAGCTCCCGGCCAAACAATCTGAACTAGATATTGAACAGACCAAACGGGTACTTATGGCTCACAACGGTATCTCACTTGATGGCCTAGCGATCATCACCAGAACGAGAATATGGGGAAGCTTGGGCGTCCAGTACTAATAAGGCTACGGAGGAGCCAGCCTCCTCGTCACCGGGTGGGAGTCTCCCCGAGATATGGCAACCTTTGCACCCAATGCTGCTGGTTTTTGTTGCTTTGGGAGACGTAGCGAACAGCTGCGACATATTACTAGATGTGACTGAAATTCATAATTCGCGGACTATTTAACATACCTAAGCAAGATTTAGCTGTGGGCGTAAATACGGACAGAAAAGCTCTCTATACAAGCCGGAGTCATATTAACAGGGGGGCTTATGGAAACCAAGAGCCTAAAAGGAGAATGCGCTCCCTCTAAATATACAAGTCTTCTCATACCTTCGCCCTCGATCTCGGACAATGATCTAGTACCAGCCTAAGGAAATATTGCTGCCAGCAGGTCTCATTTGCCATCCGCGCATCGGCTTGCGGCTGAGAACGGACACCCCCGACTGTCGGGCCAAAGCCGGTGGAGAAAGGTTTCGCTCTGCCGGGCCCGCCGGGAGAAATATAGCCCTGGGCAGCCCCGGGTCAATCCGCGCTTAAGCAACGCGGCCGGATCTTGGAGATGCGCGGTGTTGGGAGCGATGGACTCCATGAGCTCTTGATTGCGAAGGTGAGTAAGCTAACAGCTTGATGAGACAGTTGTATTCTCTTTAAGATCTTTTTAGAGCTGCCAAACGTGACATCTCTCCTTTAAGGAGTTTTCTTCCTGAAGTACTCCGTAAGTACGGAGCGACAGCACCCGAGAAGGGGGGAGAGTCTTTAACCGGGCTGGTGCAGCTCCCGTCCCCACGGGGTGCTGGTAGGGCGGGACTACCTGGAGCGCGGCGTAAGGTTGAACCAATTACCGCGGACCCGTTCCGACGTAAAGCATGCTCAACCCTCTTCCCCGCATCGGCGGCCCAGCTCTGGAGCTTCTCGAGGTGTTTAATAGGCATTAGGTACGGAGGTAGAGGATAATAGTGACGCCAGGAACGATCCGTGGTAGTTAGTCGATGAGCGAAAACGGAGAAGCATGTTTGCAACTTCTCGTAGAATTTCACTCTTCTCACAAGCTTCTATCGTACAACCCTCATCATCTCGACATCTACGGTCCTGCGTGTTGTTGAACATTTCCTCCCGGCACTTCCACCATCCCTCTCCACGGTCCCCTCTTTCTCCAAAAAAGATGCCCCTCCACCACTTGATGATCGGGACATGGACGCCCCCCGGCGCCATCTTCACGGTGCAGTTCGACGACGAGAAGCTGGAGCTGAAGCTGGTCAAGCGGACGGAGATCCCCCAGGACGAGCCAATATCATGGATGACCTTTGATGTAACTACCCAAGAAAACCCCCCCTCAAGAGACAAGCACGCGCCCGCTCACAACTGCACGCAGCACGCCAAGAAGAACCTCTACGGCGCCGCCATGAAGAAGTGGTCCTCCTTTGCCGTGCGCTCTCCCACCGACATCGTCCACCAGGCCTCGCACCCCATGCAGCACGACCCCGCCGCCGCCTCCCCGGCCGCCAACACCCGCGCCATCTTCCTCCTCGCCGCGCGCAGGCCCCCCTACGCCGTCTACTGCAACCCCTTCTACAAGCACGCCGGCGCCGGCGCCGTCTTCGCCGTGGGCGGCACCGGCGCCCTCGAGCGCAACGTGCAGAACTACGCCTACGACCCCAGCAGCGGCATCCACGGCATGGTCTTCGACCCGTCCGAGGCCTTCCTCTACAGCGCCGACCTGCAGGCCAACCGGCTGTGGGTCCACCGCAAGGCCGACCCGGAGGGCGCCGGCGCGGACGTCGAGCTCGTCGGCAGCGTCGAGGCCCCGGACCCGGGCGACCACCCGCGCTGGGTCGCCATGCACCCGTCGGGCAACTACCTGTACGCGCTGATGGAGGCCGGCAACCGGCTGTGCGAGTACGTCATCGACCCCGCGACGCGCATGCCCGTGTACACGCACCACTCGTGGCCGCTGATCCCGCCGGGCGTGGTGGCGCGCGACCCGGCGACCGGCAAGGGGCTGTACCGGGCGGACGTGTGCGCCGTGTCCTTCTCGGGCCGGTACCTGTTCGCGTCGTCGCGCGCCAACCGGTTTGACCTGACGGGCTACGTGGCGGCATTCGCGCTGCGGGACTGCGGGAGTATCGAGCGGCAGATATGCCTGATCCCCACGCCGACAAGCGGGGGCCACAGCAATGCCGTCTCGCCGTGCGACTGGAGCGACGAGTGGCTCGCCATCACGGACGACCAGGAGGGGTGGCTGGACATGTACCGCTGGAAGGACGAGTTCCTGGCGAGGGTGGCGAGAGTGAGGATAGCCGAGCCGGGCTTTGGGATGAACGCCATATGGTACGACTGATGGATCTAGCGGGGAAGACAGGGAGGTTGTCGATTTGTGCATGGCATCGAGGGCGGGCTGCAGAGGTGGACCGCCTACAGCCCGCGCACCTACAGTCGGATATTCTTGTGATAGACAATGGTAGCTTTGTAAGGTCTGCGAGATGAAGGATACACCAGCGCCATGTATTTATCGTACTGGTACATGTTGCTACAAAAGATTAGCTGCCGACCACGCCAAGGAGACTGCCCAGCTCGTCACAAACGGACCCAGTCGGACAGCCCGCCGTACTATTGCTTGCCGCCCTTCCTTTTCTTCCGCCGGTTCTTCTTCTTTCCGCCATTACTCCCAGCATGTGACTGATCTCCGTCATTTGAGGGCCTGGCAGCGGATCCTTCTCCTTCTGCTTCTTCATCGTGGCTGCCCGCATCAGACTCGACCGGCACCAGCGCCAGGTGGGTATGGCTGCCGTGCTCTGCCGTGGTCGAACCGCCTTCCTCATCATCGTTTGAGCTGGTGGTCTCGAGGACAACTTTTCTTATACCTCTAGACTCAATAATGTTTTCGGTTATGCTTCCACTCCGGACAAACCCTATCCGAGGGGGCCTGGGTGTCGAATGCTCGGATCTCGACGTGCTGACGCTCTCTGTGCTCGACGTATGAGCTCCGCCGGGACTCGTTTCAGGATCTAAATTGCTCGCGACGGCGGAAGTTTGTATCTGTGTCTGGGTTCCGTGGTCGTGTTGATCAGGAATGGGTGTCGCATCGCTGTGTGCTTCAGGTGTTGGACTACCATGCGTTTCTGACGGCAGCATTGACCCGTAGCTCTGCTGAACAGCACGGGCCCCGTCCTTGGGCGTAAGCTTTGACGGAAGGAGCCCTGTCCTCTCGTCTTCGTCAATATCATCCAGCCTCTCCTGGATTGCGTGCTGCATAGACGGCATAACACGCTCTTGACCATTGGTCAGCACTATTCCTGGCTTTATCTTCACTGTTGTCGAGCGGGTGCTCTTTGGGTTCGTGGCAGGGTTCGAGGGTCCCAGGTGCTTCAGGTGCGGCATAACGTCCTCTAAGTTCCTTCGGATGGGCAAAACGGGTTCGAGTCCCCTGCCATCCGCGTTTGCTGATGTCCGCCTGAGGAGGACCATTGGCGGTTTCGGGCTGCTCGAAAGATCCCCGGAGTCAGCCGCCCCGGACATGGCTCCTAACCGACTGTATGGGACATCCTGGCCACCTGCGTCGCCTGGCTTCGCCCCCTTGATATCACCGCTCATCGACGAGATACGGCCCGACTCTGCGCCAGACAACCGCCTATGGAGCCTGGCTTTCGGTGCAGGTGCAAGTCTCCTAATAGCCTTGTGGATATCGATATACACATCAGACTCGTCGATGATTTCCCTGCAAGTATATTAGTAGCAAGTTCATTTAATCGAGGTTAGGAGTGAGACCTACTCTCCAATCAGTTCCTCGATAACATCCTCGAGCGTGACAACGCCAAGTGCACCATGGTCTTCTCCCGGGAACTCAGACACCAAGACCATATGCGACTTGCCCTCCTGGAAGAAGTTGATAATGTCTAGACAACTTGTCTCTGGCCGCGTTTCCGGAAGAGTCGCCAGCGCAAAGTCTTTAACGAGTCGGGCGTCTTCCGGATCATATGTAATAAGGATCTTGACCAAAAGCATGCCGATGAAGTTTGTGGGGTTCCCCGTCTCGTGGATCGGTATCCTTGAGTATCCGGCGGACAAGATTATGTCCATTGTCCTCTCATCGAGAACAGTGTCTTCAGACATGACGAACACATCCTCCATGGGTGTCATGACGGCTTGGACCGGCTTCTCCTTCAGATCCAACACGGCGCCAATAATGGTCACTTCGTCTTGGTTCAGGCGTTCGGAGACCTCACCCAAATTCCTGTGTAGGGTCACGAGCGTCTTTAGTCCACTCTTCTTGTAGACAGTTCCATGGTCCTCTCCAAGAGCCCAGTCGAGGAGCTTGGCGGTCGGCCATGCAACGGGGGCCATGATGTACATCAAGAGGAGAACTGGCTTCGACATATATCCGCCAATCGGGAGACCGTATCGTACGCATACTGACTGGGGGACGACCTCGCCAAAGATCACTGTTCTCAAGAGTCAACGCGCGTCACGCAGGTGAAGTGTCTGGACATGGACAGAAGACTTACCGATCAAGACCGTAGATCCAATTACAGCAGCCACACCACCTCCGAGGCAACGATCCAGGACGACAGGCAGAGTCTCGTTCACTATCACGTTACTAAGGAGCAGTGTAACCAGGACCCAGTGCTTTCCCCGCTCGAGGAGATCATAGACCCTTCTTGCATTCTTCCGTTGTGGCTCGGTCGGGTCTCGCGCGAGTACTTGAAGGTAGATGCTGTCCTGGCCCATAAGACTGCCGTGTCTGTTAGCGATGGCAGTACTCGGGAGGAGGAATAGTAGGCGCAGGGGAAACTCACGCTATGGTCAAGCCGGCAAATGCGCCTCCCAGAAGAACCAGAACAATGGAAGCGACGTAGAGCACCCAGACGTTAGCCCCGCGACTCTCGTTACCGTCATGAAGCTGGTCAAGCGCGCGAATGGGAGCTGCCGAGGCTGTCAAGCCCATGAGAATAATCCTCGAAGCTGCTAGGACGGCTGGGCGCGCCATAGCCAGCCCGCCGTGGGAAAATCCGGCAGCGGCGCGGCCACGACATCTTGCATTCGCCATCGTCTCGTTTGATCGATCGGTCTGGGGCGGATGTCCCGGCTGATCGGTCGGCAAGGAAGAAAAGCGACGTAGATTATCGGCTCCTCAGCCGGAGAGCTGCTGCCGATCAAAGTCGGTCTCTCCGGGGCTTGCGGCGGGGATGTCGAATGGTTGTTTGCTTGGACGACGTGGATGTGGATGAAGAGAGCTCGGGACAGAAGCAGCTCATGAAATTGTGGGGCTGTATGTTAGTAGTCTGGTAGTGTAGGGGAAATTTAGGCGGAGCTCTTAGCGCTGCAGGTCTCGGGAACGGTCATGATCCTGACATGACGCACTACAGATCGGCAACAGTATCCGCGGATCTTAACACACGCCTCATGGAGTACCTTAGCAGCTACGACTTTGATATACCGTATACACATGCAGACATGTTAACGCAGCACGACGGACGACATCACCAAAAGACACATGTTGCTAGAAGGTGCCGTTCAGAATCCTGCAGCTTGCGGTACCCTCTAAACGCCGTGAGAGGAGCTGCCAAGCTCGTATCTCTCGATGGGATGGTCTGTCGCCTGCCGAGATTAGGTTGCACTGATATACAGCAGGGGAATGATTGGCGAGCTCTCAATCCATGTTTTCCCTACAGCTGTCACCAATGGACATGAGCTGTGGTATGCGACAGCCAACTTCATCAAAGCCTCACGAGGCTCACGTCTAAAATGCCGTCTGACCTGGCAAGGTCGTCCAGGACACCCTTCGTCACCTCCCCAGCCACGCCTAGGATCATCAAGGCCTCGTTCCCACCGTGGACATTCTTCGCCTCCTGCAGACGCGACTCTCCGTTCGCTTGCCCGAGGTCCAGACTGGCGACATGCATGAACCTGATATTGATTCCATGCCTGCCCAGCACAGTCCCGACATCACCAATCTTGCCCGGTTCATCATAGTTGTGGAGAAGCACGAGTGTGCCTTCAGGGGTGAAGTTGGCCGCAAACCGGTCCAACTTCGAGATATACACGCACCGTCCGGACACATATCCCTCAATGACCTGCTCGTTGGCCGCGTCGCCGTTATGCGAACGGAGCGTCACCTGACTGGCATAGGTCAGCCCATCGCGATCGCTCGCGCGGATCTCGTCAACGGCGAGCCCCTTGTCCTTGGCAATCAGTGCTGCATTGACCATGTTCACGTCCCTGCCACCAGCATCGCTTATCGGAGAGAGCAAGCCCCTTACCAGCGCAGCAAACAGGGGTCTGGTGTTGGAGATGCTCGCCAGCTCGCCCTGGTAGACCAGCTCGAAGCGGCGACCTCCCACCATCCCGCCCTTGCTGCCGCCGAAGTGCTGCGTGTATAACCCGCCCATGCGCTCTATGAGGCGAACGAACGGCTGCAGCTTGCGGTATTCCTCCGGTAGAATGAGGGGAGCGTTCACGGCGGATGTGGGCAACCCACCCTGCAGAATCTCCAGGACCTGGGCGCAGACGTCGAGGGAGACGTTCTCCTGCGCCTCCACGGTTGACGCGCCGAGATGCGGTGTAGCTACCACCTTCGGATGCGCCGCTAACCGTGCAGCTGCTGAGCCAGGGGTAGGCGGTTCGGCTGTGAAAACGTCTATGCCTGCCCCAGCAATCCATCCCTCATCGAGTGCTCTAAGTAGGGCCTCCTCATTGTAGACCCCGCCTCTGGCCACATTGAGGACCCTCGCGGAGCTCTTCATCATCTTGAACTCCTTTTCCCCCAGCAGATCCAATGTGCTTGCCAGTAGCGGAGTATGGATGGTCAGGAAGTCCACACTGGGCAGTAATTCGTCAAGCCCGCTTACCATCTTCACTCCGGCCTGGGCCGCAATCTCGGCGCTCGCGTACGGGTCTACCGCAAGCACTTTCATGCCCAGTCCGGCCGCCGTGGTGCGGGCAACCTTCAAGCCTACCTTTCCCAGACCCACTACGCCGAGCGTCTTGCGGCCGACCTCGACGCCGACCAGTCCGCTCCGGTCCCATCTCCCGTCCTTCACCCCGGCATCCCCCTGGCTGACATTCCGCGCCACGGCGAGCAGCAGCGCGACGGTGTGCTCTGCGGCGGCGACGACGTTACCGGCGGGTGAGTTGACGACAACGATGCCGCGCTGGGTAGCGGCGTCAACGTCGATGTTATCGATGCCCACACCAGCGCGAGCCACGACGCGGAGATTCCGGGCGGCGGCGAGGACGGCGGCGGTGACTCTAGTAGCAGAGCGGACGATCAGGGCATGATAGTTAGCGACGAGCGATATGAGATCCTCCGGAGAGAGGCCAGCTCGCGTGTCCACGTCAAAGTGTTGCTCAAGTAGGGCCAGGCCATCGGGCGAGAGGGTCTCTGGGACGAGGACCTTGAGGCGGTTGGACGCCGCGGCGGAAGTTACGAAGTCGGTGCTTGTTGCTGATGGAGCCATTGGTGGCAATGATCTGGGCTGCGCGGCGTAAGATCTCGATAGACGCCTAAGCTTTGCTTACTGGTAACCGAATATGAATCTTAGACGTGGAAGGTAAGTTTCAACGCTTCTGTGTTCGGATTCTCGAGACCTGGAGATCGAGGCGCCGTTGGTTACATATAAAAGGGACAAGCAGAAGTTTAAACAGCAGCGAGGAGTGTGTGACTCCTGTATTTAATAGAGTAACGGACGCCACAGGCAGCGCTCTGATGCATTCCCGCACAGAAGAGACAAACCTTGCGTTGTCCCCGTGGTGGGAGCAGCACAAAGAGGCCGAGTTCGATTCGCACAGACGCGCAAGGTGAGCGGTATGAGGCAATTGCATCATATAACAGCGCCAGCACACACGCGGGCACCGCATACAATGACGGCGGAGTGCAGGAGGTTCGCCCCCAGGGACGGCAGCGAGAGGGCAATATTTGTCGCCTGCAGCAGTGTAAGTCATTCGGAGGGAGGCACGAGACCGTCAGTAGCGCGTCTTACCCCACGTTGTGCTATTGCCATCCCGGTGCATCCCCCGCAAATATTCCCCAGGCGAGAATCCTCAGGGCGGGACTTCATTGGAGATGTAGAGTCGTAAGGGGTGTGGGTAACATTAGGACGGCCGGTACCTATTGGCAGCCAGGATTCCGAAAAGGGGAGATGGGAACACCATTGGACACAGGGAGCCGACTGCTTCCTTTGATGGGATTTGGTGTGTATCATTGAGTGGTGGGCTACGCAACTGTTCTGAAGAGCCCGTTCCTGACAGGACACCTTGATGGTCTCTCTCCACCTCCTAAAACTTGTTGGTATCGCTCTCTTGAGATCGTCTGAATTCCACAACTCTTCGCTTTTACCACCGCAGCCACGATCGCGTCCTCCGTGAGTGACCTAGAAGTTGTCCTGGCCCGTGAAACGCTCGTTCTGCACAATCTCAATCCAGTAACCATCCGGATCCAGGACGAAAGCCACGTTCTTCATCCGGCCGTCCGTCAGCCTCTTCTTCCAGTTGACGCTCATGCTCTCGAACCGCTCGCACGCCGAGTCAAGGTGGTCCACCGAGATGCCTTTCACCGGTTAGCGCCTCACTCGCATGGCATCGGGGAAAGGGGGGTGGACTTACAGATGTGGCCGAAGCCCTGCGGGCCCTTGTTTCCGTCATGGTAGGCGAAGTTGGGGTCCTTCTCCGTGCCGTGGTTCCACGTCAGCTCGAGCAAGCCCTCACGGTCAGCTGTTCCTGCGCCGCCCTCTGGGAGTCCTTTGGTGCCCGGATATCCAAGGAAGTACAGGGTGAAGCCCGCGCTCGGGTTGCCGCCCTCGCGCAGCAGCGTCATACCCATGACCTCCTGGTAGAACTTGAGGGACTTCTCCGCATCTTTGACGCGGATCATGGTGTGGTTCTGCGAGTTTCCCGAGTCAGAAAGCGCATATGGCTGTCAGAACCAGGGCTAACAGGCATCGCTCACCATCAGATACGTCGAGGGGTCCGTCTCCTTCACATTCTCAGTCTCTTCGACCGGCTTCCGGCCGATGATCTCAACCCAGTAGCCGTCGGGGTCGAGAGCGAACGCGATGTTGCGCATGCGGCCGTCGGTCAGCTTCTTCTGGAACTTGTACCCGGCGTCCTCGAGGCGCGTGCAGGCGGCCTGGATGTTGTCGACGCTGATGCAGGTGTGGCCGAAGCCGCGGTGGGGCTCGACGTTGCCGTTGTTGACCTTGTACTCCGGGTCGCTCTCGGTGCCGTAGTTGTGCGTCAGCTCGATGACGCCCTCGCGGTCGAAGACGGAGTTGCCGTGGGACGGGGCCGAGGGCGAGTCGTAGGCCAGGAAGTACAGATCGAACTTGGCGTCGGGGAACTCGAGCTTCTTGACGAGCTTCATGCCCAGGAACTCGTAGAACTTGACTACGGGAGGTGTACCGGCTCGTTAGCTGGTGGCTGCTGGTTGGTATTGGGCAAGCTCCTGTCCCGGCTGGCAGACATACCCGACTCCTTCGGGTCTTTCACCCGGATCCTGATCGACGTCCCCTCTGTCAGCGACTTGGCGCAGGATTGTTTTCCGTATAGGTACGTAACTCACATTGAGTGGTTGAACTTATAGTTCTTTGTGTCTGTGGTCGTCGCCATGGTTGCGAGGAATCGAAGGGGCGCTGATACGGACGGAGAAGCTTCCGAGAGCTTTCGTTAGCCGAAAGATCGCTAACTGATGATAAGCAGGGGGCCACCGTACCTCCTTGCTTGAATGACTTCCTGAGGAGTGAGGATTGCAATCTGAGCCTCTGCGCAGCTCTGTACGGATTCATGCACGCTGTCCTGCGAGCAATTGGCGTTGTTCTACGGGCTACTATGCGAAGCTATACAGAAGAGGGGCTTCCTCGCTATGGGCTCCAAATGTTATCGCCGAAAACTGGCCCCTCCTGGCCCCTCCAGCTCGCACTGCACGATGTCATCAGCACGTGTGCCCCACTTCGGATTTCAGATGCACAGTTGTAATGCACAAATACCCAGGGATGCGCTGGATGGCTTATGTCATCCACTCAAGTACCAGGGTGTGCAATAAGCTTAAACGACTTTCGCGGATTGAGCTCGGCCGAGTTGCCAGCTCGTCTCTCATGATCTCATCTAAGGTGAGCTTGTTTTCCACCAGCTGCTGGATCTCAGACATCCACTAGGCGCAATGATATCCCTAGTAGAGGAATGGTACCCGAGGAGAGTCCACTCTCAGCGGACGGACGGTGGTGCCGCAGTTTGGCTTCGTCCGTCCTCGTCGTCGGCTTCTTCTGTCGGCAGGATCGCCACGCGACTGAACGTTGTAATCCTCTCGTCATGATCTCTCTGCCCTGCAAGCCAGGCGGCTAGAACGAAGCGCCACAGATGAAGGACACTTGCAGTTTTCACCACTAAGCATGCGAAGAGCCAGGACCAGCAAAGCAAGTGCTTCATCGTTGATGTCAGGGCCCATTGCTGACTGCTGAGAACTCCTAACGCCGTATTCGCGCCCAGCAGCCTGGGTCCGATGGGCCCTAGGCTCGTCATAGTTCTTGGTGGTACCGAATAAGGAAGTTGGCGAATTCTTATTTCCGAGAAGAAAGGGGCGATTAGCAGCAAGCCCCCGGATCCGACAGTCATGGACCCTGTGCGAGATCAACGACGTCATGACGGTCCACGCGCTCAGTGCCCTATCGCGCATCCACCAGTCCTGCCAGTATAGGTGATGGCGATTCTCCAGTCACATATATAAGGCCAATGGCTCCGGTGATGTTGTGATATTCTTGGTAGGTTCTGTTCCATTGAGTCAATATCTGTCTGTATCCTCTCACAGTACAAATTACCACGCCCTCAGCAACCAATAAAATGGGTTATCCGGATACATTCACGGGCTTCTGTGTCGATAGCCCAAAGACGTGGAATAAGTTCCATAAGGATGAGCTGACGCCTAAGCCATTTGGCCCCAATGACGTCGATGTTCAGATCGAGGCCTGCGGTGTGTGTGGCTCGGACGTCCACACTGTCACGGGTGGTTGGGGAGAGTACAAGGGCCCCTTGTGTGTCGGCCATGAGGTTGTAGGCAAGGCCGTCAAGGTGGGAGACGATGTTAAGGGCATCAAGGCTGGCGACAGAGTCGGCGTTGGTGCTCAGGTGTGGTCCTGCCTCAAGTGCCCTCAGTGCAAGAGCGCGAACGAAAATTATTGCCCTCACCTGGTTGGTATGTCTTACCCTCAACCCCTTAGATGTAAGGGCATCAATGTTAATACGCTGCAGATACGTACAACGCTAGCTATCCAGACGGTAGCAAAGCACACGGTGGCTTTGCCAATTATATCCGTGCTCATGAATACTTCACCTTCAAGATCCCAGATGCCCTTCCGTCGGATGCTGCAGCGCCATTACTGTGCGCCGGATTGACGACATATTCGCCTCTTGTGCGAGCGGGTGTTGGCCCAGGCTCCAAGGTTGCAGTCATCGGCGTAGGCGGCCTGGGCCACCTGGGCATACAGTGGGCGGCTGCCCTCGGCGCGGAGACATACGCCATGACGCACTCGCCTTCCAAGGCGGACGACATCAAGAAGCTCGGCGCCAAGGAGGTCATCGTCACGACCAAGGAGGGCTGGGCGGAGCCTTACGCCTTCACCTTCGACTTCATCCTCAACTGCGCGGACATGACCAACGAGTTCGACATGCAGACGTACCTGTCGACGCTCAGGGTCGGCGGCGAGTTCCACATGGTGGGCCTGCCGGACCAGCCGCTGCCAGAGCTGAAGGCTTTCGACTTCACGTCCAACGCCGCCAAGATCACTGGCAGCCACATCGGCAACCACCAGGAGATGGAGGGGTTGCTGAAGCTGGCTGCGGAGAAGGGCGTGCGGCCGTGGATTGAGACCATTGATATCTCGGAGGAGGGCTGCAAGCAGGCGATCGAGCGCCTGAACAAGAACGATGTCCGGTATCGGTTTACGCTGACTGGATTCGACAAGGCGTTTGGGACGAAGGAGTAAGTGATTACGGCACATACCTGTGTAAAATAGGCGTCTTGCGGGCTGGAAAGGCCCTGGTCTAAAAAGTTGTCTTCATTTGGCTACTACCCAAGGTGCTCGACTTCGCATTGCTTGTTGTTTCATGTCGCCTCGAGATCATTTCACCTTGAAAAGGTCCGGGGAGATTAGGTACAAAAAAAGAGTTACGCAAGCTGTCCAGTTCAGAGTGAGAGCGCCTCTAGGCGAAGACGAGCAAAGCAAGGGGTGTACCTAAGGTAGTGATTCAACAACTTAGAAATTCCCTTACAGGTACTTTGTGTGCCTGACTAGAAATCTCAGCGTCAAGGGATACCAAGTGACTCCAGGAAGTGATATGATGACTCTTCCAACTGGTGAAGTGTAGAGTCGTTGCCGAGTTGCCTCACTAACAGACTGGTCCGTCTGCGAAACCTCAAAGGTCACTTCACCTGACGTTTAACGACACGGCATAACGTTTGGTAGCCGCCACTTTACGCGCTTCGAGCTTGGGGAGACTAATTTTAGTGAGACCCCGCGCTTTTAGCGGCACTTGCGGCCCTGATCCACTCATTGTGTGACTGGCAGTTGCAGCTGCCAGCACCGACTCGCCGCATATTAGGCCCATTTGGGCGAGCGCTGAACTACACCTACCGACCGACCTTTGTCCACTATCAACAACCACGAGAGGCCGATCATGAAGATGTAACCGCAACGCAGCAATGATATGCGCGAGTCTTTCATCCCATCAGTGTCCGATCAACAGATCCGTTCACGAAACCTCGTCATCCGAACCAGCTGAACAGAGTTGAGACGCAAGGCTCGGCGGCTACGTCGACGAAGTGGTGGTGCCGCCGCCGCCGGATTGCCAAACCCGGGCATGATGGACACATTCTATGCCACAGCCAATATGGACTACGACGAAATAGCAGTTATGGACGCTACGGAAGATGCTGGAGACAAGACGGGAGCCGGAGGCACCCGAGTCATCGAAAGATCGCCAATGAAAAAGACACGCTCACTGTCGGATGGAGGAGGGACGCCTCAGAAACTATCACCTTCACCTCACATCATAGAAGCCGCGCGCAGGACATCTAAGGACGATACATCTCTTCCGGGCTCAACACCCGTCACGACACCCGTCACGCCTCGGCGGTCCGAGTTCCCTTTGCGCGGCAGTGGTTTTTCGCTGCAGATGCCGCCTCGAGCCTCGACTCCTCCAGCCCAGCAGTCTTCGCCCTACGTCAAGCCCGCACCTCTCTCTCCAAAACTCGACCACTCACAGATATACGCCTCGCCGACCACGAATATCCTACCTCGCCGCTCGCGCGGCCTCGACTTCTCTAGAGCGGCAACGAGCCTTCACCACTCCACGCTGGCGGAGCAGTCATCACCGGACTCCTCGCCCACGATGGGCGGTCGAGCCATGAACATCCCACATAGAAGAGGCGGAGAGTATGGCGGCACAGAGCAATCCTCAAATTCGTTATGGTCTGTGATGGCGAACCACGACCGGATGCACATATCCAGTTCGCTGGGCAGCACTACCAACCTCGGCTCCGATACTTCGTCGACTTCCGACGACGACGACCTCATGGACGAGGACATGATGGACGAAGCATACATCACCACACCTCAGGTCACCAAGACAGGAACGCCTATGGGCGTCAACTCTCCACACGCGGCATGGGCGGTAGGTGGTGGCTCGCCCGCGGTCAACAGCCTGCTATCTTTCCAGCAGCGCCAGCGCCCACGCAAGCTGCCCAAGAAGAAGGTGATGGGATCACATGGTCTGGGCTTTCACCCTTCTACTATTTCTTCACAAAACCTATCCAAATCACCACCAACTAATCTGGCGTCCTTCGGAAATATCGCGTCAACGAAGGAGATCCAGGCCCCGCATGCGCGCAGGGAGAGCATCAGCTGGGCTGCGAACCAGTTACACATCTCTGGCAGCGAGAGCGATGAGAATATGAAATCCCAAATCGATGTCGACGGAGTTCTTGGTCCAGGCGCGGATGCTCAGAACCGCGTCATCCGGCGAGTAGTTACTCGCCGGGGCAATCTTCTGGTAAGCTCTAACCATCCTTCCACCTTGACAGAGGTCGCTTGTGCTGACACTGTGATCAGCCCAAGACGAAGACTTTTGCACGGATCCGCGCCGCCCTTGCAGAGGAAGGCGCGCCGATTGAAGCGGAGTTTCGGCGCGAGGCCGAGGTTGTCCGTCAAGTACTGGAGAGCGACATGGACCTTGAACCGCGGATTCCTCCGCCCGCCCTATCGACAGCTACCACGCGGCATTCTAGTCCTAACCTGACCGCACAAGAACTTAGAGACGACGTCCCGGATGAGGTCATGGCGCTGGACCCCAGCGGCCTCGGCCTCCCCGGCACCTTCAAGCAGCAAGCGCTGAAGAACTCTAAAGGCAAGGTCTTCTGGGACACCTTCTCCGACTCGAGCAGCATGGGTGGCTCTCGCACGACCCCTCCCCCGGCCGCCTTCCTTCCCCGCGGCTCCTCCTCCGGCCTCAGCATCGACGACGTCAACATGGACTCCCCGTCCGCGAGCTCCGGCCCCACGGCCGGCGGCCGGGACGGCTTCGGCAAGGACGGCTTCATCTTCCCCATGAACACCGGCACCAGCAGCAGCGGCGGCGACACCCCGCAGCAGGGCAGCGGCCCGGCGTCCGGGTCCGCAGCGGTCCCGCCCAGCGCCGCCGAGATCACGCGCCGCATCAACAGCAAGCGCCGCCGCGACGACGACTTCGACCCCGTGAGCTTCAAGCGGCGTGCCGTGTCGCCGGGCATGAGCGTGCACAACTCGCCCATCATGCAGAGCCCGCTGCAGCACGCGCCCTGGGGCGGGTCGCGGCCGGGTAGCAACGGCGGCGACAAGAGCGGCGGGGCTAGCGAGAGCGGGAGCCTGGTCGGGGATGGCGGCGGAAACGGCAAGGCCGGCGCGAGGGCCGCGAACAGTGGGCACAAGGCGAGGGTTGGATACCAGGGGATGGTGGATACGAACGACGGGATCACCAGGTTGAGCATCGAGTAGGCGACGGCGACGGCGACGGCTCCCAGATTGGGAATGGTGGCCCGGGGTGCAGAGGTGGACGAGTTCGACACAAGAGGCGCCACGTTGTCTCGCAACGACTGCCGTCAAAGGTGCAGTTGCTCTGGCGTGAAGCGCGCCATATTCTCAGGAGACTGTTACAATTTTGCTTCATATGATCGGTACGGGGAGTTCAACAGAATGGCATTCCAGAAGGCGTTCTCGGCATCCGTCCGGCTGAGGTCTTTCCTCTCGGAGGTAGGGGAGCTCATATGCACCACATGGAATAGACCTACAAAATAATAAAGTATGATCACATAATGATTACAGCCCAGGCCGTGGTAGTAGGAATGTTCAATGCTCGCGAGCCATCTTTTCGGCCTGTGTTGCACAGGCTACTTCTATAAGGCAATCCGTCACCTATCGTAGGCAGCTTTGCATAACATGTGCATTATCATGCTCGAGACGCCTCGCTGTCCTCTAGCAGAGTCCATCACAAAACACTCGTGCGACTTCGACATTCATGATGGCTTGGCACGATGGCCTCTGAAAACACCCAGGCCCGTCTCTCCTCCAGCCTTGTCCGATTCAGCCATCGATTCATCATGTCGATCTACAGCGCCATGGGCCTCCCGAACATGCCCAGCCCTGCCACACTCGCCTTTTCACCCCAGCGATCTGACAGCAGTTCCCAGAACCATGGATGAGCCGCAGGTCTCGCATATAGCAACCGTTAAATTCGTCTTGCTCCCCTGCCAGCTTTTCATACGGAACTCCCTCATACGCCGATCCCCTCCTCCGGCATGCTCAGCATCCCCAGCCTGTCGTCCAGCCACCTCGCCAGCTCCTCGACGTGCCTCCGCATCGCGACCACCGCGGCCGTCGCCGCCGCCGCCGCCGCTCCAGCCGAGGACGCCGTCGTCGTGGCCGTGGCCGCCGAGCCGACCGTCGCCACGCCCGTCGCCACGCTCAGCACGCTCGCCGCCTCGGACGGCGACCCGATCGGCGGCGTGCTGCCGGCCGGCGCCGCATGGTGGTTACTCGCGGGAGGCGCCGCCGCGGCGGGCGGGAGGTGGCTGTGGCCGTGGCCGTTCGTCTCCGGAGCGGGGTGCTGGTGCTGGTCGCCCTGGGCGTCCACCGGGCCGAAGCACACGAACAGCATCCCGCACCGCAGCCGGCGCATGACCACCACGTTGCCGCTCTCGAGCTGGATCGTCACCGCCGAGGGGCCGTCGTAGCCCCCTGACGCCTCCCTGGTCGCCGCCCTGCCGTTCTCGTTCCCTCCCCCACCACCACCATTATCCGGCTCGCCGGGCGGGGAGGCGCTGCTGCTGCTGCTTCCGCCGCCGAGCGCGGCGTCGACGGCCCTGCGGCCGGCCCGGCCGGCGTGGATGGCCCAGAGGGAGGAGGCGACGGTGGCCTGGGTGCGGAGGACGGAGACGGGCAGCTGCGCGGCGGGGGAGCAGGCGTAGGAGAGGATCTTGCCGGTGGGGGTGAGCAGGAGGGCCGAGGTCAGCTGGGCGGAGAGGTTGGCGCGGAGGAAGGAGGTCAGGCGCTTGGTGAGGAGGAGGGGAGGGGGCTGCAGCGACGACGGGGAGGTGGCCATTGCTGTATAAGAGAAGGCTGCGGCTGCTTCCGGGGTCCGGGAATGATTTATGGTAGGTTTTTCTGGGTGGTTAAGTCTTGAGCAGTCTGCGCAGCAGTCGTGGTGATGATTTATTGCGCCGCCGGTGCGGCGGATGCGATTCGCGCCCCAGTAGCGACTTAGAGCCTTGTAGGGGATCTATTCCTGCATTTCTTATGTCTCTCTGGGGCGGTGAGAGTCTCGCGGGCTGGAGCTGAGTGAGGTTGCACGAGCTGTGATCGTCATCGCCGGGGGGTTCAGTCTCAATGGGAGGTGGTACGGGACGGAACAGCGCCGCTTGAGCTTATCGAGATTCGTACGACCCTACTACTAGTACGTAACGCCTGCAGTGATAGAGTCACCCCGCTGTGAGCCTGTGACGAGTGCCCCCAAAAGTGCCGGGGCCACTGCGAGGCTCGTTCGCAAAGTGGAGCATCTCAACTTCCTTCGAGCATCCCCGTATTGATCTGCAGGCCACGATTATCTAGTTCTCAACTCTTGGCCCTTGCGAGCCACGGATCATGGACGGAACTTCAGTAAATGTCTTCTCGCCTCTACTCAAATCTCTAATCTCAACCTCCATATTTTTGTTGTCACGACGTGTACGAGTGCACTACAACTGCAAATGCGCCAGGTGACGTCGCTTTCTCTCTGAATTCTTCTGTGGCCAATGTCGTCAAATCATAGGATTTTATTTCGTTGTTGTCTTACTCGAGACATCGTGGTTGTCTACCGATATTTTACATACAATTGCATCTCTTCCCCTAAGCAGAGATCTCTCACGCCATTCGAGTCTTCAAGGATACGTGATATTCAGCGACACGCACGGAGCATCCAAATCCG
Organism: Pleurostoma richardsiae; assembly: GCA_030052745.1. NCBI lineage: Eukaryota > Fungi > Ascomycota > Sordariomycetes > Calosphaeriales > Pleurostomataceae > Pleurostoma > Pleurostoma richardsiae. The sequence goes on from JANBVO010000053.1 coordinate 42,728, forward strand.
GAATGCTGATAAGCGACGAAGCCGTCCCGTTCCCAAAGACTATGGCGCTCCCCGTGGGCTCCCAAGCGGGCCATCCCATCGCAGGCAGGCCGTTGACCGGGTCCTTCATAAACGCGAGGTACAGGTCCTGCCAGTGCGCCGAGGTCGCCGCTTCCAGGGGCGTCGAGGGCCCGCCGTACTCGGCGTAGGTGCCGAACAGGAGCGGCAGCTCCGAGGTGTGGTACGCGCCCTCCCACGGCCGCGGCGAGATGTTGCTGAAGTTGGCCGTGTTGAAGTAGCGGAAGGACGTCGTGTTGGTGCGGTACAGCAGCTGCGACGAGTACGACGCCGGGCACCACTCGCCCGAGAGCGTCTTCTGGTGCACCACCGTCATGTTCGGCCCCGCGGCGCCCGGCCACGCGATGAGCGACGCCTGCTCGTTTGCGTTGTTGCCGATGATGGCTGGCAGCTTGGCGAACTTGCCGGCGAGCGCGCGCGCGGTGTTGTCGCCGAACTTGGTGACGTTGTCGACGATGGGGCTGAACTTGATGGAGCCGTTGAGGTACAGCGGCTCGTAGAACTCGATGATGTCGGTCATGTTGACCTCGCGCAGGCAGTCGACCTCGGCCTCGGCCGACAAGTTGCCGCAGCCGAAGTGGCTGGCGACGAAGCTGAAGTTCAGCTGCTGGTGGTCGTTGTTGACGCCGGTGGCGAACACGGAGCCGGAGTGCTGGATTATGCCCTTGACGATGGGGTCGTCCGGGTACGCAAAGTTGTACATGTCGACGCTAGCTGCGCCGGAGCTCTGGCCCCAGAGCGTGATGCGCGAGGGGTCACCACCGAAGGCGGCAATGTTGTCTCGCACCCATTCCACGGCCGCGCGCTGGTCCATCAAGCCAACATTCTGCTCCGTGATGTTGATGCCACGGGCATTAGGGAACCCGAAGATATTCACCCGATAGCTAGGGTTGCCTCGTCAGCTAGAGGCCACGGACAACTTGAGGAAAGACGGGTTTACGTACTTGATCGAGACGACAATGTGTGCCTGGGTGCGCTCAACCCATTGGTCCGGAACGAAGCCATTCGTCAAGAGGCCGCCCTCGTAGAACCCTCCGCCGAAGATCCAGACGATCACAGGCAATGGTTCGCTGGCCTGGCAGTTTCCGGGCTTGTAGGGAGTCCACACGTTCAGCGTGAGACAGTCCTCTGACACAGGGCCGTAGGGTTGTAGCCACGGCGTGTCGTAAGTATATACAGAGGGACTGTTCTCCTTCGTCAGGAGAAACTGGGGGCAGGATGGCCCTGTCTGGGTCGCGTCTATGCGCGCCTCTGGCGTCTTCTTCTGCGGGGCCAGGAACCGGAGCTTGCCGACAGGAGGCTCGGCAAATGGGACTCCCAGGAACTGGGCGACGTGCGGCGCTGAGCCGTTCAGCATGCCGTATACCTGGCCAACTGTGGTGTCGATTTGCAGCGTCCCGACGGCTCCGACGAGAGCGCCCTGGGACGCGAGGGCCAGCAACAGGGACTTCATGATGAACATAATGGTTGACGCTCTACCACATAGGTAATTCCTACCGGCACCGGGTTGCAGGATACGGCCACTGCCGCGGCTTTTATGCTTATGCCAACATTCATCAAGCGGCAATATCTCTAAGTGGTCTACCGTAACATCATATCACACAGATGACCTCCACCGCCCGGAACAACCCAAGGCTCTCTTCCAAGACTTCCTAGCAGAGTCTTGATTCGGGCCTTTTGGACCACCGGCGAGGGGTTCCCTGATGAAAACATGACCGGACTGCTCTCTTCACCGCCCGACAGTGGCAGAGAGCCACCCCAGACGGCTAGAGTGAGGGGAGCTGTGGGGAAGCGTGGGGAGTTATGGAGGGCTGGGGGGAGAGTAGCTCAGCCTTCTTGACAGCATCTCCAAGGCGTCACAACGCCACAGCTGGTTTTTCAGTGCCGGGCCGAATCCTCCATGCTATTGCTCGGACTTGCCCCACTGCGTCTGTCAGATCCCAGAGGCCTCTATACTACGTCTCGGGAAACCTGGATGGCCCAAGAGCCGTTCCTCAAGCATCTCAGGAAGGTGAAAGGGAACAGAAGGGCACCCGACTGACCCTAAGTATGACGTCGGGAACAAGGCAAGTCGAGGTTCTTCTGTATGTCTCAATAGGCAAGGCCTAGTTAGAGTCTTCTCTGCGGGGAATTTCCAGTGTGCTGGGACAGTCTGTTCGGCAGAAGGCAAACCCGGGACTCGGCTCGGTTGCATGATTCCGGACACCACGTGAGTCTACCATCTCAGCCATGCTGCATGCTCCGTCCCGGCCGGAGCCTACCCACCTCGAGTGCTCTCATATTCTTATTCATGATATGCGTCGGGAGTGCCAAATTCATAAGCCTACTAATTCATCTACAGTAGCTCCGCGTCCGGCTGTCGTCAGGCTTCTCGAGTCGGCCCTATGTCAACATGTTCAATATGGTCCGCTTGGCTTGGCAGACCACAACCGGCAGACATCCGCCGAGCATGGTTCGGCTTGGGGCCGCTGGTGGTGAAGTTTGTCTCCTTCCGGTAATTTTTTACCGAGGGATCATCACTTCATACTAGACTCTCGACTGCTCGAAGGGTTGACCGGCGTCCTTGCGTTTGAGTAGTGCTGGGCTGATCTCAGGCCTCCGCTGCATTGTCTCACGGCTTCACCTACTTGACTACCTGGGCAGCCTCCTGCATCCTAACAGAGATCACCAGTCGCAAGAGAGCCTTTCCACCAGTCCCTCATATTCATCTATCTAGCATTTGTCGTGATGGCAACTCCAAAGGGGCTGCCTTTCGCGGGATGACCAGCAGTTGGTTACGCCTTGTTTTGTGCACCCGAAACTGTGGGTGGACGTAATGGCAGCCCTTCCGGGAACGGTAACCCGCGATGCCTCCCTCACGAACAAAGAGCGCTTGTCACCGGAGGCTACCCACACGATCACTTACGGTCCACTTGCCGGCAGTTTCTTGACTTCCATGTAACTAGGAGATGCTTGAGACTACCAGAATTCGCTTCTATGTTGAGGCGTGGAGCGTCGCTCGAAACTCGGATGCATCTCATGACAGACAAAGAATATCTAATGGGAAGCCATGATATTTGAAAAGTCATGCTAACACAAAGGCTGAGAGATACGCCTGAGGTCTTTGACAGAACGCCTCTCATCATTCCTGGTAACAAAGGACCACAGAACGAAACCGTCATTGCCAGAACTGGCCGCTGGGATCATTCTCCTGAATCTTGATACTCAGACGAAGTGCAAGTAAATACTTGCGTTCTTCCTTCTATTGCTTGGATTATCAACATCCTTCAAGAGCAGGACTCCTAGGAGTAGTCTCGGGCAAATCATACACCACCATATCCATCACCACACCAGCACCATGGACTTCCAAGAGCAGCAACAGAAGCTCAGCCCCGAGCAGCGGCGCGCCGCCTTCCTCGACGCCTCCCCGAAGCACGACTACGAGATCTCCAAGAAGGTCGCCGACGGCTGCTACCTCGTCCGCCGCAAGGCCGACAACGCGCTCTTCCTGGGCGAGCCGGTCCTGGACGCCGGGTGGCGCGCGCGCGACGCCGACGGCACGCTGCGGCGCATGCTGCACCGCGGTGCCGGCGAGCCCGTCGCGGGCCTGCTCAACCACGAGAACCTCGTGTCCGTGGCCGCGCGAGTCGACGGCCTCGCCTTCGACGGCCAGGCCGGCGCGCAGGACGAGCACCTCCTGCTGTGGGACTTTTGCGACCGCGGCACGCTGCGCACGCTGGTCGCGGAGCCGCCCGTGCGGCCTACCGCGGCGGGCTTCCTCCCCGAGAGCCTGTGCTGGCACGTCGCGCTGAGCCTGCTCCGGGCGCTGGCGTGGCTGCACCAGGGCGTGCGCGAGCGGCTGCTCGCCGAGGGGGAGGAGGCGGTAGTGGTGGAGCTGGGGCCGCGCGAGCGGGAGGATGTCGCCGCCGAGGCGTACGCCGCGGAGGATGACTGGCTGCCGGTGCTGCACCGGGAGCTGACGCCCCGGAACGTCTGGTTCCAGGCGCCGAGGGGCACGGAGACGTACGGGCTGTGCAAGCTGGGGAACTTCGGCAGCGCGGTCGTCGCCGGGCACGCGTCCGGGTCGGGCGCCGGGCGGATCGTGACGACGTGGCGGGGCGATCCGCCGCTGGAGACGATGCGCCAGCGGATGGACATGGAGAAGACGGACCAACTGCCAAATGTGAGTGCACCTCCTTATCTGGAGCTACACTTCTATCGTCTCCCCACCCAGTAGAACACGCCGTCATCAATGTGTGACTAACACGGCGAGCAGGAGGAGCGCCCCTACACCGACGGTACCGAACTCTGGTGCCTCGGCCACATCCTGTACCTCATGATGTCCGGGCGGTCGCTGATCCCCCTGCAGCCGCATGAGTGCAACCAGTGCCGCTGTCGACACATGAACACCAGCGGCGCGACGTGCAAGGAGCGGCACGACGCGGACGCGGCGATGCTGCAGGCGGCCGTGGGATCGCTCAACGACTACACGCAGGGCCTACGCTCACTCACTGTCGCCCTGCTCATGGGGTACCACAGGGACACGGTGTGGCGTGCCGACTACGCGCTGCGGATGGCCCGGGGGTGGTGTCGCCGGTGGAGGCGGACCACCTCAGCAGGCAAGATCTATGTCGATCTTGAGGACGACGAGAGGCTGCGAGCGAGGAATAGGGCTGCTGGGATTGCTTGAGACGCGATGGGAGATCGCCTGGAGTTATTGGGGATTTCTGCTCTTCGTTGACAAGATTAGGATCCGGCTGTTAGTTACCCTGACGCATGGGAACTCTCCATGGGAGTTTTTTGTTGTCTTCATACTGGACTTAGGCAAAGAGCGTCCCTGGTTTCGTCGAGTGAGGCAACTGATCGTGCACATTGCAAAGCAGAGCAGTGGATGGGTGGAATGCTCAATAGCCCTGGGTTGGCGGTGGTCTCCGGGCTAGTCACTATACAGTCTGCCACCTGCACGTAGGATTCGCTATGGTAGTATCTAAAGGGCTAGAAAAGAGTTCCGGTCATGTATAAGCTATGCTGATGTGTTTCTCTGAAGAGTTGTTGGACCGTTTGAGGAGTCGTGTCATCAACCGAACCGCCTTAAAACTCCGAGAGGAATCCCTAGTGGGCACGAGGCATTGTGACCATATGATCAAGATCCGCACTTGAGAGCTCGCTGCCCTGATTACTCCTCGCATGAACCGTTAACCAGGGCAGTTCGAGGCTGAAGTGAGGCACATGCTCGTCTGCCTGTAAGCACAGGAACAAACCTACTTTGCCTCATCCGTCAAGTACTTTCCGGAGCAGTAAGAGCCAAGAGCGCTAGGAAGAAGCTATGTCTCCTCTTTGCATATTCCTGATAAAATCTTCTATCTAAGGGCAGCTGAGTTCGAGTGTCTTTCGTTCACTGGTGAGTTTACCCTAACAGGAAACCAGATACGTGTCGGGTCTCGAGGTGGTTGCTGACTGAGTTGCGTCTTCGACTCCGGCCGGACCGAAACTCTCCCTCTCCAGCGACAGACATGCCGACGTGCGTATCACACAGCCGTGGACAACTTACACCGAAATCCAGCTGGAAAATAGGCGTATCATCTCATGGATATGCTGAAGTGTCGCTGAACCAGTTGCCCTCTCTGCCACACCATATTCCAAAATAGGTGCTCTCGCTGTGGGCCCTATAGCGCAGGTAGAGCAACTGCAAGTCGCAGAGTGACTGCAGTACTACGATCGTGTCTGGTTGCGGTGAACGCACAGTTTCGTGCATGTTTCAGGGCACTTCAGTCTCGTCGGGATCGACGGGAAACGTCAGCACAGGGCGGAAAGGTTCCGATCCACGCAGCCGTAGGAGGGCAAAATGCGGTGAGCGGACGGTGTAGTGTAGCTCTCTCGAGCAGCTGCTGAAATATACTAAGAAGATGGATGATGAATGATACACGTGGGTGCAGATAGCGTCACTCGCAGAGGGATCTAGAGCGTCATGGACTTAGAGACAGCCTCGGCTAGCGCAGTAGTGTGGATGTTACCGAAACGCATGATGCCCTCCAGAGCTCTCGCGACGAAACTTGCCTACTCCGTAGAGTTACCCACCTAATTACCCGCCTCTGAGTACGAATGGCACAATCAGAAGTGACTGAGTAAGCTGTATATAGAGCGTGTCACTCTCCCAGAATACATCATCAACGGGGAAAGAGACTGTGACAATAGCAACACTTTGATAAATTAAGCTGCGAAGGTACCATCTAGAAAGGACCCATCACAGCAACCTCCTTCGTAGAACCCCTGTCGCCTCCATCATTAAAAGCGACAAGGTAGACTCATACATAGCAGCATCTCTGCTCAAAAGTCTCCCCTTCCGTAAAATGTCTAAGCAGGCCAAGACAACAGGATGGATATTCTGGGCCCTCATAAACCCGGGAGGGGAAAAGCCAAAGCCCTTGCAAGATAGAGACGACTCAAAATCACGATGTTCCCTGTAGAACCGACCGAACCCGTTATCCGTTTCCCCGTTCCAGACGCCGTTGCTCATTTGACTCCTGGCCACGCCGATAAGACCCTTTCCATTCTATGACACGAACCGCTCCCTGGCTCTATTCACTTCTTCGCCACCGCCGCCGCCGCCGCCGTCTTCGGCGCAGGAGCGACAGCAGGAGCCGCTGACTCCCGCACGGTGAAGACATGCCGGCTCGCGAAGCCCTCCTCGGTCGAGACGTCGACCTTCTGGCCCGGTGGCACCATCTCGTGGCGCAGGTCCCAGCCCAGCCGGCGGCACAGCTCGGCGACGACGACGTCGCAGTCGCCCAGCAGGTCGATGTCGAAGTTGACGTGGCTGACGGGCGTGCGGGAGATGTAGATCTGCGGTATGTGCGGCGGCAGGTAGGGCACGACCTCGGACACGGGCGCGACCTTGAGCGAGGTGCCGATGACGATGACCAGGTCGACGAGGTCGCGGTCGTGCTGCGTCAGCCGGCGCGAGAACTCGTCCGGCAGCGACTCGCCGAAGAAGGTGATGTCCGGCTTCATGATGCCGCCGCGCGAGGGCATGTCGTACTCGGAGTCGGACGCGCTATCGTTGTCCCCGGGCCGGCGCCTCACCTTCTTCTCCGTGCCGTCGCGGATGATCTTGCGCTTGCGGCTGTTGGTGGTCGGGCGGCGCGGGGCGGCGCACGAGGGGCAGCGCGGGATGCGGCCCATCTTGATGTCCGGGAAGATGTCCTCGCCGGGGACCTTGTAGCCGCACGTTATGCAGCTGGCAGTGGCGAAGGAGCCGTGGCACTGGACGAGCTTCTCGGGGTCAATACCCGCCTTCGCCTCGAGATTATCGATGTTTTGCGAGTAGTTGGTGAGCAGCTTGCCCCTCTGTTGCAGCATGGCGATGAAGGCATGGGTCGGCGAGAACTTGCCGGTGGAGGGCATGATGTCTCGGGCGACCGAGTAGAAGATGGTGGGATCCTGGCGGAAGACTTCAATGTCGAACACCTCCTGCGGGTCGTTGAGCCCCAGATACTCAAGCTTCGAGTACAGACCCGTTCCCTTTGAGCGGAAGTCGGGGATGCCGAGCGAGGTGGAGATGCCGGCGCCCGTCAGGACGATGATGTTCTTTGACTTCTGGAGCAGCTCGACGGCGTCGTCGAGCGAGTTGTACTTGACGAGCTTGGCGCGCTTGGAGAGCTCGCGGCTCAGAGCCAGGCTGAGCAGACTGTAGTAGGCATCGTCTTCCTCGCCCTCGAGGAATGCGGGAGGGCGGATGCCGAATGCCGTGAGCAGCTTTTTTGCCGTAATGACGCCAGCATCCACGGTGCGCTTGCAAAACTCCTCAGGGCCGATGGCCCGCAGCTGTTGGCGGAAGGCCACCGCCTCGTCTGGCGTGCAGGCATTGATGTCTACCACAACAGTCAGTCAAACTGTCTCTCGCCGACACGGGACAAACAAACAAAAAGGAGCTTGGGAAGAATGACTCAGGAAATCGAAAATAGAAAACAGAATAACGTGAAAATGATAATGACGATACAAGTTGCAGCTGATCCTGACAAAAAGACGCAACGGTGAAAAGACTCGGAATTTTCAGGCCTTCGCCGCAACTCCGGTGGCACCACTTGTCACTTGTCACTCACCATCAGTGAAGAATTTGTCCTCAGCGAGGTCTTCGAGGGCATCCTCAAAGAGCGACTCAGTCTCCCACGAGTCACCCAGGTCGTTGACGCGCTCTTCAAGCTCGTTGACCGTGCCGTGGACAACACCACGCTTTATGTCGTTCTTGATGTCCTTCAACTGCTGCTTCTCATCGAAGTCAACCATCTCAGTGACCTGCGCGCTGGGCTTGCGCCCTGCGGTCTTGGGTCTGGGTGGCATCTCGGCCATGCGGCGACAAAGATGGGGGTGGATATTTAGAGAAACTTGAAGGCTTGGAGGCTTGGGAGGTTGAGATGGTTGGAGCGGTGATGCTGGCTGCGGTGATGGTAGTGTTGATGGTTTGGGGGTGGTGGTTGTTAGTGTGGTGGCAGTAGTGGTGACGACAGAAAGCAGCGGGTGCTACAGAGGAATGGGTGCAGTCCCAGGTTTGCAGGCGAAACTCGGGAATTGACAGATTGCCTGATACCAAAAAGGTGGGTGATGATCTTATTGTTGACAGGGCGGGAATGGAAAGTGATGAGCGTGGGCGTGCGAGGTTGCGGAAGAGGCGAGTGCAGCCAGGCAGTGTGGAGAGGCGCTGCTTCAGGCGGGAACAACAGAGTGCACCCGCTGTTTGCGCGGTGGGCGGCGAGTTGACGAAGAGGGCGAGAACAGGCGGGTGCGCGTGTATACACGTCCTTCGTGTCTTGCAGACAACACCAGGATGAACTGGGCGAGAGTGACCTTGAGCCCCGAGGCCTGGCGACAAGACAGGCGACTGCGACTCAGTCGATGCGGTAGTGGACCCGCGCGATGTGAGCAGCAAGTACAGCGACAGCCAGCCAGCCAGTCGGTCCCCTTTTCCCTTTTTTCCCCCCAAAGAGGCGGGAGCACGGCACAACAGTAGAACAGGCAAGTCTCTTGGGGTATCAGAGAACAACAATTCAGGCGAGGCCAAAAGAGAAAAAGAATGCAGGCGGCGAGAGAATGTTATGGTTGCCGACGGTGAAGTGCGCTTTTCACCGAGTGCTGCACTTTGCGAGTTGAAGAAAGAGAGAGAAGGTTATGGTTTCGTAGTCGAAAACGTTTGAAACTTATGGCGCGCTTCCGCTTCCCCCTTGGGTGGTGGTGGCACTTTTTTTTTTCCTCTTGGGTCTCGTCCAACAGTCTTTCAGTCTTTCACTCACGCACTCACGCACTCCCACACTCACGCGGCGCCGGCAAGCCCAGCCCAGTCCAGCCGAGTGTGCCAGATAAGTAACAACAACAACAATAAGCGAGAGAGAGAAAAGAGTCGTTAGTAACATGACTGAATGACGGCCACACTCTCCATGCATCTATCTTGTCATCTTTGCATATCTATGTATCTAGCATCTACGCTATACATATCCGTGTCTACCAGATGCCATCTATCTCTCTTCCTAATGGTATTTGACTCGGTCTGGTTTCTCCTGCATCAGTTCGTATCTGATGAGTGCACCAGACCGACGGTATGGTATGCCAAGGTGGCCTAGCAAGACATCCGCAGATACTGAGATAACACAGACAAGGACGGAAAAAGAGTGTGAACAAACAGATTCCGAGGCGAAGCCGTTCTCTCCCGTTTTTAGCCTTCTTTCCACCCAAAGGCTTTATCGCCCTCCCCCGAGTGTTGGAGTCGTCTTAAAGTTTCTTCCCTCTCTCCCCTTCCGTTTCCATCTTCCTTCCTCTTCCCCGTCTCTCTGCCTCTTTTGACATCATCCATCATCCCGGTCTCAATGTCCATCCGTAGTCAATAGGTAGGCAGACACTCAATTGCTGCCTGCACTACTGACTCCTTTCAACCTGGGATTACGTGTACAGGTAACAACAGGTAGGACATGATTGTGCCTAGACACCCGCATGCCAGGTCTCGTGACAGTTTGTGCTCGACAGTGTTGACGCCCTTCACCCGTGCTCGTGGGGCCCGTGATTCCGGCAGTGGCGGCGGTACACCCGGCTACGTTGGTTCTCGATCGGCGGCAGGTCCGGGCCAACATCTGGCTCTCTCTCGTAATCGGTGATAAACAATTCGCTAGTTTCCTATTGTCATGTGAATAGTAGTGATTTGACCTCCCCTTTCACCGACTCTTCACCCTTACCTGTCAAGGTACCTAGGGGGAAGTTCACCGGGTGGCTCCCCCATGTGCGCCGCTCATTAGAACCTACCTAGGGAGGCACCTCTAGCAGAGCTTCAGTCTTATCAGCCACTAGTCTCGTCCATGCAGGCTAGCGATGTTGACTTCATCTACCTCGAGGCCGTCAATCTGCTGCTTGTCGTCTCTTAAGTGACCCGGTAAGTGTAGTGACAGATGGATAGATAGCCACTTGTTGTACCAGGGCAACCGAGACAGCATCACCGAACGAGCCATTTATGCAACACACACAAACACACGCACGCCTCTTCAGGCCAAAGTATTAACAGTACTGGTAATCTCTGCTCGATGAGGTCACTACTCTATGACTATGAATAAAACAACATGCCTTTTTTGTTCTTTCTCCCGGCCCTGGACCGCAGCTGTATCTTCCGAGCAGGGCGGGGCCTCTGTCGAGAAAACGCCAAAACTCCTTGCCTATTTCTAGAGTTTGTCAAGAGAAAAAAAAAGCCGAGCATCTCAAGCGTGCTCTCCCCTCCCTCTAAAACCCCTGTGTGTTGCAGGCCCGCGGCTCTCGGTGTGAGTGTACAATGCTCCGATAAGCCGGACTGGCCGTGCCGCCCAGGGAGGCCGGCGGCGAACGAGTGTGCAGAAACCTCTATGTACTTCGGCGAAACGCAAAGGAAGAAAACACCTAGGAAAGCGACTTGCGCGCCGCTGGTGGCTGTGGCACGCTCAACCGCGGGACGTCCGAGGAGCTGCCCTCAGTCATCTCCTGCGGCTCGTCGTGGATGACATGCGCGCCGGCGACACCCGACGAGGCGTCTTGAGCTCCGCTGTCATCTCGTGTCACCAGAGGTGACGACTGGCGCGGGAATTCCCGCTCCGAGCCAGTGCGGTCTATAGGCGACCAGCCAGCGCCAACGCTGCCAGCAATGATACCCGCCATGACCGTGGTCGCACCAAGGGCCGAGTTGGATCTCGACCGCATCGACCTCGATCGCTTTCTCGAATCAGGAGTGCCAACCGAGCCGAAGCTGTTCTCCCTAGTTGGAGTTTGCGGCATCTTGACAGAATTGGACCGAGAATGCTCCCGGGAGTGAGACGGGCTCCTGGACTTGGGAATGAACGTCTCGCGCGGGTGCGCAATGGCGAACTTCAAGTTGTTGATACGCCCTCCCTTCAACCGCTTCAGGAAGGCGAGCTCATCCCTGACATCGGCAAATGGCTCCGGATAATCTTTGAATCGTTCGTCGTCGTCCGAAATCATGACTCCCGGGGACTTCTTGGAGTGTGCTCTCCGCCTGATGCACTCGGGCACTATCTTCACCACTAGCGAGTCCGGAACGAGGCGGATGATCATGCCGACAGGGATGGAGATGAAACCGAGGACTATGGCATAAGCCCACATGGCGGGAGTTTGTCCGTAGTCGGATATATTGAAGGGCTTTCCGCCGACCATCACAATCAATACCTGGCCGCCACACATAATGAGGTTGATGCCGATGAAGAACCAATTTTGCAACAGTCCCTCAAAGATATTGAAGCCGTTGTCCAGACGTCGATTACTGTGACCACGTTAGTTTTCATTGCTCAGTGGCGAACAACAGAATTCCGCGCTGCACTTACTTCCACTGGTTGAAGATTTGCATCCAGACGAAGGTGTTGAACACCAGAGTCTGGATCTCGGAATCATGGACGACTGGATCATAAGCCGGCAGGACGCCAGGGGCGCCGAAATAGATGAGAAAGGTGATGGCAAGTTGGTAGATGGATTGGCCGATGATCATCTTCCACATAGTGACCGAGATGATGGACGAGCCCCGGCGTTCGGGTTTGCGCTTCAAGACGCTCTCTTGCGGAGGATCCGTGGCCAGCGCCAGTGCAGCCAGAGTGTCCATGATGAGGTTAACCCACAGCAATTGCACTGCGGTTAGCACACTGGATTCGGACGAGCTCGAGACGGCGGAAACGAAGGTTAGCACGACAGCCGTGACGTTGACGGTGAGCTGGAATTGCAAGAAGCGTTTGACGGCATCGTTGACGGCACGACCCCACTTCAAAGCCTTCACGATAGAAGCGAAGTTATCATCCATGAGGATGATAGCGGACGCTTCCTTGGCAACTTCGGTGCCGGCAATGCCCATCGAGAAGCCGACGTCAGCCAGCTTCAGAGCCGGGGCGTCATTTGTTCCATCTCCGGTAACGGCAACAGTCTCCCCCTTGTTCTTCAGAAGGCCAACAAGAATACGCTTGTCCTCCGGGCTTGACCGCGCCAAGACATGCAACCGGGGTAGGAGCTCTTCTTGCTGGGAGGTGTGCAAATTACGGAACTCTGGGCCTTCCATAACGATACTGTCAGGCTGAAGAATGCCACAGTCCTCGGCAATGGCCTTTGCCGTAAGTTTGTTGTCACCGGTGACCATACGGACGACGACACCGGCACCTTGGCACTGCCGCACAGCCTCTCGAACGCCTTCACGGAGCGGGTCCTTGATGCCGACCAAGCCGACGAAGACCATGTTCTTGAAGATGTCCTCAAAGACAACCTCGTCGCGCTCGCCGTCAGCGCGGCGAGCTCGCAAGGGGGGCCATCGGTCGAAGTCACGATAGATGATGCCAATAGTTCGCAGTGACTGGGTGGCGTAGTTCTCGATAAGACCAGTTATTGTCTCCCGGTTCTCATCGGTCAGAGGAGCAGGTGCAATACCCTTCGAAGGATCGCGTATGATTTGCGTACACTTCGCCAGAACGATCTCGGAAGCACCTTTGACGTAGAGCCGCGCCTTGCCGTTGGGGAGCTGGACAACGATGCCCATGCATTTTCGTCCAGAATCGAAGGGAATGAGCTGCAGGATCTTGGCGTTCGATCGTTCCTCGCTGACAGGGCCCATTGCAAGGTGCTCCTGGGCGAAGATAAGGAGAGCAGTTTCCGTCTTTGAGCCGATAAACGTCATCCTGCCATCAATTTCACCCTCAAATGCAGTCGAATTGAGCGAGATAGACTTCAAGAGCAGCTCGCGTGTTTCGGGACTGAGCATCTTGACAAGCTCAGCAGCGCTGATATCCCCATTCTCAGGCGAAGCTGGAGTTTCGGGCGTCTCAGGATCTTGATCAGAATCATCAGTGTGCTTGGTGCTGCCAAATCGGTGACTAGTTCCAATGGTACCAGCAACGATCTGCATCTTGTTCTGGGTGAGTGTGCCGGTCTTGTCTGAACAGATAGTAGTAGCATTTCCCATGACCTCGCAAGCTTTAAGATGGCGAACTAGGTTGTTGTCCCTGAGCATTCGCGTAGTCGCAAATGCGAGTGCGAGCGTGACAGCTAGAGGAAGACCCTCAGGAACGGCTACCACGATGATCGTGACAACGACAATGAAAATATTCAAGAACTGTTGACCCTTATCGGCTGGCGTGACGCTCTTAGGCTGGTTCGGCAGTCTCGCAAGGAACTCGATGAAAAGAACCAGGAAGAGAAGCAGACCGGCTGCACCTCCCAACTTCGCAATGTACTCGGCGATGACGTTCAGCTTCGACTGCAGAGGTGTTATCTCTGGGTCATCGTTCAGAGACATCAGAGTCTTGCCGTAGCTAGAATAGACACCAGTGGACGTGACCAGAAAAGTACCCACGCCTTCCATGACGCGCGCACCGGACTGGATGAAGGGGTCCATCTTTCGAAGGTCGTCGTGGTTTTCGATCGCAGCCATGACCTCGTCCGCAGATCTCTTCCGGATGATGTCGGATTCGCCAGTCGCCTGGGACTCGTCACACTTGACATCAAACCCTTGAATCAGGACACCATCGACCGGAATCATGTCGCCGGGGTCCAGATGAACGACGTCTCCGACTAAGATATCGAAGACGCTGATCTCCACCGTCTTACCCGAGCGGATGACCTTGACGTCGCGATCTTGCTTCTTCTTGTTTAGCTTTGCAAACTGCCGTTCTTTCTGGTAGTCGTTGAGCGAGCCGACCACAACCACGATGACGATTGCCACAATAATGGCCACACCCTCAACCCAGTCGACCGCGGGGTGCTCCGCGTCGTGTTTGGTGCCAAAAGTCTGATAGAGACCAATTGCCAGCGAGACCACAGCCGCAACAGACAACAGTATCAGGACCTTGTCATTGTATGTGATCCACATCAGCTGCAGGAGACTCTTTCCTTTCTTCTCCGGTAACCGGTTGTCCTTGAAGACACGCTTTCTGTCGACAAAGGGTTGATCCGGTCCGGTCTGTTGAGGGTGAGACCCTCCAGCGGGCGACGAAGCAGATCCTGTGCCGTCACCGGGGCTTTTCTTTGAGTCGTGACGGGTGACATCGCTGAAGGACACTCGACCCTCCAAATGGACCTCATCCACGCTTAAACCAGCTTTCCGGTCAGAGCGGAGTCCCTTCTCCAGGCCGTCAAGTCCTCCCAGTTTATAAAAAGCCGACAGGCTCTTCGGATTGAACATCTTATTGAGTTGGCCCGGAGTGAACGCAAACGGATTGTCCTCGACCTCGAAATCTTCCTCTTTACCCTGGTCGGGTTTCAGCGCGTTGGGATCATTCATGATCTTCTCATACTCCGAATCGCTCCCGCCTTTCACGCTGTGATCTCCCTGATATGACGCGGTGCCCAAGACTGTTTCACCCTGTGAGGACGTTATCGATCGAGATCCTTCGGTAGAATCGATGCTATTCTGTCTCTGCCGGAGGTTCGGCACCGCGAGAAAATTCTGGCTCTTGTCGTTTCCTCTCGAGGTAACGGGACTAGAAACATTATGTGGGCTCGTCGGGCGGCTTTCTCTGCTCTCGAAGGATGGCGCCGTTGCTAACTCGGGTCGTCCATCGAAGGACGTTCCACCGCCTGCCCTCTGGGAGCTTGACCAGCTATGTGTTAACGGATCGATCGTCGTCGACGGGCTGTGACCATCATCTGGAGGGGACACTGGGTCGCTGGCACCCGGCCGCCCTGGAGCACCTTCGGGATCCATTTCGCGTGACGGTGTGGCGTTCACGGCTGTCGTGTCTATGGTGATGGTTGGGCTGTTGACATGGCGTTAGGCTGGGGTACGAGAGTATAGAGACAGGGTTGAATATATGATGGTGTGGGATGGGAACGCTGCGACTTACGCTCTAGGCCTCCGCGTGGGCGTATTTGCCGTGTCATCTTTCTTGTCCGCCATGGTGAGGAGGATCTGGTCTCAAGGTCGCCCGCCCCGACACAGCCGCTGGGGGAGGGCCAAAGGGTGTGTGGAGAGAAACAGGGCGAGGCTGAGTCTGGTAGAGATGCAAGGGGAGGAGACGGACGTCGTTTCAGTCGTTGTCAGACAGCCGGGACCATTGCGATTGCTGCGCGGAGAGGTGAAGTTGAGGACCTGTCCGGGAGAGGGCAGCAGACGCAGGAGAGACGGACCGTCGAGTCTATTCGCAGGGGAAATGGCGATATTTGGCAGCCATCAAGTGATACTTGAACGGACTGATCGTTGGGGCAAAGAGAGGGCAATGAGTGAAGAGAAGAGGAGAAGCGCCGCCCTGGAAGAGTGGAAGGTAGAGAAGAAGCTCAACAGCACCAAGATTCTGCTGGAGGAGAGAGTCGTGTGTACATCTGCTGCGCCTGGTTGGAGGCCAGGAGTTAAACCTGTTGCTTTGCCGCTCTGGGCTCTTCGCACTTGGCAGCGAGGCTGTGCAAGACGCCAAGCCCGAACAAGCTTAGCGCCACGGGCGACCAAGCAGGGGTGCTCCACACCATTATCTCGCCTGCCAGTTGCAGTCCCAGCCCCACTCACGGGCCAAGTACCCTCCCGCCTTCCTGCAGAGGGAGGAAACACCACAAGATTGGAGGCCCGTGCCACCCCAGCCTCCGAGCCCCCAAGTGAGGACGTCCCCGATGCCGTGGACAAAACGGTCCTGCAAACGGACGCCAGGACAGAGACGGAATGTGGGCAAGAGGCAGCGATGGAGAAGGTCAGTTACGGGGCCGGGGCCGGGGCATCGGACATTGTCAACATGGAAATCTTCTCGGTTCTCTCGTTAAGAGTGTCTACTCCGTAGTTCCTCCGCAGCGGTGCTCTCCTCGAAACCTTCACCAGCAAGGCGGCGCACGGAGTACCTACTCCGTAAAGAATAGTGAGGCCGCCAGCCGGCGTGATGGCAACATTACGCAGCTAAACCTAGGCAGTCAGGCGGTCCAGAGCATTACCAATTCAACCTTGGGCTTTTTCAGCGTCTTGGACCGGGCAGTGCAGCGCGAAGGTTCAAAGTTCAAAGGCCGGGAGAATTCCAACGCTTGGCACTGAGTGCACTGGAGTCCTCAATCCGTATCGCCCTTTGGCCCTCCCGCCGCACTGGTTCTTTCGCAGGGCCCATGGGCTCTCCGTCCAGCCTAATACAGAGCTGCCGAATGTGGAATGGGGCTCCGATACTAAACCTACAACCCCAATCTCGTCAGTCACCCACGTCCTATAGCAGAGCAATAGGGGTCAAACAAGGGCTACGTCGGATGACAACTGTTTCACGGCTGTCAAAGAAGCCGTGCCGGTCGATTTTGCCGCCTTGTCAAGAGCGTGTGAAGACGACTGCTTACTGCGTATATCAAGAACTCGCGGGAAATGCCATCCTACAATTGCGGCATTTGACATTGTCAGTCGCTCGCTTGGCGTGTTCCGTGTCTGTCGCCTCCATGCACTTCTTGGCCCGGACTGCTCAATATTAAAGTACCAAGACAAGACTTGTCGAAGTCGCGCTACAACTCTCGGCGCGTGTTGATCCCCTTCCTATGGCTTGTCGGTACGTGATAGGACCAGCAACACCATGATTTTGTTTCATGAAACGCTGCTGTTTCTGACTGCCGGACATGGCGACGGTCTGTGCGGAATGCCTCGATCGAGGCAGCGTGTAGCAGGATCGCGATGATGGTTGCATTGGCTCACGTCGTTACCACGACAAGGTCAACCACCCTCAACTCCTACTTCGTGCAACCTGTTCGAACACCCATGAGATGCAGCAAGAAACGGGATCGATCATGCGGGGTCTGACTAGGCGCCCTGCTCGGACGGACACCTTGTTCAAGGCGAATCGACAGCTTGGCCTACTCGATAATGCCGGGAACATGCCCGACCACCTCGTGTCGCCATCATTCAAGAAAGCATGATGGTGGTTTCGAAAACGGAAGGATTGGAGTTGGGTAGGACTGGTGGTGAGACTGCCGCCCTGTTACGGAAGTGGCTTGATGCCGCCCTGGCCATGCGCTAAAGTCCTCACCATCAGGGCATCTGATGCTGCTCGACGCATCTTAGGCTCTTGGCTGTGAAGTCATCATTGACAGAAGAGCTTCGATCCATCTCTGTATCGGAAGCCGCTTGTCCTCTGCTTGATGACGTTGGGCGGCCGCTGACGACTACACGTATTGTTATCCCCATCCTAATCTCGCATGACGGAGATGAATCTCTCGAGAGACAAAGGTGAGCCAGGATGTCTTGGTTACTGCCAATCAGCTTGTCACCGAATGAGAAAACGGTCCCACCGGCCAACACCACCGTTCACGGAGATCTCTGTTTTGGACCCCACGGCGGAACGGGGCCGCAAAAGGAGTTGAAATGCTGGTAATTGAGCCATGTCAATGCCGTTGCCGACTTTCTAGAAACCTTCCCTCTATGCACGCGACTGCAACATGTATCTCTGGTTTTCGGACTATGGCATTTCCGGCCGGGAAACGAGACATCTTGATACTGGCCTCAAAACGCATGAGTTATCGGCTCGTCCTGGCTGATATCGGATCATGATAACGGCATCGAGGGACCGCGGTAATCGCCATTCCGGAGCCGGACATGCGGAACCACATCGAATATCTTATCTACAACTCCGATTCATGCAAGTTACTAACCACGGCGGAGTTGAATCTCCAAGATGACATTTGCACCTAAGCCCCGCGCTCATAAGCAAACTTGCTCGGTCGTCATCTTCATGCGCCAGGCGTTGTCATACCAAGAGGTCGCCGTGCGAGGGCAACACGGTGCCGGCTTCGTCGGTGTCTCGGATGACGAGGAGAAAGCGCTCAGCCTCGCCCTCGTGATCATACGGCGACATCTTTCTTTCTCACTCTTTTTGCCTCCTTCGCTGTTTAGCTGCGCGGTGTCTTGGCCACGGATCGTCCGTAGATCCCGTCGGGTGCAGTTCCCGGCCATTAGGATTGTCTGGAAGTTGCTGTCCGATGCAGGCGACTCGCGTCTCCGGCCTCGGCAGAGGCTGAGCAACAGCCCTTTGTCCTCCGTCGGGCACGGCGAGCGATTTTCTCTTTCGCAGGCAAGATGTATGATCATCGGGGTCTGTTTTGACCATCATGTGAAATATCGTCAGGACCATGAGCACGATATTAGCCAAGCCAATGCCGACAAATGAGCCAAGCAGGCCGGCCGAGTTGTTCGGTCCATTCCGTCGCGATCGGCCCCCACTTGATTCCAGACTCGTCAAGCGCAACACTAATGAAGCGAAAGACGCCATTGCACCACCAATAGCAGTGAGTTTGCCACGAGTCGACGGCACACAACAAAGCTGCAGAGAGAGCTTATCCAACAGGTGGAAGGCACCGTGCGTCGATATGCCTGGGGAACCACAGAACGAGGCTGTGCAAGCCTCGTGAAGCGCCGAGATTTGGCCAATCGCCCTTGGCGTCTGATCTCGTCAACACTCTGGCCTCTCGTCTCCTACCTGCTAGGCAGGTAGGCAGGCAGGCAGACGGGCGGGCAGGCAGTTTAGTGAGCTCTCCTCCTACTTACGGGTCTCTTCCTTTCCGAGCTTCCTGTACAGGAACTTGGAAACGAGCATATGTCCCGCAGCGTGGCCGATAACAGATTCGGTGAGGGGGTTTACAGGCGCCGAGAGCATCGCCTCTCCTGGCATCGACGAAGTGGAGCTGATCTACGAGCTTCTCCAAGTCTCGGGAGACTGTCGTAACACTGCGTGCGAAAGTACGGACCATGCCCTAGCTTTGCTGCCAAGAAGCGTTGCACTTTCTCCTCATCGAGACCGTGTTCAGTTTCACTCTCTCACCTAGCATTGTGATGTAGTTGTCGATGGCATGGGCTGCCTCCGAATCTCTTGGCAGAGCTGGCTTTTCGATGACTTCGAATCATGGGCGGCGGAACCGCATTCGCGACCATAAGCTCGTGTCAGGCTGGGATTGACGCAGGTTGCTCTGTTGATGCTCCAAAGTACGGTGTGATATTCCAAGGTCTTCCTAGCGCCAGTGATCTCCTCTCGTATCGAGTCTGCAGAACTACCAACACCAACCACCCTTACCGCCTCCCCAGGTCCACCTCCTTCACCAAGACCATCTTCTCCTCCCCAGCGCCCTCGCTCTTCTTCCCCTCGAGCCCGACGAACGGCCCAACGGCGAGGCTGAGCACCCCCTCCCAGAACCCCGCTACTACTCCTCTGAGATCCCCGCCCGTCTGCTTGAAGTCCGGGAACGCGTTCACCTCGAGCAGCCACGCCGTGCCCTCCCCGTCGACCAGGAAGTCCAGGCCGAACACCTCGAACGCCCCGGCTCCCGGCTGGAAATGCACCATCATGCCCCTGGCCGCCGCCTCGAACAGCTCCCCCGTCACCGCGCACACCTGCGCGAACACGCCCTCCAGCTGGCCCTCCCCCAGGGGCAGGTCCCAGAAGCGGCGGACCGCGCCCTCCGCTAGGGGGGGCGCGCCCTCGGCCTGCTGGAGGCACGTGTTGGTGAGGTGCGCGGCCAGGTCGGCGGCGTCGCTGCTCCAGGGGTCCGCGTAGGCTGCGCCGGCGAAGAGCGCCAGCATCTCGCGGTAGACGTAGACCCTGAGGCTGCCGACGCTCAGGACGTAGGTGCGGATGTGGAACTTGCGCCCGTCGACGAGCAGCGGCGGGTGGATGTACGGCTGGGCGACGAAGTGGCGCAGGTGTGACGCCGTGATGTAGTCCCGCTCCTCATCGTCGTCATCGTTCGCGCCTTCCCCTGACTCGTCCTCGCCCTTGCCCTCGCCCTCGCTGGCATCGTCATCTTCGTCGTCGCTTTCAGGTAGGCCCGCCTCCCACTCGTCGAATATGCCCTGCAGCTCCTCCATGGTGGAGAAGAGTCTGATGCCCTGCCCGCGATCGCTCATGCTGGGCTTGAGGATCCACCACTCCCTGTCCTTCGGGTCCTTGGGACCGCCCGTCCGACCGTCAACGGTGGCCTCCTCCTCCTCGCCAAGGGTCTGCGCCTCGCTGGCTGATACCACTCCTTCGTTCCGCTCCATGCTGGCCCGCAGATCCCAGGCCTCGACGAGGGCGTCGTCCAAGAACTCGGCGTAATCCACTTCGAAGGCCTCGCTCCTCCTGACGTGCGTCTTCAGGGGCGACTCGGGGTGCTTGGCGACCCAGTTGTCGACGGTGGCGGAGAGGAAGTGTTTCCGTATGAGGGCTTTGCGGATCATGTAGCTGTTGACCAGGCAAGAGTTGGGGTGCATGGCCGCGTAGTCGAAGTCGATGGTCTCATAGGGCATTATCTGCAGGATCTTGGCCTCCGGAGAGGGAACGAGTTTCGCGAGTGAGACTTCTGGCGTTTCGCTGGGCGTATTCGCCTGCGGCAGAGGGATGAGGGTCAAGCGGTCTTCTGGTATCAGAGACTGCAGTGCCTCTATTATGAGCGGCTGGACATATTCGTCCTCGTACGCAACTACTGCGTTCAGGTGGTCCATCTTCGGCAATTGCTTTGCAGACTGCCCACCGGTTTGGTTTGGTAATTTGCTCTCCCTGATGGGAACAGCTGTGCCAGATTCTGTAGGTTCTCTGGAGACAAAAGCGCAGTGTGAGAATGCGTCTTTACCGTATAAAACGAGGAAGCCAAAGGGCGGTCGCGTCTCGAGGCGCTTCAGAGCAGATGCCGTCTATTTCTAGATATGCTTCTATGACTCTATCCGAAACCCCATTTTGTGGCTAGCACAGCCAAAAAATCATGACGCTCCAGACATGTACGTGATGCTTCACCGACCAAACAACAGCAAACGCGCGCCAAGGGGGACCAGGATCGTACTCACAGCTTCAATTCCTTCTCGTAGAGATGCGGCGCGGCATTCCAGAAGTTCGCCTTCAGGGGCGTCACACTATGAAGTTGTTGTTAGTGACCACATCTGGAAAGGGGGCATGAGAGGAGAAGGAGAATGGGCTGGTGAACATAGCATACCTGGTGAACCCTTCCCTGACCGCCCACCCATCATTGCCCGGCGGCGCCTCGTCCACGCTCCTGTAGACGTCCGTGAACCTCGGCGCCCACTTGAAGTGCTTGTGCGTGTGCCCTCCTCCCCCTTCGCCGCCGCCGCCCTTCTTCTCCTCGACCTCGCCGTCGATCCCCTCCCTTATCCTCTCCTCCTCCTCGCCGCCCTCGCCCACGCTCCCCTCCACCTCCTGGAAGCAGCTCCCCTCGCCCCAGTAGTTCTGCAGCATGCCCGCCCACACCGTCTTCCGCGCCTCCACGCCCTCCACCAGCGGCACGTTGACGCTGTACAGGTCCACGCTGCCGTCCTCGGGCCACTGCCGCGCCAGCGCCTCGACCACCCTCACCGAGTGCCGGCTCGCCGCCGCCACGATGGCCGGGTCGTGGTTGCGGCTGAAGAAGGCGTACGACACCGCGATGGCCCGGCGCTTGCACGCCGCCGCCTCCAGCGCGCCGCCCAGCGTGCCGCTCGACAGCGCGAACACCGACGTCGTGTTGCGCCCGTAGTTGGGCCCCGAGAGCACCAGGTCCACCGGCCCGCGGTCGCGGAAGAAGTGGTACAGCCCGATCTGCACGCACGACGCCGGCGTGCCGTCCACCAGCACCCACTCCTCCACGGCGCCCGAGGCCGCGGGCCGCGAGTGGATCGTGCCCATGGAGTCGTCCGGGCCGTCGTCGTCGCCCCCCGCCGGCGAGGCGAGGCCGGCGGCGGGCTTGTGCGGGGGCGGCGGCCGGTAGTAGA
This sequence comes from Pleurostoma richardsiae, assembly GCA_030052745.1. Classification (NCBI taxonomy): domain Eukaryota; kingdom Fungi; phylum Ascomycota; class Sordariomycetes; order Calosphaeriales; family Pleurostomataceae; genus Pleurostoma; species Pleurostoma richardsiae. Next base: position 64,929 of record JANBVO010000053.1, read on the forward strand.
GCGGCTTGACGGTCTGGCCGATCATGTGTGCCTTGCCGATCCACGAGCGTTGGGTGTGCGGCAGCACGACGGAGACGACGTGGCCGGCGGCCTGCAGCTCCCGGACGAAGCTGTGGACGTAGGGGGAGGACTGCGGCGACGGCGGCCCGTCGTCATTGACGACGAGGATGTGCATCGTGGCAGCGGAGTCGGGTGATGCTGTGAGGGACTGCAACCGAGGATGAAGATGAGACTGATGATGGCTCCGTGCGGCTGGCAAGCTGGTCGTCCACCCGGTTTCCAGACTACAAACCCCTTCAGAGAACAGAGGTATTGGTCCAACTGACGCAGGCCAAGGTAAAACTAGGAAGGTAGCTATGAATTTGGTGTTTTGCCGTAACAGGGAAAGAGAGAAAGAGAGAGAGAAGCACGAAAACTCGACCACAGATTCCGCGATTTGCGGGGGCGGGGCAAACTCTCGGCACCTCCGGGCTTCGGAGCCGTCGCCGAAGTGGCTCCAGCAGACCGTAGGCGTGGTACTAGGCCCTCGACTTCTTCCGCACCTTGAGTCTCATCTTGACCATTCCATTGTAGCTCGAGGGAGCATCGACGGTTACCTAGAAGCTCCGACGACAACTTCCATGTTGACCTCCGTCGATATACCTACGTACAAATAGCTTAAGCGTACGGAGTTGCTCGAGGACATATTATTATATGCTACCCCTGACAGAGGATCGATCAGCTGATCAGCCAGGGATTGTGTTATGCACGTATTATGCACGTAAGCTTCATGAACAATGGTGCCTGTTTGTAGAATTGGTATAGACTATCTCATTCATCCTAATCCTGACATATGAAAGTCCGTAGCAGCAAGACGCCCTTTGCCCTCATGTCCCATTTCCCAATTTGCCCTGATCGAATCGAAGAGTAGGACCTCGATATGTTCGACGACCAATACCAAGGACTCTTCCAAGAAGTCCTATCTGAGGTATACTGTCATCGAACTGTCCTGTAATTTCGAAGCCGAAGTTCCTCATAACCGTTAAAGAGTACCATCCATAGCAAGTCACAATACACGCCGCAGACAAAGAGAGCGAGGGAGATGCTGGATCAAACCCGATTCCGCTTGGGAGCAGCATCGCTCGCCAGGCTCTCTCCCGCTCGCTTCTGACCGTGGGCCTCTGTGCCATTTTTCACACGACGCCAGCCATCGAAGGGACTGCGCTTGCCGCCAGGTGCCGCCTTGACTGGGGTGGTCTCTTCCGCGGCCTTGTTACCCGATCGAGTGGTGCGACCGGTGATGGGCGGAGAAGCTGGGGCGAACTTGGGAGCAGCGGGCGTCTCGGGTGTCTCATCGACTGCATCACGGGGAGTCTCAGGATTCGCAACATCGCCGGCGTCGTCCTTGAGCATGACATGGTCTTCGATGTCGGTAACCGCTTCCTCATCCTCATGTGAAGTGACGTCCTTCTTAGGTAGATTGGCAACCGGGAACAGCAGTCTAGGCTTGATGGAAGAGCGAGTCAAGGGACGGCGAAGGCGAGCTTCAACACCACCCTCACCATCCTCCTCCTGCTCATCGGACTGAGCCTTGAGAGCTTCCTCACTCTCAGCGAAAGTTCTGAAAATCCTCTTCCCTCGGCTGCAGAAGAGTCAGTTAACGGCTCTAAAAATATGGGTGACGAATGATGCAACTTACAAAACATAGACGAGGCCATCCTCGCGGCTCATAGCCTCGTCAACAGTCTGCGAGCCTCCGCCTGGAACAGAAACAGTCTTGCGCTTGCTCCGGCGCTTAACGGGCTCGTGAACTGCAGCCGAAGGCTCGCCGTAGAAGGGATTTTCGAGGCTTGAATCTACCTCGGGGATGCGCTCGTGCGAGTCGGTGAAGATTTGGATCGACTCCTCGACGTCCTCGGCAGCGAAGCTATCCATAGAAATGCCGGTGTACTTCTTGGCACGCTTTTTCTTTGGGGTGGGCATCAGCTCCTCGTCAGGCGCGAAGAGGTTTCGCGCGATCGCTTTGATATTCATTTCGTTCTGCTCTGAGTGCTTGCGCGCCGGAGTCTTGGCTGGGGTGGGAAGCATTCCGGCGTTGCTGGAAACGTTGGTGCTGCCCGCAGCGGAATCCGTCTTGCTAGTCAGGCCTAGAGCAGCGGCGGCTTTGATGGTGCCATCAGCTGTAAGGGAACCAGAGGCGCGGCGATTGGACTCCATAGGCGGCAGTCGCTTCTTTCTTGGCGAGGTTACCGGCGTTGCCATGGTGTGGTTGTTGTGACTTTTGCGCGCGGTCTTGGGCGACTTGGGTTGGTGAGAATATGAAGGTCGAGCTGATGGGTTTGGCGACGGGGTGCGGTTGACGGCGCGCTGGGAAGACAAGCGTGCGGATTTGCGGGGAGAAAAAGGCACCCAGGAATCGCCGTAGCCGTGTCTGGGAGTGGGAGGTGTGTGGATGCCCGAACCTGGTGACGGTGTTGATGCACTAAGTACATCCATGGTGACGGTTGAGCGGCTCAATTGACGCTCAGAAACGGACCCGGCAGCCTCAGTCCTTCAGATCGAGCTTCTTTGGTAGGAGACCGCTATCTACTTGAGCGAGGTATAGGCACCAGGCAAGTCTGGGGCATGCGGAGAAGGCAACTGGCTAGCGACGATAGGCTTTCGGTGCCAGGCGGTGGATGGTGAGATATGGTCGAGGTTGCGAGGGAGGAGAGCAAGAGGAGCGGCGAGGCACAACCCGGAAAGGCGGGAGCAGTGCAGGTCAGGAAGCAGGAAGCTCAGAGGTTGTGCTTCCCGCTCTTGGCCGGCGGCAAATGATTCAAGGCAATAAAGACTGCAAGATGGAAACAATTATTGGAAGGTGGACGCGAGCAATCGGACAGTGTCAATGTCACAAAACTCGTTGGTTTCGAAAGGGTGAAAAATCCAACAAGGGCGGTCGGTCGGTGGTCGGCCAGGTAAAGAGAGGTGAGGTGAGGAGGTGGTGTTGGTTTACCTGGCTGGGGCCGGCGCAAGTGGCTGGTGCGTGTGCGTGCCGGCCTTCTCCCAGCCTCCCCTGCACCCTGGTTGGGCATTAATTTCCCACCCCCCATTAAGCGAGACGCGTGAAGCAAAACCTCTTGACGCGTCTCCCACTTAGCGCGTCAACCCCTCACCCAATTGCCGCGTCCCACATCTGCAGCCAGCAGCCAGCTCACACAACAATGCCGGCAGTACCAAGACAGCAGCGGAGGGTTTGCACAAACAAAAAGTGACAACGTCATTGCCTTAGCGGAGACAATCCCGACAACCTGGACAGCATAACTCCGGACACAATCTCTACCCCGGTCTCTAACCGCTGCAGCCATTCCACAGCACAGGCACAATGGCCGACGACTCCGAGCTGTTTTCATCACCGGTGAAACCCACGGCTGGCCACGACGACGACGATGCCCCGCAGCACGAGCCTCCCAAGACACCCTCCAATCAGAACTCTCGGTTCGACGCCGAAGACGCCCATGAGGCGCGAGAGGTCGCCCTGCGAAGGGAGCTCGAGGGCGTCCGGAACATCAATGAGGTCATTGAAGGTGTCCTCGGGACCCTTGAGCGGGCCAAGGGCAACATGGGGGTAAGCTCTTGTCCTTCACCGCGGAATGAGTCTCTCGGTCGCTAACATATCCTGCTGCAGACCGTCTCGCAGACGGTAACCAACGCCTCAACCCTGCTTAACACCTGGACCCGCATCCTTTCTCAGACGGAGCACAATCAGCGCCTGATCCTCGATCCGGCATGGAAGGGCGCCACCCAGGACCTGCAGGACGTCGAAAATGAGGCCGCGCAGAAGCAGGCGGCGGCGGAGCGAAGGGCTGCCGAGGAGGAGCGCCGCCGCGAGCAGGCTCGACTGAGAGCTGAGGAGGAGGAGCGACGACGACAAGCCGGGACGCCCAGCAGAGGAGCTACAACCGGCACGACGAGGGGGACGCGGGCGCGAGGCACGAGAGCAACTCGGGGACGAGGAGTCTCGAGAGGAGCGTCGAGCTCGAGCTACGTCAGCGACAACAGCGCAAGCAGCCTTCACAGCACGAGGGGTGGCTCGAACATAGGCCGGGGGCTTGGAAGTACAAGAGGCAGAGCGAGAGGCGTCAGATAACGCGATGTCTTCTGTCCTATATTGTACATCTCATGACCATAATGATACCACATGCGACCGACTCCAATCCCACCCATTGCCTTTTGATACAGATGCATGTCGAAAACCATGAGCTACGCCAAACCGTTATATCCTGAGATGCCAAGTATCAATCAACCTTAACCATCCCTTACTTCTTCTTGAAGAAATCACTCATCTTCTTCATGCCGCTAGTGTTCACCTTCTTCAGGTCCCTGACGCCCCGGCTCTCGCCGGCCTTCTTCCGCTTCTCTTCTTCCTCCTTCCTCCGCCGTTTCTCTGCGCGCTCCTCGTTTTCTTCATCCCGTGACCGCTTCCGTGAGTAGTCTGACGCCGAACGGGCCATCATCGACTCCTGCCTCGCCTTCGTCAGGCGTGCGACGTAGTCGTCCAGAGCGGCGAAGTCGACGGGGCCTTTGCCCGATGCCAGCATCTTCTTCAGCAGCTCGGCTATTGCCGGCGGGACGTAGCTGGAGCAGATGAAGTTGAACGCCACTTTGAGCCGCTGCAGCTTGACCACTTCTTCCGACGCTCGCATGGACGATGTGACGTCCGCCGTCTTCAGGGTGTCGGACTCGTCTGCCACTGATGTAGCAGTCGTTGACGCTTCTGAGGCAAAGCTTGCCGAGGTGTCGGTACTTGCAACAGAAGACTGCGATTCCGCAGACTCCGTCAGCGGGGTGGCAGCACCGCTGGAAGCGGAGTCTTTTGGTTCAGATGCTGTCTCCAAGGCTGTGTTCTCCCTCTTCAAGCTCAGCACCGGCGCCTCCAGAGCTTTCGAGACGAACCTCTCCTCCATGCTCTTGGGCAGTCCCTTCTCGCTCATCCTCTTCGCCTTGGACACGACTTCCGACAGCACTTTGTCCTCGTTGAGCCGGAACATGGGCTCATCGCCGGCTTCCACGGTGTCGCAGCCGGCGCCCATCCGGGACTCGAAGAGTTTCCGGGCTTTGCTCCACCGCAATACCTCAGAGAGATGTGGTGACTTCTCTGAGACGGTGTCGAAGTGATCATCGCTCGAGAGGAACAGCCGCTTCGTGGTGCTGAACTGCGCAGTGAGAGCGGGGAGCACCAGGAAGAAGGGGTCGATGGGAGTGGCGACGTATAACTCGGCACCTCTGCTGACCTGTGCCTTGAAATTCCCGTCGCTTTGGTCCGCGGATTCTGCGTCCGTGCTTTTTGATGTCCCCTCAATCAGCCAACTCCTGGGGGTTGTATTCGGTGCCGCGATCCTGGTGAACTCGTAGGTCCCCGTCTCTGGGCACACGAGATATCGAGTCGGCTTCCCATAACGCGGGTTTAGTAGCGATACCACCCTTGCCTCAGAAGTCGCCTTGGAGGGGAGTATAAACAGCTTTGGCGGGTTGTCTGATTCCAGAGGTATCGCATATCTCGATGTGTTAGAGCTGGATTGTGTGCTTGTGGTCGTAGCCGCCCCTTTGGCGGCGCCTTTTGATCTCGTCTTTGCCATATCCAAGAAGACAATGGCCAAAATAAAAATCCCAGTTCTTCCAACTCAAATCGAGTATCTAGTGAGTGCCCATCAATTCTCAATTGTTTCTAGTTATTCAGATGCGCAATCCGTTATACTGCTGTGTACGTTGAAGATCAAGATCCCTGATACCCTGATCCGACCGGCGAGACGCGGTCGCGTTCTCCATTTAGAGTAAACGCGACTTGGACGCGCCACACTTTCTTTTCCTCCTTGCTTCTTCATGCACTACCGAGATCTTCTTATCACACGCCTCCAACAGCCGTTCGGAAGCTTATCGTCACGGGACATTTATGAACTTGATATCGAGAATCAACTTTCAATTGAGACTCAGCTCCCCGTACCTGACTGGCAGCGTATGGTCTTCTTGGATCTGCTGGCCGGCGGATTCCTGTTTCGATCTGTATCCAGAGCTGTGTGACTTCACTGCGTCTGCTGAACATGCCCAGCACTGCCCTGTGGGACGCTACCGCCGTCCTGTCACAGATTAATTGGCTCTCATAAGGGCACCCTTGCACAGGGTCCCCTGCCAGCAAGTCCCCCGGCATCACGAGGAGTAAACAATCCCAGCTGCGACGACGACCGTATCCGTGCCGTCGGGCCATAAATGGTCGCCGCATTGGGTCTTGCATAGCGTCGCGATGCCTTCGACGAGTACGAAGCCCAGGATAACCAAGCGGGAGAGGCATGCTGACCTACGCTTTACAGATACCGCCCCGGAACCCCAATGGCCGCCGCGCTCCCCTCACGAAGCACTCCTCAGTACTCCCGGCGGTCGCGAACGCCTGCGCCGCATGGCAGAGCGGGGGTCACCGTCGCCTTCACCGACGAAGTCTAGGCTGTCGAGAGCGACAGGAGCGCTGGCCATGCGATCAACCAACCTAGACCTCGAGGCGCCACCGGGAGAGGACAGCCTGGAAGAGGAAGAGGACGAGGAGACGCTTCAGCTCAAGCTGCAGGAGATACAGGCGCGACTAAAACTGAAGAAGCTTCAGAACGCAAAGGCGCAGAGGCAAGCGACGAGCGTGTCTGAGGGGAACAAAGAGGCCGTGCGGCCGGGATCAGCTCCGTTGACCGCGGGGGCAGGCATCCGGTCACAATCGAGGGTCACAGAGTCGAGGACAGCCCGGCAGCCGGAGCGAGCCAGGTCACAAAATGAAGTCCAGGTTCCTGCGTCACCGGTGAGGAAAGCGCAGCCGCCTACAGCTGTGCAAACCTCACCCACCAGAGTGCTGCTAGGTATAGACAAGGGCCTGAAGGCCAAAGATGTGTCCCTGAAGAGGGCACCAAGCTTAAGGAAACCACAAAATGACCCAGGTGGTACCCATCAAGCTGGTGGGTATCTCCAGAGGACGAAAACGCCCGCCGAGGAGCGGCCACGGCCGCTGAGCTTCAACGAGAGGCTGGCTTCGGCGAGGACAGAAGAAGTTGCTCGGCAGGAGAGGCACGACAAGATAGAGAGGCTTCGGAGTCACGCGTTCAACGTGGGGAGGGATGAGATGGAGAAGTACAAGAGCGAAGCGGTCGAGTTGCCGGACATCCCCATACAACCACCCACCTACAGCCGGGAAGAGGTTCTATCTTCCCTTGGCCGGCCAAAGAGCGGTGGCTACTTACACCGGAGCAATACCGCGCCTAATGTCCGCTCAGGGGGTTCCCAGCCAGCTGCTCATGACCCAATCTCCTCAGAACCACTACAACCACCTTCCACGACACCGTCTACAGCAACCGAGAGTCGAAAGAAGTCATCATCATCCGAAACGCCCGAGTCAGAAGCCGCCTCATTCGAACCCTACTCCGGCTTACACCTCTCCAAGCGCATCCTTCCGCATCAGGTCGTCACCCGCGCCGTGACCGGCAAGAAGACGTACGTGCTCAAGGACCTCCTCAAGCACGTCAAGGCGCCCGACTTCTCCCTCCCGGACGTCGAGTCCGACGTGGTTGTCTTCGCCATCGTGGCCTCCAAGTCCGACCCCCGCTCCCACAAGCCCACCTACGACAAGGCCGGCAAACCGCAGCCCTCGGACCGCGGCAAGTACATGGTCATCACCCTCGTCGACCTGACCTGGGAGGTGGAGCTCTTCCTCTTCAACTCCGGCTTCGACCGCTTCTGGAAGCTCTCCACCGGCACCGTCGTCGCCATCCTCAACCCCGCCATCATGCCGCCCCCGCCCAACCGCGTCGACACCGGCCGCTTCAGCCTCGTGGTCAACTCCGACGCCGACACCATCCTCGAGGTCGGCGCCGCCCGCGACCTCGGCTACTGCAGGTCCGTCAAGACCGACGGCCAGCTGTGCAGCGCGTGGGTCAACGCCCGCCGCACCGAGCACTGCGAGTTCCACACCAACGAGGCCCTACGCCGCGCGCGCACGTCGCGCATCGAGGTCAGCACGATGGGCGTGGGCGGCGGCGGGGGAGGCGACGGCAAGAAGAACGGCGCGCGCGGCCGCGACTTCAAGCGCTCCAGAGACGGTGGGGGCGACCTGGAGAAGGAGAAGCACCTCGAGCGCGCGCGGGCGCGGTACGATCACTACGACTACTCGACGCACAGCCGCGTCTTCGTCAGCTCGTCGCCCGCGTCGCTCATCGACCGCGAGGGTGGCGGGTTCGCCGACCGGCGGGAGCGCGCCGAGGGCTTGAAGAAGCGGATCGCCGCAAGGGAGCGCGAGTCCGAGCTCATGCGCCAGCTGGCGGAGCAGGGCGTCGGCGCTGGCCGCGAGTACATGAAGTTCGGGAGCAGCGTGTCGTCCTCGTCCGCCGCGGCGGGGGCCGGGGGGGAGGGAGAAGGGGAGGAGCCGTCGAGGAAGGTCGACGCGCGCTCGCTGGGGCTGCTCGCCCCCAGGGGCAGCGAGCAGATCCACCTCAGCCCCGTGAAGCGCAAGCGCGCCGGCTCCTCGCAGTCGACGGCGACCACCGCATCGACGGCCCCTGGCGGGAGCGCCAACAGCAACCGCGGCGGCCTCGGCTGGGGCGGCACCCTGAAGAACAAGCTGGCGCGGATGAAGGAGGGCGAGAAGCTGAACCCCGCTGCTGCTGCTGCTGCTGCCGCCGCAGCCCCTGGCATGGCAGGCAACGGGCGCGACCGGTCGCCGGTGCGGAAGAAGACGCGCTTCGTCACGGAGAAAGGCATCCGCGAGGCGGGCAGGGAGAGCCTCGGCGCGGAGCTATCCTCTGCGGGCGGCGCTACGCGTAGGATCGTCACGCTGAGCGACGACGAGGACGAGCTCGTGATTGTAAAGTGAGGAGACTGATGAGTTCCGCGAATACTGGATCGAGTCTACGGCGTATAGGAACTGGTTGGTCCGTGTAATGAATATCCGGGACCGGTTCAGGTCTAACTAGGGTTCAAACGAAGGCGGGTTAGGCATTAGGAGTTAGTTCTCTTCTTTTGTCACATTAGATATGAGGTTATGATAAAACAGCATTAACACCATGGAACCGCTGATGCCATTTTACGCCCATGTACCACAGCACAGAAGCACACAGGGACGCAGATTCGTCGGAAATTCTCCGTTAAGAGTGGTATCAAGATGGCCGCACGGGCATGTCAAGCTTAATTGTCAGTAATCTATAGTTTGTGTAGCAGCTAGTGTCCCTCAGATCACACAGTGAATGAGGAACAGCATCGTGAGGCCCCGGCGGGTGCCTAGATACGAGTAACGTTAAAGAGAAAATCAATACACAACCAACATCATCATTGAAGGAGGGCTGAAAAGGGATCGATGCTTTGAAAACACACGACTCTCCCATCCTTGCTAGGCGGGGGCCACCATCCTGCGAGCACCTCCCCCTATCTCAGATTCAGTGATTCCATTTCATCTCCAACGGAGGAGAGTTTCGCTGTAAGTATCAACAGAGCTAGCAAGTAAAGACGACAACAGCGCAACGCAACAGAACTGTTAATCCTTCACAACGGTTGCGTCAGCATCCGTCGGCTCAACGTGCTGCTTCTCGTCCTCTTCGACATGCGCTTCGGCAATGGTCTCACCGGCCATGTTCGTCGCTAGCGTCTCTGTCTTCTCTACCGCCGGCTCCTCGGGCGCTGCCTCTGATGCATCGTTGCCTGACTCTTCCGTGGCCGGTTCCTGTATCGCCGGCACCTGCTGAGACGGCTCCTCTGGCGTTGCCTCCTTCTTGGGAGCCTCCTGTTCGGTCTTATTCTCGCCATCCGAAGGTGCAGAAAGAGGTTGCTCAGTCTTGTCCTCACTCACCAACACGCTACCCTCGTCGGGATCAATCGTGAAAACAGTAACCGTCGTCGAAAATGTCAGAGTCGGCTTCTGAGGCTGCGGTGCAGCGGCAGGACTAGGGCTGGTCGCAGGAGGAGCGCGCCGCTGCGGGCCACGCGCACGCCCCTTGCGGGCATCAGCAAGAGGTGCCTTCTCCTTCTCCTCGGTCAGATCTTGGGCCACCGGTTCCTCCTTCTTCGGTGCCTGGGGGCCGAGCTGTAGGCGCTTATTCAGATCAGACATGAAGCCAGCCTGCAGGGCCGCAATTTTACTGCCTAGTGGGCGGGCAGGTACGGCAGGCTTCGGCTTGGGAGCAGGAGCTTCCTCTGATGGCGAAGTCCGCGCAGGACGTGCGGGAACATGCGGTTTAGGTCTCTCAGGAACGGCTGGCTTCGTGGTCTCCTGAGGCGATGAAGCCTTCGGCTTGGGACGGCCGGGAATCGCGGGTTTCTGCGCGGCCTTGGCGGGAATTTCGGGGTGCGTGGTCTCGGCGGGAGAAGATTCCTGCTCCAGTTGGGGAGTAGACACGGTTGTTTCGAGCTTCAAGCTGTCAGGAGTGTCTTCCCAGACATCGCGGCTTGGAAAGCGCGGCGCTAGGTAAGGGCGAGATTCCTTCGGGACTGCTGCTGTAAGTGGGACCCAAGAAGTCGGTCTCTGGCTCCGGCGAAGGAAGCTTTCGGTGTTCTGGGACTCTTGTTCCGCGAGCTCTTCCTGGCGACGCGCAAAGGCCTGGGCCGCTGTCTCCCCTTCCCTCACATCCAGAGGCTTTTCCAACAGCTCCTCCTTCGCCTTCTCCTCGGGCAGCTCAGGAGTGGAAACTTCAGCAGTGTAGAGGACACTGTTAGGTGCATCTTCCCAGACATCTGCACTCGGGAACCTGTGCTTGCTCTCCTTCTTCGCGATTGCTGCGATCTTTTTCTTCTCCGAGCTTTCCTCCTCAGGGAACAGGGGCTCATACTCCTGCACGTCTTCCAGTGGCGTGGACTGCGAGTTGGTCGACTCTACCCTGTAGATGCTGGCTGGGCGGCTAGTGGGACGGCTGTGGGGTCGGTCCATCTCGAATGCGCTACCCCGGCGCTCCGGTGGAGGCTCGACTGCAGGTTGACTGTCGGGTTGCGGACCCTCTTTAGCAAGTTCGTCATCGGCAAGGATCGGAGCAGTATAAGGATGTTCCTCGGCATCCTCAATGGCCTCATCGTCGCTAAACATCACGCTCCTCCTGCGGTTAGGCTCATCAACGTGAATCTTCTCTTCGCCGGAGATTGAAGAGCTCTGGGATCTCCTTGGTTCTGAGATGGTGATGTTCGGTTGAGATGTCTCCTGAGGCTTGGTAGACGGAGGCCTCGGCGAGGTTATCCTAGAAGTGGCCTCTTCATATGCCTGCCATTCAACTTGTTCACTGGGGGTTGCAACAGCGCCGTTGCGTGTGCCTTAGGCCGCGTTAGAGTTGGCACAAGGGAGAGGATCAGGGTATCACCTCTGTCAAGACTTACCTACGCCAGAGCCGCGGCGAGAGGTCTCGTAGACGATCTTGTTAAGATCATCGCTGCTCATGGAGAAATCGTTCGGGCGATCATGGTGGTGCGGCGTGTGCTCCTTCTTGAGGAGATCGGGATGCTTCTCGAAGTATGCCTTCTCCAGTTTGTCTTGTGGGGCAACGCCGTGGCCGTGAAGCCCATAGCTTCCGGGTGGAAGACCGCGGGAGCTCGACTTCCTAGCGTGGTGCTTCCTAACGGTCTCGGACGGCGCAGGGGATGGAGCCTGAACGTCGCCAGCGTCCCGTAGCATGGGCACCTGCTGTCCAATCTCGGGGATGCCATTGTCATCGAACTGCTTATCGCTGTTGGAGAGCTGGCTGGTCGTGCTAGCCTTCTTCTTGAGACTGCGGTTCGACGGCGTCACATCGTCGCTGCTGGGCTTTCCGATGCCAAATGAAGCAGCCCTGTCAGAGTCTGTCCTCGTGACCGCCATGACACGCTGCTTGGCACTCGAAGCGGGCAATGACGGCTTAGGAGCATGGAGTTTGATATCGTCGCCAATGGTTCTTGTCTGTTCGGGCGAAACGCTTCGGGAAGAGTTCAGTTCTTCAGCGAGAGCCTCGTATTCCTTTCCCTCCTCTCCGACAGACGGGATGTCAACGCTCCCGTGACGGTCCGCTGAATCAATGCCATGGACGTTGAGGCCACCGAACCGGACAGAGTTGGGGCTCTTGGACAAGAGCGTCTCGTTCAGGGGAGATGGAGCGAAACGGTCTGGATTCGGTGATATTGAGCGGTTGACGCGACGGTTGATAGGGCGCGGAGGAACGGCGGGCATGCTGGCAGCCTGCTCCCGATCCTGGCTCCTGGACGGCCTGGGGGGAATCACTGGAGGCTGCTGCTGGGTCGCTGCGGCAGACATGTTGGGCTAGTCGAACATAGAACGGTTGGGCTGACTCTCGAAGAGGGTTGCTGTGTCTGTTTTCTCGCTAAGGACGGCTGAGGAAGCAAATACAGGAAAGGCTTGATCAGCGGGAAGGATGGTGCCCTATAAAAGCGATCCAAAAGCGCGGTTAGCCAAGTGCCTGATACAAAAATACGGTGAGAGATAAAATTTTGAGCAGATGCATGATAACAGTAAGGTAGACAGGGGGAGCTGTTGGAGCTCTAACACGCGAGATCTGCCGGTAGCCCAACACCAAGCATGCAGGGCGTCAGTAGTACAGACAACGCAGATAACAGAGGAGGGAATTCCGAAGATAGGAGGCCGGCCCGATAAGACGGCAGTCGAGCGAATAAGTAATGACCAGCTAATAGAAAATGTGAAGATATCGTCCCGGGCAGCCAGTAGATGGAAGCCACGGGAAAGGCCGGAGGGGCAGAGCTGCCCAGTGTGATTGTCCGCGTGAGGTGTGTGCAATGCGTGTCCAATGCCACATGCTGGGGACATGCAGACATGCTGGAGGGTGTGCTATAAGGTGAGGCTGCCGGAGGAATCGCAAAAAGCAAGGAAGAGAGGGAGAGGGTGATATCAGGCATGCAAGACCTCCTGTCATCATCACCATAGTACATACCTGATGTGTTGTTGGTTGCGTCGGCTACTGCGAAAACGTGGTTGCCGTCGAAAGGGTCAAAACAGGCTGTAGGAAGTGAAAATGGAAGGTATTAAGACGAATGGAGAGTGTAAAGGTGTTCAATTGACTGGAAGAACAACGCTGGATAGCGATGTCGTGTCGTGTTTTGGCTCTGTTTTATATTTAGGTACGGGTTCCGGGGGAAGCTTCTTCTCTAGAGTGCTATGCTCTTGATCACAGCCCTCCAACAGGGGCGGGACGACCAGGGCCAACCGGGACTTATATGGCACCGGTCGGTCATGAAAATGCCCTGTTCGTCATTGGGCCGGCGCAGGGACAGACGCGCAGATTCTCGACGGTCAAGCAACATCATCCATTCAGGTCCCCGCTAAAGTGGGCTCCCTACGATCTGGACCTCAGCAGCCCACGTCAGGTACCTCAACCTGCCCGCCTTGCAGCCACCCAGCAGGAATTCCATCTGCCTCACCGAGGTACTGCTAGTGCGTCTAACCGGCACGGAGTACCTGCGCTGGTTCCTCTCGGGACGGCCTCCGTCGCCCTTCTCCCCCTACAACTCCAAGGGTCCATGAGTCACATCAAGGTACACCCACAGTGTGCTGTTATGGAGGGGTACATTCCCCTATCCGGCCAACTGAACAGCCAGGACTGCCGTCCCAAGCCGCTCCCGTCTTCTCGAAGGCCTCCTTTGAGGTTCCTTTCCTTTGCCGGCTTACAGGCACCCTGAAAAAGACAATTCCCGTTCCTCCCTCCCCCTTCTATAAGCCGGGAGCCCAAGGTATACCCACCCATCGGTAGAATGCACGCTCTGGATGAGAGCGAAGGGATCGGAGGAATATGAGAACAACACAGTTCGCGTCTCTGGAGACTCTCGGTACTCGTCTGGATTCCATGGCGTAAAGACTGCACCGGTCTGGTGGGGTAGTGCCCCACCGCCTCTCCAACAGCCTGCGTGACTCTAATCACATGGAGTTCAACCCATCTTGCCCGTCTCCCATCTGCATGGGAGGCAACCAAAGACCGAGAAGTCTCTGGGTTCCGGGGGACTCCAGAGATCCAATTGCTTGAACCACATGCATGGGATGAGTGTGTACAGGGTGACAAGTCACGGAAGGAATAGAGAACACGCTGTCTCTTTGTTGTTACTGGAATCTGGAGCTCAACAAGAATCCTACGAAGTACAGTACACGGACAAGTTGCTCAGGGAAGACAAACTGCCAATCGCGGCATTGAACTGTCACCGGCTTCCTGCTTCCGGCAGGAAGCAGGAGAGAAATGTGTTGTTCCCTTCCTGATTCTTGCTTTCCCATGGTCGAGTTCTACACTGCAGAGACAGATGCCAGAGGGGAAGACCCTGAGATCCAGATCCCCCTCCGGAGCATTGCGTAACTGAGATCTTGACCACGTCAAACAAGGCCCCAACATGTTGCTAAACCAGATCGAGGATTCCGTCAAGCTGTCTTGTCGAGCTTGTCTGCTGGTTCCCCAGTTATCGATTTATCGCTCGTCTCCCGGATCGCCAGCGCCAAAAGGTCGAGATATGACGCCATCCCGCAACCCTGACCTTCCCTGAGCCCGTTGTCCATGGCCAACAGGAACTACAACACTCCCCCCTAGAAACTGCCTGGAAGCACGAGCGATCAGCCCATCACGCGTCCGGTTTGCGAATTCTAACGCTGCCAGAATCTCCCGAGCATTGCAAATGCAAACCTACACGTTGAGGAGTTCCTGACCTGCGCCTATGACTAAAAAACGGCGGGAGGCCAGCCCGCGCCGTCGAGGCGCGATGCCCACCTTAACCAACCTCTCGAACCCACCAGCATCATCTCCCCAGAAAAAGCCCAGTGGACCGATACTAACCCGGGCACCAACTGTCTGCAGAGTACGTACTGTGCGTAACCGAGCAACCTCTGGCCAGCCATCATCATCCGCCGCTGCCACAGTTGCCAGTGTGCAAGTGCGTTCTTCCCACGATACCGAGAAGACGCCCCTCCCCTTTCCTTCCCGCCCTGCGTTAGCCCGGCTTTTCTTCACATCACGAGGGGTCCGCCGCCAACGCCGGCAACCCGTTTCTGACAAGTTCTGTGACGAAATTTTCCTCTCTAATCTGTCCGCTGTCCGCTACGTACCGAATGTACCCCAGAAAAACCGGAGAGTAGGTATCTTAGGTACGTAGCGGAAGGATGAAATCACTCACGGAATTTCTATTTTGGCAACCCGGCTATTAGCTCTGGCTGTTGCTTAGGCCCTAGGGGAAGAAGCTTGGGCCCAACTAAGCCTCTAGGGGGTTCCTGCTCGTCGAACTCGTCAGCTGACGCAGGTCATGCATCTGGTTTCGCCTGCAATGCCTCATCATAGATTCTTGTCCTCCAGGGAGGTGACCTTCTTTTTCGTGCATGTAGTTTTCGCGGGGAAGTCCTGACTTGGAGACTCCAGTTGAGGTACGGATTATTCGGGAGCGTTGCTGTCAAGCTACCTCGGCAAGGTGACCGAAAGGGGCTTCCCTTGAAATAGCGGTCAGGGGATCACGATTCACAACGAGAGATCGAGGAAAGTCCGATCCTCTCCTATTTCGAGATTAAGCATGTCTCCATTTTCCTAGACCGAAACTGCAGTAGTATCAAAGACACCCCTAAAGGGGAAAGGGGAGGTATCATTCGTCGAACGGAAAACATCACCTCCCCTGTGTGTCTCCTCCGTCTGCCATGAGACTTTTGAAAGCAAAACAGGAAAAGGAGAACTTCATTCCAGGTGTAAGTTGAAGACCTGTCCACAAGCCCTAGACGCCGTGCCTCCCTGAACCGAAAAGATGCTAGCGACTGTCCTCTCTTGGACCGTCGAATAAAGGAGACCGTCATGAGGGCATAGAAACTCGCAGCCGTTCATCCCCGACGTCCAATATAATCACTCCTCAAGCCTGCTGCTCAGCTAAGTACCCTTAAGAATCTCAAGGATATCCATACTGTTTAACTGTGGTTTCAAACTTCCGGTGCTGAGAGGCTCGTGGTGCCATGAGCTGTACCGTCGTGGTAGTCTGATCCTCACGGACGCCTGAGCCGCCGCTGACCTATACAATCATCTGCGCGACGCCCGCACCGCCCAGGGTCTTGCTGCCAATAAAGGCCTGGCCCTTGAGGCCCGCCAGGAGGTAGCAGAACGCAGTGGCCGTGAGGAATATAGCCGCAACGATCAGGCTGGTGGGGCGGGCGACGATGCTGACCCACTGTATCACGCCCATGATGGCGTAGGCGGCAGCGCGCATGTAGTTCGTCGAGACGCGGCGGATGGCGGCATCGAAGGTGCTAGACGTCGGACAGATTCGGAGCAGGAGAGGGACCTCGATGAAGAGGATGACAAAGGAGGAGACCCTGGGAGAGGTAAATGTTAGCTCTCTATGGAAAGCGGGAATGAGGACCGAGGTTGGAGGCCGGGAGAAGATCGTTGGGAAGATGTGGAGCTTGTCGCTGTCGAGGATTCCTTACAGGCAAATGACGCTGAAGATGATGATGAAGACGTAGAAGGTGAAGATGTTGCCGATGCCGAGCGCGAAACACAGGATCATCGACAGCACGCCGAGCCTAGATAAGCGATCTTGTTAGCCGGTGATGTCCTGGCGTCCCGGTACATCCATCCCTAGCTTCGACAGCTGTCATCCGCGCAACCGGAGCATGTTCGCAGAACACCTTCAATCCGCATTTCGTCTGTGTACAAGCTTCGCGATGTTTGGGGGCCAGTCCTGACGCATGCGAACAGTCCGTCGCGCGAGAGTGTAGCTACTAACCATTGCCCGTAAATGCCTAGAGTGAGCTGTTAGCATGTACGACCGAGCCAACCAGACTTGCTTTCTGCATTCGCAAAGTGCTCTGGACGTACTGAAGTTCCTAGTCGCAAACTCCTCCTTCAAAGTCATCTTGTCTGATGTTGGTTATGCTGCACAGCTATGGGAGAGTCGTCGAGTTGATGGGAGGGTGAGGAAACACCGTCGGAAAGGCTCCGTTGGCAAGGTGAGCGGCTGACGAATGGCCTTCTTGGCGAGCTCTAGGCGCTGCCTGCAGTTGCAATGCGCTCTTGGAGCAGAAGCGATGGTATTCGGTCCTCGCTGTGTGAAGTGCTAGCTGTATAAGCAGGTGCCGAAGCTGCGATAGTTGGTATTGTGTTTATCTTGCGTTGCTTGGGGGGAGCTGCTGTCGTCGTTCGACCGTCAGCTTCGCGCGTGGTCCGGAAAATGCAACGTATTGGGCGTCGGAAGGTCGGCGCGAGCACGGTCCACCCAGGGATGAGCGATTGGACCAGGCTGCCGGGCTGCGCAGAGATGCGATACGGGGGCAGGGGCAGCGGTTTCAAGGCTGTGCGCTCTTGTCCGGACCTTTGGAAACAGTCCCGAAACAGCTGTTCTGCGGTTATGACTCAATCTTACGCCTGGCGTGTTCAGTTTTATACTGGACACTCTTTTGGGGGTTGGATGACCATCAAGGCAGCCGAATTTCTTTGTGCTGCTGTCTACGGAGTTGACGTGCTTCTCTTACGTGGCCCGCTGGACTGCGCCCCGGAATCGAAAGAGTTTAGAAGCCTAAAGGTAACCGCCAACAGCACCACCCATTTAGCTTGATTTGCTGTAGGAAGCCCTGTCCACACAAGACACAGCAGCAGCTTCACAAGGAAATAGTTGAAGAAATGTTATATGCTTTTCTTGGACGGGCGCGCAAAGAAATTCGTCTTCTATGCTACCACATGCTCCCCCAAAGGTCAAAGAGCATCGAAGCGTATCAAGTGGATAGGCAATGGGTCGTCTCCCGAACCGAAGCAAAAAGTCGTCATCGTCACACCAGTTTCTCAAGTGGGAGGTGACTAGTCTGCTAGCCGTGTCCCTCCTCCACCACTTCCTCTCATCGCCTGGTATATCTTGGCGGTCAAGACCGCCCTCCACCCGTCCTCTCTTGCTGTAAAGCTCCTCTTCGTATGCAGATAGCTCAGGCCGCAGGCGCCTAGAAAACCAGCTTGAAGATGTCGTGCGACACGAAGTAGCTACCCGCCGGGTCCTTCATTAGGTGGAAGGTCTGCGCAAAGTTCATGGGTCGCTCCTCGTCATCGACCTGCGCGCGGACATGCCGTCAGTAAGGAGCGCAAGCTGGGGCAGGTATAAGAGAGTTGATTGGGCGCTATTTATCGCGTTCAACTAACCATCAGAGCGCCAGTGACTAGGATGAGGACGCCACCCTCAGCGATGCCGGGCATGGGGTCCTTCGTCGAGACGACGTGCTTGACTTTCTGAAATGGGAGATTCTGCAGCACAGCACACCGGTCAGACAATGCCGTTCCTTGGGATGAGCTCGGGAGAACATCTCTCGTCCGTAAAACTTACCGACAGCTTCTCAACAATGGCGTTGACGCCCTGGACAGAGGACGACTCGTATGTGAGCATGGACTGGTCGCGGTAGAGCGGCGCGAGCAGTTTTCGGTCGGCGTCGAACTGCTGGTAGTAGTAGTCGACGAACTGGTTCGCGACGTCGACAAAGTTGTCCGCCATCTTCAGGTGCTCGCAAGACAATGGAGAGTATAATGAGTGTCAGCCAGGTCTTTCTGCTCGTTTTCTGGTCTCGAGAAGCTGCCGGGTCGCAAAGAAGTTCGTAGTGGGGTCAAGTTCGATCGGTCGAGGAGGCTCGCTTCGACCTCTTGCTGCCAGCTTCCCCGCCGCGACGAGGAAATTTGGGAGCAAACCCCGCTATCACGTGCGAGCTGTAGTGGCCCGTGCGTTATGAAGAATAAATAAACGAGTCGGAGCCGTCGCCGGGGAGACGGTGTAACCTGTGTCGAGGTGCAATGGGGTGGAAGGGAGCTTTTTAACGGCTCCCAGTCCCGACAGCGGCAATCAAATTCTCGATCTTAGAGCGATCACGGGTTTGTGTTTCGGATAATGTCAGACAAGCATGATCCATCGAATACAGTAGCACTCAGCAGCGAAATTGACAACAGGAGTTCAGCCAATACAGGATGTAGACGATCTAGAGGGCGAAGTGACAATCTATGTAACTAGGGAATCGAGGCTACAAAGGCTCTTTGCACTCTCCATGTTTAGTAAACCTCAAGAACGTAGCGTCCGTCTTCCTTCAGCCTCTCGATCTCCTTCCGCGGGTCGACCTTCTTGCTGCTCGCCTTCGCCTCAGCTGCGATAGCCTCCTCCAGCACGGCCGTAACATCAGGCACAGGCCAGGTCGGCCCGCACAGGTAGAAGGAGCCCTCCTCCTCGATGTACGCCTTGACAATCTCCTTCAGGGACTGTCGCATGCGGTCCTGGATGTAGATCTTTTGCGGCTGGTCGCGACTGAAGGCCGCGCCCAGCAGAGTGATGACGCCCGAGTCGACGTAAGCCTCCCACTCCTCACCGTACAGGTACTCCTCGCGCTGGTGCCGGCTGCCCATGTACAGAAGGATCGAGCCGATCTCCTTGCCTTGGGCCTTCTGCATGGCGCGGTACTGGACGAAGGCGCGGAACGGCGCGAGACCTGTGCCGAGGCCGGCCATGATGAGCGGCGCTGTGTCCTTGACCGGCAGCTTCATGACGGATGGCTTGACACTGACGGTGACGGCGGTGCCGACGGGTAGCTGGGAGAGGTAGCGTGTGGCCTGGCCGTAGCGCGTGCGTCCCTTGCTGTCGACCCAGTCGACGACCACAATCATGAGGGACACAGAGTTGGGAGTCACGGCCTGGGCCGACGCGATACTGTACTCGCGGCGCTTGAGAGGGGCCACAATCTTGACAAGGTCCGGGAAGGACGGGTGGGCCGACTTAAACTCCTCCAGGACATCCACATAGGTGACAAAATCGACCTCCGAACGCTGCTTGAAGTCGGTGGCGCCCTCGTTACCTCCCAGGCGTGCCAGCTTGGCCTTCTCCAGTTCATCTGTCGCGAACTCTGCCAGCGACTCGTAGAAGCGCTTTGGGGGTTTGCCCAGGATGTCGAGGTTCTGCACTAGGGACTGATAGACAGTACGGGTCTCGAGCACGGCAGGGTCCTCGCGCGACGGGACCTGGACTAGGTCGTGCGGATTCAGGCCATACGACTCAATGAACGCATGCACCTGTTCGGGGTCATTGTCGGCGTGAATACCCAGCGCCTCGCCAATGTTGTACGTGACACCAGAGTCACCCAGGTCGAACTCGATGTGGAAGATGTTGCGGTCGTACGTCTGCGGCGTCAGTCTGCGATTCTCCTTGACGTGGACCGTGGCGGTCTTCACAGTCAAGTCGGGACGCAGGCCGATCTGGGTGCCGTATGCCTCCTTGAAGGCGAAGCCCTTGGCGGCCGACTGCCAGTTGTCAAGGCGAAGAGAATGTTCAGGCTCTGCCTTCTCGAACCCAACAAAGCTAGTCTGCTTGACTTCAGCCAGCGTTGGCACAACGTGATCAGCCGGAAGCTCAGCCCAGGTGGCAGGAACCTCGACCTTGCGGAGGCATTGATTGAGCGCATCCAAGCACTCTTGCACCGTGCCCTCCTCAGGGCCAGTAAGCAGCTTAGAGACGTCTCTGGCAGAAATCTCTGGCTTGGCGATCTTCAAGAAAGCAAGCTCCACCAGGAGCTCAGCATCCTTCTCCAGAGCCGGGGAGAAGGATGAATCCAGAACAAGAAGCTGAATGTCCTTCTCCTGGATATACTTCCTGACAAGAGGAGGTATCCGCTTCTCCGCTTCGTCGTCCTTGAAATTGGGTAGTCTCAAGACGATAGTTGACCCTGGCTTGACGGTGCGCACGATATCGACATCCTTCAGAAGCTTCTCCTCGCCTACAAATGTAACATCCGCGGCTTCGACAGGGTGAGATGCTTCAATAGACTTGTTCGAGCTCCTGATATCCGTTCGAACAATACCTCCCTGAATCGTGTTGTCGTGGGCCTCGTGGACGTAGACATTGCTGGCGGATTCGCGGCTGAGCAAGTTACCGATGACAGTGGGAGCGTTCACAGCGGTCGAGTTGTCGACGTCCCAGAACGTGTACTCCTGGACCTTTCCTGGCAGTCTGTGGGCGTAGTAGTGGCTCTGGTCATCTTCGCCAATGATCCTCGACACGAGCGAAGCAAACGCGGCCGGGGTCAACGCATCCGATGCCGCGTATTTTGCGTCAGTGACCGACGGGGCGCTGTCCCATTTCGTCGCGAATGAGACAGAGGTGAGCACATCCGAGTAGAGAGCAGACTGCACAGAGGCGTCATCCACGTCGATCTTGTTGGGCACTTGGCCGAGCACAACAACGTGCTTCACCGAGTGGGGCAGAGCGGCCAGGAACTCCTCTTCGAGGAATGGCCGGTAGATGCGGACATTGACCACGCCAACTTTCTTGCCCTCGGCAGCCAAACGAGAGACAATCTGGTTCCCAAGCTGAGACTCCACGCTTCCGAAGACAACGAGCACAACATCGGCATTTCCGTGGCCGTGATACTCGAAGGGCTGGTAGTCAGTTCCGAGCTCGTTGTTGAAGGACTTCAGGGCCTCGGCAACCTTGCCGGCGGTATCAAGCCGCTTGTTCAGAGCAGCGACCTCCTTAGACAGCTTGGAGTAGATATCCTGGATACCGGACTCGCTAAGGGTGTCAATAACTCTGAGTGTCTCCCTAGAGGTACGAAGGCCGTCGTAGATATGAATGGTGGGCAATATGGCGGCAATCAAGGTCGAGAAGAGCGCCATGTGCTGGGCCTCGTAGGCGGAGAAGGTAGCGACGAGGCCGAGGCTCAGATCATCAGCGATCTGCAGAGCACTTCCGTACTCCGGAACCAGACCGTCTTCGGCAGAGTAGTCGGCGGCGGCCACGTGCGCAACAAAGGGGCTTGCGACACCATACAGGAGCGAGAGCTGGTCCAGAGTTGGCCTGAGGTTGCGCAGACTGAGAGACGGCGCGAGAAGCGACTGAGGAATGTGCCGCTTGCTCAAATCGAAGTCCTTGGAGAACATGTACCCAAGCGCAAATGCGCCAGCACCAGCCCGAGTCTGCAGCGGCAGAACGGCAGTGGAGTAGCCATGAATGTTGACCTCGTTCGTTTTCGCCCACTCCTTCGCGGCGATGTCGAGATCGAACGTCTCCGGAGAGTATGAGAAGATCTTGTCTGAGAGCTTGTAGGCAACCTGCTGGACAAGCAACTGCGCGGTAACGTATGTAGGTCCGGAGATTGAGGACAGCGGAGTCAACTGGCCCAGAGGCAGAGTCGAGGAGAGTTTCTTGAACTCAGACACGGGCGCCTTGGGCGCGGGCGCCCCAGAGCCGTCGTCCTGCTTGAGCTGCATCTTGACAGTACTTCCGGGAGGATTCGGAGAAACACTCGAATCTCGTCTCTGTAGTCGCTTCTGCGGGACGAGATACCGGCCAACACCGAGGGCCAGAGAGAGAGAGAACAAGCCTGATACAACAAGAGGTATCTGGGCAAAGAGAAGGAAAGCGCAGCAACAGCGACACCCACTGGCGAGAATCGAGGAATAATTCTCGGTACAAGAGAAAGAGAAAGGGCATCAAGAACAAAAAGGGAGAACAACTTACCGAGCTTCGGAAGAGCTACCACGACCTGTAGCGTCGCCTCCGGCAAATTCTTCTGTTCGAGAAGCTCAAAGTCCCTATCAGAGGCATCGCGCAATGGATCTCGAGCGAGCACGCCATCGCACTAAGACGGGCCTAAGCCGGATTTGTCATGACGAGCCGGCTGCAGAAATCCGGGGTCCACGGAGACGGGCTTGACGTGGCGGTCTAACGGGGAGGACTTCTCTCGCCTTCTCCAGGGAAGGAACATTCCGTTTAACGATGGATAAGATATGAAGAAAGTCGATGCAATGCGAATCGGACAGTTACAGTACTGCTGAAACGTTTGGAATTTGTAGTGTTTTCATAATGGGGGAGAAGACTCTCTCCTGTAGACTTGAGGAAGGAAGTAGCTTCCGTTAGTGCCCCTTAATTGAGTGGCTTGAAGACTCCTTAATAAGTGGCGCAGGTTGTGGCGTCCAAAAGAGTCGTGGATTATGAACCGGAACACAGCAACACCACGTGGATGCGATCACAATGAGACGATGATATGCCATGATTGCCGGGATGCCTCCCTGGACAGGCTTTCCGACGTCCCTTCAGAACCGACAAGCACAGTGATGCTGCCATTT
Organism: Pleurostoma richardsiae; assembly: GCA_030052745.1. Lineage (NCBI taxonomy): Eukaryota > Fungi > Ascomycota > Sordariomycetes > Calosphaeriales > Pleurostomataceae > Pleurostoma > Pleurostoma richardsiae. Next base: position 87,977 of record JANBVO010000053.1, read on the forward strand.
GCCCTCTGCCGGGGCTTCTTTTAACCTCGGTGACGCTAAGAGCATGGTACCTCCAAGCTGTTCTGAATCCTAGGCCATATCGGGCGTTCTGCGTGGTTGATTCCATGTTCGAAGAGTCTAGAGGAGATTGACGGCATTTGCTTAGGTAGCATTGTCCGGATGGGAAGTCCTCAGGAACGACTCAGAGCCTTTTTCTTTTGGGCTTTCCATCTCTCGTCGGGCTGCTACTATCAAACGCTGGTAGAAGACAGACTAGTGCAGACGAAGAGGAGAGGATAGTGAAAATATGGAAACAGAGACACTGGCTGGAGTTTACTCATGAATTATCATCATATGTGCCTGAGGAATTAAGGTCCTGCCGCTAGCGGATGGATCCATCCATGATCGTACCAATTTCTCGATCGGGATTGTTCCTCCTGGTCGGAGTATGACTTCGCAAGCGATTGGCACAGGATGCACTAGAGTTTGGTAGGATCGATGCGGCCTACCGAGTATTCGGGCTGCGGAGCAGGACACGAGAGACAAGGATCCAAAACCGCAGGCATAGAATGCATACAGCCCTCCGGCGATTTTCTCGCACACAGAACAACACAGCATAACACATGAGGTTGGCATATAGGACTCTCACGACGTCCCTTGTGGTCTCCAAGGCTGCGGAGACGGATGGCTGACGGCATGTCGTGCCCAAGTTGGGCCGACTTCATTGCCAGTTGCTGTGGCCAGTTTGCGACGAAAGGCCCAGACAGAGTCCAACCGGGTCCCAACATGTGTCAGAGCTACCAGAGCAGCTGGATCGGATACCCAACTGTGTTATCCAGTCGCCTAGCTGAGAAGAAGACATGTCTCACCGTTGAGAACGCGTCTCGCTCGAGTTTCGAGTGAAAACGGCTGAGGACAAGCGTCCAAAGTCCAGAGGTAATCACCCAAATGCCAGTTTGCGCGTCTGTGTCAACGGCAGAACAGCGGGTGCCAAAGCGTGTTCAGTGTCTATGTCTCTCTGTCTTGGCATGCTTGGTAATGTGCAAATGACAATCGGCAGCCGATGCGGTTTCAACGCCTCCGAGGGCCACTACGGGTCCGGACAGACAGACGATAATGAACTGTCGTGGATCTGGCGGCTTGCAGCTGCACACGGCCATCAGCCATTCAAAACTCGGACAGCATGCTCCGGCAGTCACAAGGCCGGGCCAGGCGGGCCAGGCCGTTTTCGTGGGGTGCTGGATCGATGAAAGTATGACGGCAGGACTGTCTGGGATTGATTCCCCAGGTTTCTTTTGCCATCCACCCTCAAGACGTTAGTCACCGCCGCCATTGACCTGCAGGGAGATCAAGGCGATAATCTCTCAAGCACTTCTGGCACTACATTGGTAGATCTCGTCAGACTGACTGATTACTCCCGAACCTTGATGACGGGGGCGGTCTAGGTGCCTGTCTAGCAGCCCTACCTACCCAGGTAGTCCTGGTAGTTGAGAGGCTGAGAGGCCACCAAAACCGCACAAAGACCGCACACGGCCAAGTGGCTCCACCTGCGTGGTTTGTGCGGGAAACAGAAGTACCTGGACTGAACAATGCAGACTGATTATCTTGATAATCCCATAAGGTGAGGCGAAGGCAGGCAGAATCAGGAGGAGGAGGACAAAAATGCATTTGAAATACCTTCAGGCTGCCGTCTTCTTGATCTTCTCTCTTCTCTAATCATTCAAACCATTTATCTCCGCCTCCTCTTCCGTCGTGTTGACAACTCATCTGCTTCCTGGGTCTGTCTGTCATTCCCCGAAATTGCAAATTGCAGAGTTGCAACCCCACAAAGTCCTCTGCTCGTCTCCAAGATCAGCGACCAAGACACTTCAGGCTGAACAGCAACCCCGGGTCTCCTCTGCCGGACGGAGTGGCCTAGAGGGGCATTGCCAATATAATAAACAAGCAACACACCAGCATTCCTCACTGTCGCCAATCAGCACCCGCCCTCTTTACCGCCTTCAGGCCGGAAGAGCACCGCATCGCGGAGCTTGGCTTCCCTGAGTGCAGTCCGGCACGCCGTGTTATCCGGCCTCGACCTCCGCCATCGACGTCTACCATGGCGCCCTTCACCATGGCGCCGTCTCACAGAAATGCTCGCCAGTCCCCTGAGACTGTTACGACGTCGTTCCTCCTTGCCAATCTCCACTGTCCCACCTGTGTCTCTACGATCAAGGGCGTCTTACAAGACACTTCCGCCGATCATGTTAGATGGGTCTCACCAAACGTCGTAACGTCTGTTGTCACAGTGGAACACGATTCAGCAGTCACGATTCAGGACATGGTGGACGCCCTAGAGGATGCCGGCTTCGAGGTATCTGGTGTTACTTCTTCAGCATCAGGTACCTCAAGCCTTGCCGAGCTAGCACGTCCGGGAAGCAGCAGCAGGAATGGAGAGTCAAGCAGGCCAAATATAACCAGGCCCACCAGCACCCTGGGCCGCTGGATATCTCACTCCCGAATACCATCAAAGGGGCGCACAGACCGGCCATCGCAGGCGGAAGCTCACCTGCAGAACTGTGAGCAGTGTCGCAAAGCTCGGGAGGAAGGCCTCGACGTTAAGTGTGGCCAGGAAGAGAAGGACATATCATCCTCTGACCTCGCTCGCCCTTGTCATACTTCGCTCCCCACAGCTTCGGAGGAGGGAGAAGCTTCGAGTCCGCAGCCAGCCATCATGTCGGCCAAGTCGTTCGTGACCGTCGACACGGATGATGCAACCTTGCCGAAACCTGCCACCCAGCAGGTCTGGAAGGCAACCCTGGCAATCGGCGGCATGACATGTGCCGCCTGCGTCAACACCATCACCGACGAGATGAAGAAGAGGGATTGGGTCAAGGAAATCACCGTCAACCTTCTGACTAACAGCGCCACTGTCGAGTTCATAGACAAGGACAACACCGACAAACTTGTCGAATCCATCGAGGACCTCGGCTATGATGCGACCATCGACAGCGTTGCCAGTTTGGAAGAGGAAAATGAGCCAACCCAGGAGAGGACCGTCGAGATCCTGGTCGAGGGCCTGTACTGTGAACACTGTCCAGGCCGTGTCACCAGCAGTCTTGCTGGGTTCAGGAGGCAACTCGATGTTGTCATTAAACCTAACCCCGAGCGTCCCATCCTCAAGATCACATACGTCCCAGAGGCTCCAGACTTCACCATCCGACAGATCTTAGCCGCAATTGAGGCAAGCGATCCAGCGCTGACAGCGTCCATCTACCACCCGCCGACGCTGGAAGAGCGGTCAAAGCAGATCCAACGCAAGCACCAACTCCAGATCCTCTACAGGGTGATCTTCACCGGGATCGTCTGCATCCCAACCTTTGTCATTGGGATCGCCTACATGAGCCTTGTCTCCGATAGTAACATGGACAAGCACTTTCTCATGCAGCCTTGGACGTCGGGTATCAGCCGTGCCCAGATAGCGCTCTTCATCATGGCAACCCCGGTCTACTTCTTCGCCGCAAACATCTTCCACGTCCGAGCATTCAAGGAGATTAAGGCGCTATGGAGACCCGGTAGTAGGACACCGATCCTGCAACGCTTCTATCGGTTTGGCAGCATGAACACTCTGATGTCCCTCGGTACTTCCATCGCATACATATCCTCTGTGAGCCAGCTGCTCGCTGCCGCAGCGCATCATCCGCAGAGCATCAACAACTCGAACTTCTACTTTGATTCGGTTGTTTTCCTGACCTTCTTCCTCCTGCTTGGCCGTCTGATAGAGTCGTACAGCAAGTCCAGGACAGGAGACGCGGTGGAAATGCTGGGCAAGCTTCGTCCCACGGAGGCCATTTTGGTCGCGAAGAAGGGGCCCGAGTCCGAGGAGAAGGATGTCGTCGTCAAGGCGGATCTTCTTGACTTTGGTGACGTTGTCCGTGTCCCCCATGGTGCGTCTCCCCCCGCCGACGGCGTGGTGGTGCAAGGCGAGAGCAAGTTCGACGAGTCGAGCCTCACCGGCGAGTCTCGTCTTGTCAACAAGGTTCCGGGTGACCAAGTCTTCTCCGGCACCGTGAACAAGGATGCGCCGCTGCTCGTCCAGATCACTGGGGTATCCGGCACATCCATGCTGGACCAGATTGTCAAGATTGTTCGCGAAGGACAGACCAAGAGGGCGCCCATGGAGCAGATTGCGGATCTTCTCACCGCATACTTCGTCCCCATGGTCACCCTCGTCGCCGTTTTGACGTGGGTCATCTGGATGAGCCTAGGGCTCACCGGGAGAATCCCCGACGACTACCTGGACGTCTCCTCAGGCGGATGGGTCGCATTTGCCCTGCAGTTCGCCATCGCTGTCTTTGTCGTCGCCTGTCCTTGCGGCCTTGCCCTGGCAGCCCCCACGGCCATCTTCGTCGGCGGCGGAATGGCAGCAAAACACGGTATCCTGGCAAAAGGTGGAGGCGAGGCTTTCGAGACCGCCAGCCGTATCGACTGCGTCGTCTTCGACAAGACGGGTACCCTGACGGTCGGCGGGCAGCCGACCGTTACGGACGCGGAGACTTATCCGGACGGTGCTGATGCCGAGAAGCAACATACTGGCCCTATGCTCGCGGCCCTGAGGGCAGTGGAAGAGAACAGCAGCCACCCTGTCGCCAAGGCAATTGGAGCATATTGCGAGTCCCAGCAGGCCACAGCCAAGGTGACTGTTGAGGACCTGCAGGAGCTGCCTGGCAAGGGCATGAAGGCCGTCTACCGCACTAGCGCTCCTGAGGAGTCTTTCGAGATCATAATCGGTAACGAAGCACTCATGCAAGACTTCGCAGTCGCGATCTCGCCGAAAGTCTCAGAGCTCCTGCACCGCTGGAAATCCGAGGCCAAGTCCATCGCCCTTGCTGCTACGAGGCCCGTCCCTCCTCCGACGAACGCAGCCCCTATCCCTTCCTGGTCCGTCGCCGCCGCCCTCTCGATTTCCGACCCCATCCGCCCCGAAGCGCCGGCTGTCGTCCGCGTCCTGCAAGCACGCGGCACCCGCGTGTGGATGCTCTCGGGCGACAACCCAGTGACCGCCGCCGCCGTCGCCGCGCGCATCGGCATCCCGCCCGACCAGGTCATCAGCGGTGTGCTGCCCGCGCAGAAGTCCGACAAGATCAAGTACCTGCAGTCGACGCTCAAGGCGCGCGCCGGCGGCGGCGGCAGCGAGTCGGCCACGCGGCGCGCCACGGTGGCCATGGTGGGCGACGGCATCAACGACAGCCCGGCGCTGACGGCCGCGGACGTGGGCGTGGCGATCGGCAGCGGCAGCGACGTGGCCATCTCGTCGGCCGCCTTCGTGCTGGTGCGCTCGGACCTGCGCGGCGTGGTCGCGCTGCTGGACCTCTCGGCCGCGGTGTTCCGCCGCATCAAGCTCAACTTCGGCTGGGCGCTCGTGTACAACGTCGTCGCCGTGCCCATCGCCGCGGGCGTGCTGTACCCGATCGTGTCGGGCGGGAACCACGTCCGGCTCGACCCTGTGTGGGCGTCGCTGGCCATGGCGCTGAGCAGTATCAGCGTGGTGACGAGCAGTCTGCTGCTCAGGAGCCCTATCCCTGGCATTGGCTTCAAGGAGAGGGCGATTGAGGTGTGATTCTCTGTGACATATTTGGTGTTTCTGGGGGAAGCTAGGAGTTGAGGTGCTTATTCTGTCCGGTTGTTACTGTACGGTGTTAGGGGGTCTGCGGTGGACGGGATTTAATATTGGCGTCAAGCCTTGGCGGTCATTGATCAAGCAAGCAGTAGATACCCTCGCACGCAGTTATGTTAACGTCAAATAGCTCGGCGCTCGCTGTCAATTTCGACATGCCTTCATCTAATCACATTTTATGAGAGCTTATCTTGATCCCAAGCCATGATCATTATGCCACGCTCAAGTCATCATCATCATAGTCCGTAGCTACTCTTGCGCATGAGAAGCACGACTTTACTGTGTTTGTCGATCTGGTCGCCAAATATGTCTCCCCCTGGAATCAACCAATCTCTCCACCTCCTGCCGTAGAATGCCCTGTACCCGGCCTACTCAGCGTCTTCCGCAGCTTCTTGCTCCCCTTCGTGTCGAATAGGCTCTTGACCTTGCGTAGCCTCGCCCACCGCTCCTTGTCTTTCGCCTCCCGCGCGGCCTCGTCCTCCACCTCCGGCTCGTCGCCATCCACGCCGGCTCGTTCGTTGCTCTGCTCGACCCCACGCTGCCTGACTGGAGTCCCGGGCGCGCTTACCAGACCGGCATCCCCGCTCTTCGTCCTCAAGTGGGAGGACGCAGCGGCACCCGTCCGGTTGCGCAGGTAGGCGTCGTTCTTGAGGACCTGCACCAGGACCTCCCAGCCAGGCTTGTCCTCCTCTATCCCGCCCGCGGGTCTCCTCTTGGGCGTGCCGGCCCCGGGGTTCCGCTGCGCGGCGCCGTTCTTCCAGGGGCAGAAGAAGCGGTGTTCCCGGACGGGGTCGAGGTGGTCCATCGGCGCGGGGACCAGCACCGTGCTCGTCTCCAGGTCGACCTCTTTGCTCTTGAACATCCAGAGGCCGAGGCGGCGCAGACACGTGTGGCAGGACGCCGAGTTGGGCACGGGACCGATGCGCGCATTGCTGAGGCCCTGCCAGCCCATGACGGCGAGGGCGAGAGCGGCGCGGTTAGGTGAGGACGCAGGGGGGTTCGTTGGCGGCGGAGCGGGCTCGCTGAAGAAGGTCGGCGGCAGATAGCCCAGGACGGTGTCGATGCTGAAGCCGGCGGGAAGGCGCAGGTTGAACTCGTACGGCAGAAAGTCCTTGCGCACGCAGAGCTCGTCGTACCGCAGGCGAAGGCCCTCGAGCGCCGCCCTGGGGTTCGCGAGGGATAGGCGCAGCAGCGAGTCGTCGCAGCCGCGCTTGCGCCACAGGCAGTCGTCCTGGTGCGAGGCGACGATGAGCTCGACGTACTTGTCGACGAGGGCGTCCTCGATCTCGGACGGCACCAGCACAGGCACCTCCTTCCCGTCGACCTCCTTCCTGTTCAGCTTGACGACCAGCTCCTTACTGCAGAGCGTACATCGCACGCGCTCCTTGCCTTGGCACACCCAGCCGCGCTTTGCCCACTCGACCTCGCTGACGCGGTCGGGCTTGGGCGTCCAGTCCGTCAGCTCCTGGAAGGTCGCCAGTCGCCTGATCAGCTGGTCCCGGTCGCCGGGACAGTACCTGGGCGCTGCGATGGGTTTGCTGTCCTTGCTGTTGCCACTCCATTTCCGCAGCACGATGTTTGATATAGTGGTCTGGCCTGTCGTCGGTTGTAAGCTCTCTGTGCCAGATCGTACAGGTGAGGAGCCCGGGACGCCGAGTCTTCGACGTTTGGAGAGGAAGTCGAGATCGCTCGTCACCGTTGAACGCGCGATTTGGCCCGGGGAGGACCGCATGTTGGATCTGTCTGTATCGAGAGATTCTGCTGGTCTGTCACCTTCTCGAGAAGTATGGGAGTGTTGTGTCGAGAGAGCGATGTCGGAATCAGGTGCTGAAACTGAGGGCGAAGGTTTGGTGCCAATCCCCTGGAGGAGGGCATTGAATTTCCGTTTGGTTGCATTCATCTTTAATTATGTGTCAACGTCCTCGAGGGATCTTCTTGTCGACTTGACAGAGTGGTCCCGTTGGCCAGCAACTCTGTCCCGCTCTTGTCAAACGGCTCGGCTCCCTGCTCGTCGACAGGGTGGAGCGGAAGTTCCAGCTGCCTAATTAGATAGAAACAGAGATCATCACAACGATAAGCGCGTAGCAGATCGTGATAGGGGCCTGGCGTTCTCTCTTTCATCAAATGAACGACCCCGGTCAAGGCTGTATATGGTGCGCGTGTCGCCTACATAGTAAGCCGTGCAAATAAAGGCCGTTGCCGTCAACAAAAGAAGCTGAGTGGGCCATCTGCAGGCGAGCTCCAAATTGATGAACAGGGGTCACCCGGCACAGCAGAACCCCTTACGGAGAGAACGGCGCCCACTATTGTGCCAGCTGGCTGCCAGCTGATGGTTCGTGTCAAAGCCTCTGTATCCAACGTCATGCAAATTGCGGAAGATCAGGCTCGAAGGATCGCGAATACCTACCAGGTACCTTTCAAAAACGACTTGTGGGCAATAGCTGCTGACGCAAAGGTCCCGCGCAAGCAAGTCTTATCAGGCTCGTTTCCATACTCAACCCGTTGCTCAACGAGAAGGTCAGAGTGTCGCAGGTAACTTAAAGACTGGAGGAGGGGCGGCACTCGAGCGTAAAGAGTCTTACGTACCTCAACCCTATGATCTTAGTCGCATCCCCACTTCACTATAGATTCTACATCTTCTACCTATGCCGGCTAAAGCAGAGCAAAAGTCGATATCCTTAAAGACCACGCTCTCTCGTCCTCTTCTATTGATCTCTCTCTTGCTCGTGGTCCTGGCTGCCCTGCTGTCCAGAGCTTTGCCGCGGCTGACGACCCTCTCGCTTCACCTCAGAAGTGCCCCATCTCTCACAGTGACCACCAAGATGGCTTCGTACGCAAAGGAGCTCGAGGTCGCCCAGCTGGCCGTCCAGCGAGCTGCCATCCTCACCAAGAGGGTCTTCCACGAGAAGGCTAAGGGCACTGTGTCCAAGGATGACAAGTCGCCTGTCACTATCGGCGACTTCGGCGCCCAGGCCCTCATCATTAGCGCCCTACAGGCGAACTTCCCAGACGACGAGATCGTGGCTGAGGAGGAGGCAGAGAAGCTCAAGACGGACGCCCATCTGAAGGAGACGATCTGGGACCTCGTGAAGAGCACGAAGCTGGACGACCCCGCCGCTGAGGCCCTCCTGGGCGGCCCCATCAAAGACGCCGATATCATGTTAGCCCTGATTGACAAGGGCAACAGCAAGGGTGGCGCAAAGGGGAGGATATGGGCAATTGACCCTATCGACGGCACCAAGGGCTTCCTTCGTGGTGGCCAGTATGCCGTGTGTCTGGCATTGATGGTGGACGGGGACGTCAAGGTTGGTGTGCTTGGTTGCCCCAATCTGCCGGTTGACGACGCAGCACCCTTGACCGCGGACATTGGAGCGAATCAGACTGATGAGGGACGGGGCGTGATCTTCTCGGCCGTGCACGGCCAGGGCGCAACCAGCAGACCGCTTGGCACTGGTGCTCTCACTGAGAGCAAGCCGATATCTATGAAGCCGATCAAGGAGATGTCGAGCGCGACATTCTGCGAAAGTGTCGAGGCCGGCCACTCCTCACAGGGCGAGGCGGCGCAGATCGCACAGAAGCTGGGGATCACGAACCCTAGTGTGCGGATGGATTCCCAGGCCAAGTACGGCTCCATTGCCCGCGGCGCTGGCGACATCTACCTGCGGCTGCCTGTCTCGAACAGTTATGTCGAGAAGATCTGGGATCATGCAGCCGGTGATCTCATTGTCAGAGAAGCGGGTGGCCAGGTTACCGATATCCACGGCAAGCGGCTTGACTTCACCCTTGGGCGGACATTGAGCAGCAATAAGGGCGTCATCGCCGCCCCAGCGGCCGTCCACGACCAGGTGATAAAGGCGGTTCAGGAGGTTTTGAGCCAGAAATAGACGCCTTTTTCCTTTCCGGGAGTATTTGTCTACAAAAGTACAATACATATATAACACATGGCTGCAAACCATGACGCTGCAGAATTGCAGAGAATAGACAGACATCTCCTGCATGAAGACAAATCGCCTATTTGATCTTCTTCTGCTTCAGCTTGATCGTCTCGTCGTTCACGAAGATACCCTTCCCCTTGTAGGGCTCCGGCACCCGCCATCTCCGGATGCGGGCCGCGAACTGCATCACCTCCTCTCTGTCGATGCCCTCGAGTAATATGCGCGTCGGCTGCGGCACGCTGGCCTTGACTCCCTTTGGACAACCTAGCTCGACCGGGTGGCTGAACCCGAGCTTCAGGCACACGAAGTCCTGCCCGGGGTACTCCTCCTGCGCCGGCCGCTTCTCGACTGTGGCTCGATAGCCGATGCCTACAAGTCGTAGAATAGCGGTGTGTCCTTCCGACACGCCAATGATATTTCGGTTAAGGTATGCCCACGTCGTCCCTGAAGCCCTCAGTTAGCCAGCGTCTAAAGGGCGATTGCAGCATCAGGATGACTTCGTACCCCACATCTCCATCTGCTCCTTGAGGTTGCTGTCTTCTATTGACAGAGCCAACCTCCTCGTCTCCGGATCATGGTCGAGGTGCAGAAACGGCGGGACCTCGAGGTCGAGTTTTCCTGCGCAAGGTCAGCAAGCCTGCTCAGCTACCGGTGATTCCAGCGCAGCCACCCACCCAGCGGTCCCTGGACCGTAACAGTCCTCTTGGCGATCTTCAGGTACGTTGTAAGGTCCTTCTTAACCTTGGGCTCGCCGATCAACAGCTCGACACCGGGCGGTATGGTGATCGGGATCCGGCCCAGCTTGGACGGCCGGGCCGCAGACGCGGAAAACTGCCGCCGCGCCGCCGGGGCGGTATGCAGGGCCGGGACGAGGAAGGCGGGAATGGTCGCGACCGAGGAGATGGAGCAGGAGCCTACAATGGCTCTATCCAGAGCTTTCGCTCTGGCTGGGGCGAACATTGTTGTCGGTAGGATACCTTGCGACTGAAGGACTGCCGTGTCGCTTCGGATCGGCAGCGCAGAAAAGTGAAGGGGTTCTTAGTTGGTTAACAGTCACGTGATGCGGTCGCTCTGGGACTGGTTGTTCCACTTTTTTTTTTGTCGACGGCAAGGGGAAGGAGCTCGCGCTGCGAAAGAGCGCTCCATCGTGGCTTCCCAACTTGAAATGTCTATTCGTGAATTCACTGTAAGTGTCGCGCCTGCCATAGTCGCGCAGTGTAAGTACCGTGTACAGGTAGGTACACTTGGTCTGTTTTTTCTTAATGCCGGCTCAGCCACTGCTCTCGACGTGAACCTTTCCCTGTTCAGTCGTATCTCTTCTTTAACAGCCACCCGTACTCGATTGCACCTCCAACTCTCAGGCAAGATCGAAGACGCCGTTCATCCTCTCCGCCCCTTCTTTTCTTTATCGTCACTACATACCTAATATTTTCTGTTCCTCTTCTTTCTCCTCGTTCTTCGCAGCGAATTTTCAGCATATTCAAGACTTTGGGGATGCGGGACAGAGAGCGAACGAGCCAATCCAATCGGGAGCCGCTGGATATACCGGTATCAAGATGATATCTTCATACTTTATGTGGTCCTTGTTGGCCTGTGGCGCCATAGGCTTCTCAGTCGGCGGTCAGAGAGGAGGCGGACCTGGTAAGAAACATCTAATGTACTACAGCAGCCCACTAACAATATTCGAGATGCCATACCCGCAGCGATTCATGCGAACATGAGCCCTTCAGACATCCTCAAAGCAAGAACAAAGCTCCCAAATATCTACGCCGCTGCCTTGAACGAACTGCAAGCATTGGAGTCTGAGCCTTTGTGCCACCGGGTCGCGGCGAGACTACTGGTGAACAACTGCCAACTACTTGAGGGAAAAGACGAAGCCACTGTCTTAACGGATAGTGGCCGCCACATCCGTGATTTCGTGGATTCCTATGCTGCGAGCCTCGCGATATGCGATCTTGAGCGAGGCGCATTCGAGATTCCTTCGGCTTGTTCGAAATTCCGCGAGCCAGCCCTTGTTCAGCTCCAGATTCAGGATGAGCCGCGACTCCATGTCACTTCCGGGGAGATTGACATCTGCCTGTCCGGCTTAGCGCAGTCAAACTCAGCATGGACAACATGGGTCAGCTACCGCCACAAGGCCCTGAGGTTCTGCGAGGCAGCTAGGGTAGATCAGGAAAAGAGTGAGCCGTGTAGTTCAGAATGGTATGGGCAGAGCTGACAAAACATCCGCATAGCACAAAATATCCTACTCTACCAAAGACTTACGAAAGCCATGGCGAAGCTAGCCGATGGCGTCGAGGCCGATCTCCAAGCGCAACTGGCCAAGCAGAAGCAAGTCGAAGATCAAATGGAATATCTCCATATACGGAGCCTGGAGACTGGTCAGCTGCTTGACCAGCTCGGTCCCCGCATCGATGAAATCAAAGCTGGTCTGGCAGGACTTGAGGATTACCTCTCTACCGATTTGAATCACGCAATGCAGAGTTCCACTGATTCGATCAACGCTGGGCATGAATCCGCGACAAACCTAAGACAGTTCCTCGATGTTCTCATGAATACCGTCCTCGAAAGCAATTCTCGGGTTGCCGCAGCTCATGAACAGTCGTTAGAGCGTGTTTCCCGCAAGGCGAGCGACGAGATGGACGTCGTCGTAACTGCTATGGCATATGCCGTGGCATCTTCGGTGTCCCTGCAGAATCAGATCGTGTGTCGCCCGTCCATCTCTTGGCTATTTGACACAGACAGACTAATTGGTCAACCAGGAATCGTCGCAGAACCAAGCAGCGCAACTCGCGCTTCGACAGTCATCTTTGGAGAATGGAATGACCCGACTTCTTACGATATCAGAGCGCCTTTCATCCAAATATAAAGACCACACATATCGACTGAACGAGGCGACAAACATGACAAATAGTCTACTCCAGAAGCTGGAAAAGGCGGCTTCTTCAGCAGCTTCATTCGGTATGGGCAAGAGCAAGTGGTGGCCCCATATTGTTTGCCCCGTCACGACTCTCCTCCTTGGGTCTTACGGTCTTCCACCTTCACTCCTTCGGAATTTCTTACTGTTGTGCCTGGGGGAACTGGTTGGCCTTGCGGTGTCCTCCGTTGATGGTCTTGCCACAGTGGCTCCCTTCTTCTTCACATCCTCGTCGTTTGTTAACGGCACGACAGCACTTTCTCTTATGTAGCATGATGCGGCGGGTTTTCAGGCGGAGGGTTAAAGACTTCAGGCGCGTTACACCTAACTTACTTGGGAGATCTCTTGAAGGCAGGCAATGGTCCTACTTATCTCTGGCGATGGAAAACATGGGAGTTAGGTCATATTTAGGGATCTGGCAGCTCGAAACCGGGCCGAAAGCTAATAAATGAAAAAGGCATCGTTGCTTGCTAGCCTTTATCTAGTCAAACCAGGTGCCGAGGCTCATGCCTTAAAGACGAAGCACTTTAGGTCACTACTAATGTTCATGTCGCCCTTCTCTCGCATGATCTTGGTGGTTCAAACTCCCTCCACAAGGTCTTCGTTGTCAACCAGGAATTGCTCGAAGACGACCAGTCACAGTGTTGTGTCTGCTTGTGCACCTTGTACTCAAGTCTGCAGAGCCTCAGTGGTCCGATATCATTATTGTCCCGAAGGGAGATGAAGCATTGGAGTTACCTTGTGCCGTCCATATTTGAGATCTTCTGCATTACGTGCAACACGTGAGCATCTGATATCTTGGAGTTATGGTTTGTGGTTTCTTTCTTTTCCCCTTTCGCGGCTTATAAAAGACCGTATTTCACCTGATGTGGGGAGTAGGGAGTAATGGGTTCTCCCACCGTCTAACTACCTGAGAATTCAAAGGATATATCATAATATACCGAACTGAATTCTCCTGATGCCATTCTCATGAGATTGCATCGTCGAAGACGTTGTATCGAAGCTACCTTGCATGTGATGCAGACAAGCCAGTTCAACGCAACCCCTTAAGCACAAAGTGCCATCCCAGACTCTCTTACTCGAACAGCGAGCCTCAACAGCTGCCCTCTTGCAAGGACACCCAGGGTTACCACCACACCAATAAACGTAAGCCTTCAAAGTCGTGTGCTACCCTCACAAGCAGGAAACCCGCAGCGATGAAGTCAGTCGTCGGGCTGGGGAGCCACACGAGTGGCTGAGGCAGCTTCCCAGTGTGGCAGGTATGACGTCGCCCTCTCCTTAGTCTCTAGAGCCACTTACACCCCATCCTACACGGCCACACCTCTATATAATCGGCGACCTACAAACAACCCCCAGACACGTCTTGATTCCTCTCTTCATCTTCGAAGGTCCACAGAAGAGAAATACCGAAGTCACAAGTATATCATAAAATACCTTAGAAAAAACATCATGTCTGGCAGCAGGAACAACAACGGCGGCCTCGCTGGCGGTCTCACCGGCGCCCTGCAAGGCGTCACCGGCATCGTGGGCAACACGCTCTCGGGAGTGACCAACACCGTCGGCGGTGTGGTCGGTACGTTAAAACTTCTCTTTTCCCTCTCTCCTCACCCTATCCCCCGTTCGTTGGCCCCATCCTTCAGCTACAACCCCCAAGCATCATCTTTCCTTTCGTCATCTTCATGTTTGCGTCGCGCAACATCCCTGCAGTACAGACCAGATGGCTGACGGAGTTATACAAACAACAGGCGGAGCGTCCCGCGGCCTGGGCGAGACTGTGACCGGCGCCACCGGCGGCATCGGCAAGCCGCTGGGCGACGGCGTCGCCAACATCGGGACCGGCGTCGAGAATGCCGGGCAGGACGTCGCCAAGGGGGCGCGCGACGCGGGCCAGTGGAGGAGCGCCTAAGACCTCTCGACCTGACTTCATACGGCATGGGAGTTTCGGATAAGGGAACAAGGTCAGGGAAAGGGGTTGCTTGTACCTTCGCTTCGGTTTTGCAGCGCACGATATATATGAAATCATGAGAAGGTCATATATATATGCATGCCGTCCCTGACCGGCTCGTGTTCAAGTACATCAAACAATATCCGTTCGGTTTGTTTCAGCAGCGAGAGAAAAAGGGGGGTATCGTCGAATTTCTGGCTAGTCCTCCAAAAAAAAGCCCAGCTACGCGAGCCCAGAGCCACACCGCGTGGCAAAAAACGTCAAGTAGAAAAGAAAGTTGAAGACATACATCATCGGCCGTCCCCTTGGTGCATTAACAGGTCCTATTGCAAAAAAAGTTGAGAGAGCCGTCCCCTCTCTGCTCTCTCCCTCTCCTCCGTCAATCTTCCATCAGGTGTGGTTCAGACAGTGTTCTCCAGGCTCATCGACGAACAAACATCCTGCCACGTAGAGACAGGCTGAAGGGTATAGTGTATGTAGAAGAGACAGTGATGCGGGCTTGCTCAGTTCCTGACACTGACTGGAGTTCATTCCACCTTCGGCTTTCGTTTGCACAAAAAGCCTTCCGAGAGCAGAAAGAAATATCAGCCGCAGTGCAAGATGATGATGCAAGCCGGAAATAGTATGTTTAAGTGAGTAGTAAGGGCACGACGCAATAACGTGCACCTCGAAACAGCGCACACAGACCGCTGGACGACGAGCTTACGCAGATTGCGTGACGTCTGCCATAGACTGCATGATGCGAATATGCTGCTCCTGCATCTCGCTGTCAATGGCCTGCAACTGGTCGACCGTGAGCCGCATTTTAGTTATCTGCAACATAGGACCATAGTCAGCACATTAGTTCACACTGGACATGAGGACGTAAGTCGGACGAAAGGAAATAACAGGCAGAATGTGTGGAGAGGAAGCAACTGCTGCATCAAGCAAAGGGCGCTCGCACCGAAGCTAATGCCGCCGAAGAATTGTCCGGCTCACCTTCCGCGGCAGGGCCATCCTCCTCTTTCTTATCGGCGTCCTCCTCATCCGCATCTGCAAATCTGCTGGCGGCCAGCCCGGACCTGGTGGGTGTGGCAGGAGCCTTGGCCTATGTTACGGTGTTAGCAGAACACCCCTCAGCTTGGTGCGTCAACGTGGTGTGCCTCTCCATACCTTAGCCTCAGCGATCTCAGCCTCCTTCACCTTGATCTGCGCCTTCAGCTCCTCGATCTGGGCCTCCAGCGAGTCGGCCTTCTTATTCGCCTCCGCGACCAGTTCCGTCATCGAGTCATGCATGTCCTTGTAGTCCGCCTCCGACGTCTTCTGCTTAGCGATCGCGTCCAGCTTGTGCGCCTCCAGATCCTTCTGCGCCATGTCGAGGTCCTCCTTCACCGCGGCCAGCTCCTCCGCGGCCTTAGCCCACTTAGCCTCCACCGCGGCGAGCGCCTGCTCGTGGGAGGCCTTGGCAGCCGCGAGTTCCTCGCGGAGGGCGTCCGCAGCCGAGGTATCGGGCTTTACGTTCTTGGCGGCGTCGAGCTCGGCGAGGGCCTCGGACTTGTCCATCTTCTCCTGCGCAAGCTGCTGGCTGAGGGTGGTAATCTCGTCCTGGGCCTTTGCGAGGTCCGTCTTGAGGGCATCGAGAGCGCTCTCAAGCTCGTCCTTGGCGGCAGTCAGCTTGGACACCTCCGCGGCCGCAGACTCCTGCTGCGCCTTAACCTCGGCAAGGGCCTTCTCATGAGAAGCGTTCAGCTTCTCGACCTGCGCTGCGGCACCGCTGGCCTGGTCCTTCTTCAGAGCATCGACAGCTTCCGCATGGAGGGAGATCAGCTTCTCCACTTCCATGGAGTGGGTTTTCTCTATCTCCTTCTTGGAAGACTCGAGGGCAGCAGAGTGGCTGGCATCTGCCTCCGAAAGCTTAGCCTGCGCGGCGTCGAGCTCCTTCTGGATGCTCTTAGCAGCCTCGAGCTCCTCCTTGAGCTTCTCCACTTCGGCGACGTGCTTAGACTCAAGTTCCTTCGTTAGGCCCTCCTTGAGCTTCTCGACGTCAGCGGTGTGCTTGGACTCAATTTCCTTGCTTAGGCTCTCCTTGAGCTTCTCGACTTCGGAGGCGTGCTTGGACTCCAGCTCCTTCTTCAACGCCTCCAGCTGGGCGGCGTGCGCACCATCACCAGCCTGTTGCGCAGCAGCAAGCTCCGAAGCATGCTTGGCTAGGATCTCCTCCTTTTCTGCGGCGCTCTCAGCCGTCAGGGCGTCGACAATCTCGGCATGGGAGGCCTTCAGAGCCTCCAGCTCCTTCGCCAGCGACGCTCCGCTCTCGCTCTTCAGAATCTCCACCTGCTTCGCGTGGCTCGCCTTGAGGGCCTCTAGCTCGTCCAGGTGCGATGCCCGCTCGGTGGTGACGTTGCTCTTGGCGGTCTCGAGCTCCTCGGCATGGCTGGCCTGGAGGGCATCCAGAGCCTTCTGGTGCTCGGCCTCGAGGGCCGCAACCGCAGCGGCGTGGTCGGCCTTGGCCGCCTCAAGAGCCTTAGCGTGTTCCTCGGCAGCTGCGGAGTGCGTCTGCGTGAGCTCGTTGTGTTTGTCCTCGAGTTCGTGGAACCTGCGCTTGAACAAAGCATCACCGGCCAGGCTCTCAATCTCGGCCTCGTAATCCTGTGTGATCTGCTCCAGCTCCTTGCGGTGCTTTGTCTCTACAGCATCGTGCTCCTCCTTCACCTTGGCGAGCGCGGCATCCTTGGCCTTGGCGTCCTCCTCAAGAGCTGCGAGGGCTTTCTTCGCCTTGCTGGCCTCCTCCTTGGCCGCCGTCAACTCCGCCTCGAAGCTGGCGACTCTTACCTCCAGCGCGGCCAGCTGCGAAGACTTGGCATCTAGCTCAGCCTTGGCACTTTCGGCAGCCTCTTCGGCGGCGTCAAGTTTCGTCTTCAGCTCAGTGATCTTCGCCTCAAGCGCGCCGATCTTGGCAGTGTTGGCCTCCTTCTCCTCAGAAAGCTTGGACTCGTACGTGGACTCGATAGTTGCCTGTGACTGAGAGAGCTCGTCGATCTTCTTTTGAAGCTCGGCGATCGCCGCATCGTGAGCGGCCTTCTGGTCTGCTAGTGCTTTCTCGTTCTCACTTGAAGCGGACTGGCCTTGCTGGACCTGCTCCAGATTCTTAGCCTCCAGGGCAGATATGGCCGCCTCGTGCTGCTGGGTCAACGACTGCTGAAGAGCTTCAAGCTTGGCCGTATGCTCATCGGCAGCCTTGGCGAGATTTGACTCGCTCTCCTTGAGCTTCTCTTCGTGCTCAGCCCGCAGGCTTTCAAGAGTCTCCTTGAGCGAGGCAACCTCCGCATCCGTAGCTTCCTTCGAGGACACGAGCTCAGCCAACTCCGCCTTCTGTTTCTCGAGCTCCTCCTCGGCCTCCTTCAGCTTTGTCTGCGCTTCCGCAAGTTGGGTCTCAAGCGCCTCAATCTCGGCCTGGTGCTGAGTCTTGAGGCTGGTGAGCTCATCGCCGAGCTCCTTGCGGATGCTCTCCTCCGCGCCGTGACGTCCGTCCTCGTCGCGCTCAATCTTCTCGCCCATCTCAGTGATTTTCTCCTGAGATGAGGCGATCTGCGCCTTGAGCGCCGTGATCTCGGACTCGCTAGTCGTCAGCTTGCCCTTGAGGTCTTCAATCTCAGCGGCGGCTGCGGCGCTGGCGGCGCTGGAGGTCGAGCCGGCCATCGACGGACGGGTGCCATGTCGGGGAGCTACAGAGCTTGTCGTACCAGCGGCGGTCGACACGCGCTTCCTCGCGTCCGTCGCAGTGCTGCTGCTGGCAGGCTTCGCAACCGCGCGGGTGGTGGAAGAGCTCGTGGTAGGCTCTCTGGCATGAGAAGCTGTGGTCCTGGTAGGAGCTGTAGTCCTGGGCGAGGTGGAGCTTGTAGTTGACGTCGCAGGCTTCCGCACCGTAGTCGTGGTTGTGCCAGGCTTCTTCTCAGCCGTTTTGCTGGGGGATGAGGCGCTGGTTGACAGGGTCGAGGTGCGCCGAGCAGCAGTCCCAGATATCGCAGATGTAGAAGAGCGCTTCTTCTCGTCCTCGGACACGGACGGGTGAGACCGGTGGGAGGCTGCGGAGGACGAGGGGGCGGCAGGGCGCTTGGCAACCGTGGATCCGGCGCTGGGCCGGGTCGGAGGCTTCGCTAGCCCGCCGGTGGTAGCGGTGGTGCGATGGGCAGCCGAGCTGGCAGTCGGCTTTGCAGCGCCAGAGACCATCCCGGACCGACGGGCAGCGGTCGTGGAAGTTGCAGAAGTAGGCTTCTTGACCGCCGATGTAGCGCCTTCGGTCTTCGTGGCTGCGGGCTTCGGCTGGGTCGGCGACTCAACCTTGGGAGCAGGCACTTCGTCGTGCTGGACAACTTCGAATCCGTCGGCGTCAGACATGATTGCGGCGTGTGATGTGTCGTTCGTAGTTCAACGGACGGAGCTCTCAGACAGATCTGGAGGGAGCGGTAAGCATTAGCAGGGGAAGCTCCAACATGTTAATGATACCCAAAGGTAGATAGTAACAGCAGAGCGGGAAGAAAAAAGGGACCGAGATGGAAGACATGGTGTTCCGCAAGCTGCAGCTAGGCATGTTCTCTCTGCTGTGCTGCGTTCCACAGTGCCGCGAGGCTCGAACATGGGTAGCTCACCTGTCTTTGCTTGCTGTTCTGTGCTGACCTCCTTTTCCGTGGATAAGCCCGCTAGCAGGTTATCTGAGCGTAGTCGCCCGAGTAGAGACGTGATACGAGGGCAAACAGTCGGGATTCTTGAACAGCTCTTCAGCTCTCTACTGTCTCTGCAGCTCTGAGCAGCTACCGGTCAGAGTAGTAATACTATTGTCGGTGCCGTGAGGACCAGGAAAGCAGGAGGAGAAGTAATAAATTGCGAGGAGAGCAAAAACCAACGAGGCCCCCTGTTCTCTCTGGGCACGGATGTAACGCTAGCACACAGTACCAGGATCGGGGAGCACGTTCCCAAATAGTCTCCACAGGCTTGACCGCACAGGTGCTGATGCCGCGACGGTGTGGCTTGGGGCTTGAACGGTGGTAAATTGGTGATGGAAAGATGCAATTGCGATCGTGACGGTCGCTTAGAGATGAGAAGAAACTGGGATGTCAGGACTAAATTAAGGTAAGGTCGGTAGGCATGCAAGGCCGTTGCGCCGCGTATCAGGTGGGAATCGATCTTTCAGTCTTCCGCTCACAGCCAGCCAAGGAGGGGGAGGGATGGCATTGACAATAATTGGGTCTGTTAAGGAGCTCGCAAGGTCAGGCTTGCCGGCTGGGGCGAGCTGCTGTGTTGTACGTACATGCGCGGGCTTGCAGGAAAGGATACGATAGGAGGAGCGGCCTGTCAGGTAATATAGGAGGGGTTGATCTGAGGGGGATGACGAGGCGTGGATGGATGGACGCATCGGTGGCTGGATGGGATGAAGAAAGGTCGCAGTGTGGCAATGTGGAAGTGATGTACTCCGTACGGCCAGGAAGATGCTCTGGTAGGCTCTGGTTATCCAACAAAGCCACTCGTCAATCAAACTGATTGGCATCCTCGAGCTCTGTCTGTCTAAGCTTCCCTGGGCGATTGAGGCTTCACCGCATTCTCTTGACTTGAGTCGGCAAAGTGATCGATTGTCTTGTCTGTCCACATGACATGGCCAGCTTGGGAGCTTCTCAAGTATCCCATCTCATTCTCATGTAGACTCCGTTCTGTACTCTACACTACATCGTGTGTGCCAGCTGCCAACCTCTGCCAGCAGCTCCTTTTTTAATGAGGCGCCGTACCAGTAACTACACGACAGGTACGGAGCTCAAGTGGCAAGACGCGTCTCTTCGCACGCGCCTTGCCGCCCTGACCCCTTCCGCTTCTGGCTCTCTCATTAAACTGCCAGCCCCACCCACATCCGTGTGGCTTGACCGTGCATCTGTGAGCTGTCATATGAACAGGAGCCAGAGCTTCTTCACCTCTTCTCATCCTGTCAGCAGAGATGGAAGCCCAATTGATCCAAACCAGCTTCCCGCATTCTGTGTGTACACACGCATTGTTGACATTTGTGTACACAAAGGAGTCTCGCCGTTGCAGAGGCGACGCCAATGGCGCTATTACTCAAAATAGGAAGCTTTCCAGGACCCTGACAGAGACGGCGCCCGTCACCAGAGGCGAGCCGAACGAGCCGCAGTGGAGCAGGGGGCTAATACGGTTACCGATGAGCCGAGCTGCCGTCAGGAACACGCCTTGGCTCAGGCCATCAGGGCCCGACCGCAGGAGACGAGCTCCGACAGAAGCGCTTGCTGCATGTAGGGTACTATGCAGCAGCAGCCTCATGTTTCCCGCTGCGTGATGTGGCGGCCTCCCGTTGGCGAACATGTTGACCACGATCTCCTTGACCCTAGAGGGCGGGGTCCAATCTCTGCAAGGATCCAATCGAGCAGCGAGCAGGAGAGTAGCCTGTATGATGCATCATTCTCTCGTTGGGATGATCGTCCTCTGTAAGCTCCCAAAGATAGTACGTACAGCAAACCTAGGGAGCTCAGAGGAAGAGGAAACCGAAGAGTGAGAAACACCACAAACGCCCAGTCCATCAACTCGTCAACTCCCGAACCACCTCTTCCCAAGACCAACGCGAGCCGAAACCAAAATGGGTATCATGTCCTCTACTCACACCCCATCACAAGCAAAAGCCATCGTCATTGTAGCCCCTTGCCCAACGCCCGATTCGCCCCGCCATCCAGAAGCCCATCACATGCCCGCCTTCTCACTTGGAACTGTAGAAGACATCAAGAACTAAGAATTAGCCCAGAGCGGGACCTTGTTATAACCGCCCTCTTGAGCCATGACCCTGGCCGCCTGCCTGAACAGCTCTGCCTGCTGCTCAACATCGCGTTGATCCCGGTCCAACAGCCGCGCGATGCGTGATATGTCGGGATGCCTCTCGGACTTCAGCTCGCTGATGAGGATGTTGCACTCCTCGTTGGTCCAGGGGTGCGGCAGAGGGCTGTCCTGCGCACCATTGAAGCCGTTGTTACCATGGCTCCTGGGTTCCACCACGTCCTCCTCCTGGAAGATGTTGTCATCATGGTACTCCACGAGGAGACTGTCATGATTGGCCTTGGTACCCGACAGATTTACTCCTTTCTCATGCTCTCGGTACGCTTCTTGATCCTTCCAAGGAGACATGGTACGACCCCCAGACTTTACCTGAGCCGCAAGGGTTCTTTTCCAGGCCTCCTGTAAAGGCGCCGGACGCTCGCGGAGCTGGTGAGTTGACCTGCACATCGCCAGCCACTGATCCCAGAACTTCTCCCGACCTTCTTGATCTTTCTTCGCCTGAGCGGCTTCGATCTCCGGGTTCTTGGCGATTCTTGCAGCTCTCTCTTCCTTTTCCCGGGCAGCCTGCTTCTGCCGTTGTACCTCCTCTTCCTGCCTCCTCCGCCGAGCAAAGTCGAGGCCAGCGAGGGCCGACTGTATGCTCTCACACAACTTCGTCAGCGTGGCGCGGAACCCCTGGCGGTGCTCCGCGAGGTTCTCAGGTAGGGTGTTCTCCAGGTCATCCACCCAGCCAGCGACCCTGCTGAGCAAACCAAGAGTTGTGCTCGTGAACCTGCCCTTGCCTGTCTTTGAATACTTCGGCCTGCCAAGGTCAAACGTCCACTTCAACAGAAGGATCATCGTCGGTATCTGATATTTGAGGAGACTCGGCCTCCGCGCCTTTCGACCAGCCGTTTGAGTTCGTATCCGCTCGCAGATACCACTGACTATGCCATCGATCTGCGTAAACGCTTTCTCAATCTCATGCTGCTTATTGCGTAGGTGCGCTGTCTGCACGTTTAGATCCCTGACGTAGGGGCAACTCTCAAATCGTTTGAGGACATAGTTGGCGAGCTGCCATAGTTGCCGTGACAAATCCCTCTTTCCCATATTCTCCGTCTCTTCCCTAATCTCGTCCTCGCTGTCGCGTTGTGAATCGTACAGGTATACAACATCGTCTTCTATCAACCATACAGGGGGATCTTCGTCCGACTGCCATCGAATTTCGGTAGTTTTCAATCTTTCTTCCGTGGTTGCGGTAGGGTGCGCCTCGATCTCTTCCTCCGGCTCGCCATGCTCGGACGCTGCGTCTTCGCCCCGACCGACACCTCGGTTAGACGATGGCTTCTGCACTGTTTTAGGGTCTGCGGATGCCGGAGAGCTCGATTGTAAGGAATAAGCGTCGCCAACTCGCTGTGTCGCCCTCTCCCGGAAGGGTGCCTTTGGTCGCTGCAAACTAGGCTTTTTGTAAGTTCGAGACGAACTCACAGGAACCGCACTTTCTGCTTCGCCCTGTCCACCCTGCACTGACTCGGCTGCGTCGTTGAGCTGCGGAAGCAGGGCTTCCCCAGCTGTCCGCTGCAGGACCGGCGCTTTGTTTTTCTTGCCCTTGGGCCGGCCTCGCTTCTTCGGCTGAGGCACGTTCGCTGCCTGGTCCCGAGCTTGCGCGAGTCGGGTGCTGGGAGGCATCTTGGGCATCTTGTCTTTGACAGCATCCCAAATCTCGCCTGTCCTGCTTAGGTTTGGTGAGATGGAGGCCGCGATGTTCTGGTTGATCTCTCCGAAGTCTATAGGGTCCTCGTTGTTGTCCTCTTCGTATCCGCCGCCGCCACCACCTCGCGCGTCTGACGGGCGGTCGCCCTCATCGTCATTCGCTCCATAGTCGGCAAGTTGGAGCCTCTTCGCGCTTGATGATGCGTTGGACGACTCTTCCTCGCGACTACGCTTCCGACCATTGGTGCCGGCGGGCATGGGAGGACCCGCTACGATCTGGTCAGAGGACGACGAGAAGAGCGTGGCGCGGGTGTTGACCCGCTGTCGCTGGCGGTTTGCGACAAGGTTCCTGACGGGGCTCTCGTCGCCGTCTGCGAACCCGTGCGCGTCGCCGGAACGCGTCGGTTGCCTTGGGGACCTGTGCGGCATCGGCACGAGACGATGGGGCGCATGTGGCTGGTTGGAAATTCAAGGTATTATCATTAGCAGTGATGCGACACTAGGTGCAGCTCGAACAGAAGTTGCGAGATCCGTGGGTCGAGATGTTGGAAATGGGCCGGTCGCGCAAGAGAGACGTGCTTGAAGCTTCGGTGGGAACTAGACGTCGTCGCAGCTGTAGCAGTGACAGCCGCACAGACCACAAATAAGAGAGAGCTTCAACAACAAGCACCCCGCAAACGGGAAAGGAACCCTTCAACGCAGCTCTAACCCCCGAATTGCCGTTTCTAGTAGCTTACCTACCTAGGAACCTAGATAGAGAGTGAGGAAAAGATATGTTAGTACGCAGGAGAAGGAGAGAGGGTGCAACTGTACATCATACCTATCATCCTAAGGTACTCAACACATACCCTGCCTGTGCTTTGTTTGGGCATCGTCATGCCTTTAGAGGTACGAAGCTAGAGGTACTGAGAGCAACGTCCTGGGCAGCTGTTTAAGCTCTGATACACGCCCGCGAGGTACCTTGCTGGCCGCTAACTGCTAGCACCACCCCGCTTGCTTGCCGCCATGACGAAAGTGGGGTTCGGGGCCGTTGCTTGAAGATGCGTCCTACGCTTAGCTTGCCGCCAGTGCCAGTACATCACAGGCTCAGAGAGATGAAACTGAGCATCGATACAACAAAGACGAGACGAGACTAGACTTTGGCTTCTTAACGCATCATGGAACCCCCGCACCTCGCTCACCAGGACCCGGCTTTCTTCCAAGGAGCGACGGCGGTACCGGCAGCACCAGGAGCTCCATCCTCATCCTCGTCGCCTTCACATTTCCCCAAGCTCGAGATTCTCAACCCGTCCTCTTTGCACACCTTCATCGGTCCGTCCAAGCAAATCCACGATGGGCCCGACGTCGCCCACTTCCTGACCTCCAAGGCCTACCGGGACATCGGCATCTTTCTCATGCAGCTAAACCGCGCCATGTGTCCCCGGAAGACTGGACCTGGCCGCACAAAGACGTTCCCGCTCAGCGCGAACCGAGACGGCGACCCGCCATCCGTACGCAGACTGTGTCAGCTGCTGGAGAGGGCCGGTAGCTTCATCGACGAGGCCCCGCCAGACCCCGGTCCCAGGCGTTTCGGAAACGTTAGCTTCAGGACGTGGCATCGGTTGCTGGAGGAGCGCGTTGGGGCGCTACTAGAGGAGTTTGTTGCGGAAGACGTGCTGCAATTCGGGAGCGACAGTTTAGGGACCCGGAGCCAGGACGCTACCGCAAGTGACGATGGGAAGGCAAAAGGCCCAGCTGACGAGCTGAAGGCGTACTTCCTAGGAGGCTTCGGCAGTGCTCAGCGTCTTGACTATGGGACAGGGCATGAGCTGAGCTTTCTGGCCTTTCTGGGGTGCCTGTGGAAACTCGGCGCCTTCCAGGAGGAGTCTGGGCAAGAGGGACAAATCGAACGGAGTATTGTTCTTGGAGTTCTGGAACCGTAAGTGTTTCTTCACGAGTCGCAGACCGCGCAGGTGCTAACCATCGATAGATACTTCAAGGTTGTCAGGCGTCTAATCTCGACATACACCCTAGAGCCTGCCGGTTCTCATGGTGTTTGGGGTCTGGACGACCACTCATTCCTACCTTACATATTGGGTTCCGCTCAGCTAACCCGGCCCATCACCGAGGACGAGCCAATGCCTTTGGAGGGCTCCGTCGAACGAGCACCCAAGCCGGGCGATGTCGTTAAGCCCAAGGTCGTCGAGACGCAGCGTGAGGTGAACATGTATTTCTCCGCGATCGGCTTCATCAACGACGTCAAGAAGGGGCCTTTCTGGGAGCACAGCCCTATCCTGTTTGACATATCCGGCATCAGGGATGGATGGGGGAAGATCAACAAGGTGAGGCATCTCTTGTGCTGGTATTTTCTTTGTGGAACTGCTACTAAATTCATATCACAGGGCATGATCAAGATGTACAACGCAGAGGTCCTCTCGAAGTTCCCCGTCGTCCAGCACTTCCCGTTCGGCTCGCTCTTCTCCTGGGAGCAAGACCCAGAAGCGGAGGCGCCTCAGCACACGGTCCACATGGCCAACCAGCCCACCACGATGCCTACGTCTGCAGTGGGCGGGGCAGGGGCAGGGACAGCCGCGCCTTGGGCGCAAGCAACTCGCATGCCGGCACCGACGGGTCCGGGCATACCATACTCGCGAGCTCCCTGGGCTCCGCCAGGGCCGGGAAGCGCTGCCCCTCCGCCCACAAGCTCTAGGGCTTCCCATCAGCCTACGTCTGTGCCGGGTCCGCGCGCACCTGCTGGACCCCCGGGTACGACGGGCGCACAGATTGCGTTCACCCGGGCGCCGTGGGCGAAAGGCGGGCCGGGTACTATTCAATGAGCTCCGCTGTCGGGACATCAAAATGAAGGAGATGTCGCTGAGGACATCTCCCAGGAGGCCAAGTCGGGGGATTATGGCACTATGGCTCGTATCTCGTAGCCACTGCGCAAACATCAGTCAGGAAGAGATTCGCAGGCTGCATGGGCCCACAGGGACCACCGGCAGTCCGGATGGAGCTCAGACAGGTTCGCATATTGGCTGAGACATGCCCATTAGGGGCTACGTCAGATGAGCGAGGTCGTGTGAGAAACTTTTGTGGAGGAGCGGGCCAGCATTCTGTCCCCGGGAGACTCGGGTCGAGTGGGAGAATGGCAACGTCGGCCTCGATTCCCCGCGACGCCGAGGATCAAGTTTAGTGTGAAGTCTTGCCCCCCGGATCTTTGAAGATACCGGACTCCGCACGCGGGGAGCACCTAGTATTACGTTGGAGAGCGACGGTTCGGATCCAGTACGGAGTACGAACTGAGATAATGTCATAGCCGACCGGCCCTTGTCAAGATGTCGCTGTGTCTGTGTTTCCTAATCTCTGTCTTCCTACTCTGCAGTATCAGGATGCATCCGCCTAGTTCTTGCATATGCTGGGGGAACTCAACAGCACCCCTTGCATGCTGATTTGTGCACGCTCATTCGAGTTAGAAGAAGCGAGCCGCACATTTGCCTAAAATGCTCGATCCCAGCACAGCCCCCTCGCTTCGGTCCAGAGCTGGCCTTTCGCATCTTTGTTCCCCCCCGACGGACTCCCACGTCTCTCCATGCTCGCCTTGGAGAGATGGCGCAAGCGAGCAGTCAGAAGGTCTCAGAAGATGACGTGAGTAAGCACACATGACATGAAAGAATCACTGAACCGTCCCGGAACCCCCGGTTAGGGACGTTAAACGGGGACGGAGACGGAGACGGAGACGCAGTGAAAATTGCAGGGTATCTATTCAACTCTGACAAGCCAGCCCCCCTGGCCTGAGAAACAGGAAGTGGTATTAGGGTTTTTAGAAGAGCACGTCGCACATGGAAGGGAGGAGGAGGAAGGGAAAGAGCCACGTCCCGTAGAAATGGACAATGTCTTTCCCTTCCCCTGCCCCCCCGACCGTGAGGTATCAATTCCCAGCAAAGCACATCCCTCCCCCATTCATCCCGCCGCAATGGTAAAAAGTCAGAATCAGAAAACAGCAAGGCACGTCGCATCGTAGAACCACTTGTAGGCAGCCCACAGCGTGGGCTGGCTGGCTAGCTTAAGGGGGCCATTAGGCCGCCGTAGCAGGCGCAGCAGGGGCAGGGGCCTCCTCCTTCTTGGGCTCCTCGGCGGCCGGGGCCGGGGCAGCGGCGGTCTCGGCCGGAGCTTCCGGAGCAGCAGGAGCGGCCGGGGCGGCGGGCTCCTCCTTCTTGGCCTCCTCCTTGGGCGCCTCAGTGGGCTTAGCGGGCTCAGCGGGGGCCGGGGCGGCTTCTTAGCGACGCGATAGCGTTAGCAACTGAGCTGTCCTGGGTTTGGAGCTTTGACCACTCGTTCAAGGTGGAGCTGCGGCAGCGCGCAAGGGAAGAACGGCAGGATCACGTACCGGTTGCAGGGGCAGCTGGGGTCTCGGTGGTGGCCGGGGCAGCAGCAGCGGGAGCGGCCTCAGCTGTGAAGAGAAGTCGGGTTAGTATGCATATTTGAGCGTCGCTAATCGCAGCTGTTCAAAGGGGGTTGTTTCTCTTACCGGCAGGGGCAGGAGCAGGCGCCGTCTCAGTCTTGGCCGCCTCCGCAGGGGCAGCGGGCGTAGTCTCAGCAGGCTTGGCAGGCTCCGCGGGCTTTGTCTCGGTCTTCTTCTCCTTCTTCTTGAAGGCGGCCTTGAACTTGGCCTTCAGGTTGTTAAGCGCATCGAGAGCTGGTGTGGAGAGAGATCAATTAGCATCGTGTCCACAACTCTTTTTGCTCTGCGGTAGGCACGTGTGCGCCGTAGAGATAGCAGTCGGGTTGCTTGCTGGGTGCGACGCATGACATCGTCCTGGGTCCAGCGGTGCATGAAGAGCGGCGCGCAAGCTTTGGGGCTCGCTCATATGTGCGAGGCAGGGCGGGCGGTGAGGAATGCTTATCGAGGAACCTCTAGGAGGCAGCCGACGGGAGGACAAAGAGCGACTTACGGACTCCAGGCATCTTGGCGGGTTTTGAGTGTTTGCGACGGGTGTTCAAACTGATTCCGTGGAATTATAGGAACTGCGCGGGGGCGTGAGGGTGGACGAGGTTGCTGTGATGGCGGGAGTGCTCGCGCAGGAGGGAGGACTGGATGAGTTTTGGAGGTGGGAGGAGGGAGGATTGGGAGAAATCGAGGAGATGGACAGGGCAGTGAATTAATACGACGACGGCTAGGCAGGGGAATCTGCAGGGTTGCGAGACCAGACCAGGCACAGGCCTCCCTCCCATCAGTTGAGTCGATCGAGGTACCTACGGAGTCACCACGCAACACGATAAGCAGCAGCAGGGACACTGACTAGCAGTGTTGTTATTATGTTACCATGCATTACTATTTTTGGAGCAAAAGCGCTTATAACTACAGAGTATCCCTGAACTATTGAGGCTCAATCCCCTTCGAAACCCTGCAGAGCATTCGACACAGATACCTAGGCAGACAGCTTTCGTTATGTGCCACGTATCGTGGAAGGGACTTCGAGATTGTGCAGAGACGCCATACGGAGGTGCCATCATGAACGGATTCAAAGCTGTGGCTTTGCGTTACTGATCCTCAAAGGAGACTAGCCGCCTCTCCACCGTTTAATTAACGCGTGCATAAGTGCATCATCCTCTAGCGCCGGGGACCTCTGGATACCTAGGTGACGCAGCTTTCAGAACCGCCATCTTGATGCTTCAACTCCGCCTGGCAACATCTCCGAAAGCACGCGCTTTCTGGTTGTTCAGACAAGACGCAGCTACCCGAGGGATAGAGAGAGAGACTGACTTGAATACCTCGAGTTTCTCGAGCTGCAGTTGCCAAGCGGATCAATTATATTGACTTCGAGAGGCTACTGTACCCGTGTCTCGGGGTCCCTTGGCTTGACCTCGTTGACAACAACGGAATCTCCATCTGCCCTGCTGTATAATGAAGTCGACAAGTATAGAATCAATTCCAATTCTGAGTTCGGGACAATCTCCTCAGCCAATGCAGGTGGCATAGATACATGTCGAAACAGCTCTTCAACGTCCTTCACAGCGAGCGGAAGCCACAGCTTCTGGACAGGTGACCGTGCTTCATTCCCTCAGGAAGCTCAACTCTCCTTCTCAACTGCTCCCCTTCTTCTTCTTCTTGTCCTTCTTCCTCCTGTACTCTTCATCCTTGGCCCTGACCTCCTCCTCGTGTCGGTCCGCCTTCTGCCTCGCTACCTCCGCTTCCTTCGCCTTCTTCTCTGCCTCCTCCTTCTCTAACCTCCTTCTCGTCTCTCGAAATATCCTGAGGTTGTCCCATATTCTGTTATGCTCTACCTCCTCCGCCGTGATGCCCTCCCTCTTCTTCTGTCTCTGCTTCTGCTTCTTCTCCTCATCCTCCCGCCTCTTCTGCTCCTCTTTCTCGTCCTGCTCCTTGAATTTCCTCTCCAGTGCCGCCTCCTTGTCTTCGAACTCCTGCCCCTGGTACTTGTTCCTCACCTGCCGCCACTCCTCCGTCCTGTCGTCCTTCCTCTTCTCCGCGTCCTTCTTCCTCCTCTCCTCCTCCTTCCTGTCGTCCTCTACCCACCCCTTCTCCATCCTCTCCCTCTTCTCCTTCAGCTTGTCCAGCGGCGCCCGGTACTGTCTCTCCCAGTCCTCGTCCTCCTCCCGCCTCTTCCTCTCCGCCGCCTCCTCCTTCTTCCTCTCCGCCTCCTCGATCTCCCGCGCGTGCTCCCTGTCCCACTTGTCCTGGTCCGCCGACTTCCACTCCCGCGTCGTCTCGAAGCACCGCAGGTGCACGTTGCCGTACGTCGACTTCTCCACCGCCTCCTCCAGCTCGTCGTACTTGCAGTGCTTGGCCGAGCTGAAGGTGATGCGCACCAGGCCCTGGAACGACTCGATGACCTCGCACTCGAACTCCTGCGCGTAGCAGCTGATCTTGGGGTAGTTGGCCCAGAAGCCCCGGCCGCAGGCCCAGCCGTTCCACTTGTAGTCGTTGGCCACGATCACCTCCCACTGGTGCCTGACCTGGGTGACCCGCAGGCGGCAGGACTGGTTCTTCTCCGCCTCCACGTGGTAGTCGTCGTCCTCCCGGGAGCAGTCGGGGCACTGGCCTCGGCGGGCCAGGTTCTTGCTGTTGCTGCTGGTGGCTCCCTCAGCATAGTAGTCCACATGTCGACTAGCCTCCTCGATAGGTGCTCCTGGCCTGATAATGGTGGCAGCCTCATTATCGACGACGACTCGCCCGGCGGGGTGGGTCCAGGGGACTCTGGAAACGGCATAGGCGGGCGCAAAGACCAGGGCACATGCAATAGAGGGCCTCATAGTGGCTGAAGGGCTCGGGCTCGGGTGGTACAACCGGAGAGATGTATTGCGTAGAATGGGATTGATGTAGGCCATCCGCTCGGGTTGCGCCTGGCTTGATGTGCAATGGGAACATACGAATATATAGTCGACAGCCCCCACTCACGACGCCGTCCTTGCTGATGGTCAAGGTTCGACGCTGAAGTCAAATATACGGCTTATCCAGCGGGCTTGTGAACTCTCCTGGCCCTCTATATACACCATAGCAAGCCGCCTGCCAGCACATACCAGCGGCCCACGACTTATGGTATCGATTTACCCTGCTCACCCTC
This sequence comes from Pleurostoma richardsiae, assembly GCA_030052745.1. NCBI lineage: Eukaryota > Fungi > Ascomycota > Sordariomycetes > Calosphaeriales > Pleurostomataceae > Pleurostoma > Pleurostoma richardsiae. The sequence continues at coordinate 118,467 of JANBVO010000053.1, forward strand.
CTCCGCTGTATCGACCCGTCTCGAGGAGTCTGGGTCTCCATGGCTGTCAAAAAGTTCAATGGCGATCCAAGCGACGACCAGCAGGTCAGGCTGTCACCACTGCGGCAGCTGAACTGTTCCTTGACTGCTAGTCCGCTGGCGGACGGGTCATAGGTTACCACTATCGCGCTTGCGGTTCAACGATGAGCATGCCAGGAAAGTTCCGCTGCCCACGGTCTCGGTCTCGTGGTTAGACTCGACGGCGGACGTTTCGCCGATACTCGGTAGTCAAGCCACCTACGCTCAGTAATAGGCACGGAGGTCGCCAGTGAACGAGAGCACTTAGATCCCATATCATTATACAGGCCCGTGTCAGCTGCAAGACGAAACAGGATAATTTGGGGTCAGGTTTCAGCTCTCGCAAGTGGTATTTGTCTAGCAACTCTTTTACCAGGAAACGTGCTCCATGCAGAGACAACAGGTATGCGGTCCTCTTCCTTCTAGCGAGCGTACCCGCTTTATGTCCTGCACCTATCTAAGCCCAGGGCGCGCCTCAAAAGGGGGGTATCGAAACAACGAACGTGTCCGAGAAACCTGACGATATCCCTACCATGCAAACCGTGTGTACTTTTGCGATAGACTGACATAATGATGCTCATAAAGGGACACGCCCGACGGAAAGACCAAACGTAGGAAGTCCATCTGAACGGAACCAACGGAGGGCCGAGGCCGACCCATCGTCGACCAGGCCACAGCTGTACACTGGGCGTAAGAAAAAGAACATGGACACCCTAAAAAGGTTCCGAACAATAACCCAGCCATGAAACGCCTCTACTGTACCGATCTCCCTTAATCCCGTACCTAGACGCCTCGTATGCCGTGTTCAAGGGTATCTATGTATGCGTGACCCGAGCCGTGTATCCCAAAATCATTGCCGATAAAATGCAGTCCACGCCTGATGCTTCCCCTATGGCCACGGATCTCTACTAAGAGAAGCAGAGTCGTGCCGAGAAAGTCAAAGGAGGCTGTAATAAGGACTAAAAGTCGGATCGAAGAGGCAACAGCCTCTCCTAAGAAGCCAAGTCCTGTCATGAACTTGCCGCGGAGGAACGGTGACTAGCGTTCCTAACCTAGCTTACGAGCTTTGCTCGCCTGAAGCATTTTCTGCAGCACCAATCTCCGTACTTCTTGATTGCTCCGTCCCGAGCGGGAGAGTTGCCGCGGCCTTGTGCTTCTTCTCCGGACTCATGCGGGACCCGAACCAGCCGCCGCGCTCCCACTCGCCGGGGACGTAGAGACACCCCTCCCGGATGTCGTCGTTGATGATGCCCAGCAACAGCGTGTTGAGCCTCTTGAAGTCGATGGGCTTGAGGATCCAGCCGTCGAAGCCCGCACCAACGTAGTCGCCCCGCTCGCACTCGACCAGGGAGGCCGAGACCGCGAAGATGGGTATCCGGCCGTGACTGGCCGCCAGGCGGGACAAGCCGGCGTGCTCGTCTGAGTGCTCAAGCGCTCTGATCATCTTGGTACTAGTAAGACCATCTACAATCGGCATCTGGAAGGGAGTTGTCAACATCGTTCGTCTGTGGGGTAGAAGGGGTAAAAGTGGTGGCGTACCTGCATATCCATTAGGATGACATCGAAAGCACTGGGCTTGTCCTTGTATACAGATGCACAATCCTCGCCGTTCACCGTGTGGAATACCTGATGGCCGGCCTTTTCCAGGCGCTTCCGCAGCAGCTTCATGTTGATGGGATCATCCTCAGCCACGAGGACATTCAGTTTGGCTGACTCTGGGGCCGGCCGCGCCGTTGTCTGAACAGCATCCTGTGACGGAGCATGTGCCTCCATATGCTTCGCCTTCACTTGATTAGATGGCTCAGCCGGCATCTCACCCAAGACTCTGGATGATGCACTCTCCTGAGGGTGCTCCGGTATGTCATGATAGTCGTCGTCTGGGACCTTGATCGGTTTAATCGGAGTCCTCGAATCCGTGACAAACTGCACGCCTACGGGCGCGGGTGTGCCCGAAGGACCTGGATGGTCCGTAGTTGATTCCACCAGCGCCGGTGCAGAGGCACCCTTGACACTGGCAGCGGGTGTGACCGACCCGGTCGAAGAGCTTCTAGCAAGGAGTGGGTGAGCGCTCGGTTGGTAATATGCACCTGCGGAGCTGCGTCTCTGTTGGCTAATGGCCTCGGGTTCAGGGACTCCTAATCCGAGCGGCGTCTGAATCGCATCGATCAAGCGATCGGCGTCACTTTTGCTGCTTTTAATACTTTCCCTGCTCGTACCGGTCTGAAAGCTGCTGACACTCTTGCCATCATCGAAACTCTTTTTCTCGGAAAGGACCTGGCTGAGCGCTGATGTTGACTTGGCTCCTTTCACTAGCGTGATCTCTCCGTCTTGAGCTGGCGTCACGGTGGTGGACGAAGCACCGCTATCCGCCAGCGCAGCTAGAGCCTCTCCAGGTTCTTGCTTGCTTCGCTGATCCGAGGAACCCTGTGAGGGTAGACCGAATGGCAGCCCGATGACAAACATCGAGCCCTTGCCCTCCTCGGACTTTACGCGCAGCTGCCCGTCCATGTTCCGGACGATTCGGGCGACCACTGCCAGTCCTAGGCCCAATGATCGTGTCTCGGGCGGTTTAGTTCTACCTTGCTCTTCCTCCAGTTCGGGCTCATCCAGCTCTGATGATACCTGCTCCAGGTCACGGAAGAGAGAGTCGACCTTCTCGTTACTCATGCCGCTGCCTGTATCCTGGACGACGATCTCGATCTGAACGCGGTTGTCCCGGACCTCTCCCGCATGGAGTTCGACTCTGATGGAGCCCTGCGACGTGTGCTCTACTGCATTGGCGGTGATGTTCGCAACGGCCTGCCGGACCTTCCGCTGGTCACCACATACATGACTCGGTAAGCCAGGATTCTCGATGACTTCATACTGGATCCCCTTCCTCTTCGCATCCTTCGAGAATGGTTCTGTGGCTTCTTTGATACAAGCGCGCAAGTCGAATACCTCGTCCTTGATCAAGCCTTGGCCTTCTTCAGTTTTTGTCAGGTCGAGCAGGTCGTTGATGACGTATATCAGTGATTTTGAGGCGGAATGGGATTTGGCGAGATTCTCCCTTGTCTCCTGGTCGAGGGTTCCTTCAAGCGCTATCTCCAAGTAGTTGATAATGGCATTCAGTGGTGTCCGAACTTCGTGTGCCGAGTTTGCGAGAAGCAGCCTAGTGAGCCGACTGTTCTGTAACGCTGCTTCTTTCTGTCGCCAGACCTCGATGAATTTTCCTGTACATGTCACTATTACTGTCGAACTATCATCACACAGAAATATCTTACCATAGACGAGACACAGAACAGCAGCGGTCTCGACCTGTTCTTCAGACCACTCGCGACATTTGCCCACCACAGTCTCATACCAGACCTTGAAGCTCTTTCGTGGCTCGAGATAATTCTCCGTCCCCTGCTGAATGGTCTTCTCGTAAGGATTGCCTGCCCATCTGACTTCTCGAATTTGTCCCTTTCGGAAGAAGACCATGAAGTCGCTGCCTCCGACACTGAGAGGTACGTAAAGTAGACCGGCAATGACGGAAAAGCCCGGCGGGTAATGCAAGTCGGCAAAGTCAACCCTGATGTCCTGAGACGTCACCACAGACGTGAACTTCCTCAGCTTCAAGTACTCGAGCATCACAAGAGCTTCTTGGGACTGCTCGATCTTGCCGAGAATTTTTGTTTCTCCTCGGATGGAAAGCATCCCGCAATCAGCGTCAAACAGCTTGAGCAGGTCATCAGACGACGCGATAATGTAGCCTGATGGATTCTTATCTGTTGGCGCTGTGTTGATGAGTTTGCGAGCTTGCAGACGAGAGGCATAAGACAAGCGCTCTATATTCCGTGAAGCGGTGTCGCCGACAAGTCGGCACATCTTGCGGATAGGAAAGGATACTCTCATGCCATGGGGACCATATGAATGGCAGGAGATCAGACCCCACAGTTCGCCGAAAGCGTTGATGGATATGGACATGGAGGAGCGGACAGCCATATTCTCGAGGTACTTGAGATGAATAGGCGACATAGCCCGAAGATACGAATGGGTCATGTCGAGGGGTGTGTCCAAGTCCTCAGTCGACCGGCAAACTAGCCTCGCGGTCTCCTGGTCTCGATCATAGAGTAGTCGAACCCTGTTGAGCTTATAAAGCTCCCTGGCCTGCTTGGGAATATCGCTGGCCGGAAAATGCAGGCCCTTGTAGAGATCCCTGGTCTTTGTCGGGTCTACCAGCTCTGTAACGACCTTGCCGTTGAAGGTTGAGTCGAACTGGTAGATCATTACGCGATGGAACCCCGTAAGTTCCTTGACTATGCCGACAAGAATCTTCAAGAAGTGGTCCAGGTTTGGGGCTGATGCTAGCTGCTCCTGAACCTGGGTCATGATATCGAAAACTTGCATAACTCCTGCTTCACCTCGTCGTTTGCGTGCGCTTCGTAAGACCCTTAACGGTCGGCTAAGGATCTCCGTGCTTTCAGTCAGTTCCTCCAGCGTGGGATTAATCTGAAGCGTATCCTCCGGGGCGTCGGGCGTGGCTTCGTCCGCTGGTCGCAGGGGAAATTCCAAATCGTCCTCTATCTCGAACTCGCAGATAACCAGCTCCCGATGTGCTGGATGGATGTGCATAGCGCACCAGAGCTTGACACTCCTCCCACGAGGCGGTCGAATCGAAAGGCTGAAGACCTCTGGTCCAACAATGGCTGGGTCTGCGTCCTCATCTCGAATGAAGTCGACGTGATCCAGCAGGTTATCCGCCTGTTCAGCCGTGAAGATGTCCAAGAAGTTTTCTAAATTGAAGAGCTCCTTGGGGCTGTAGCCTATGATTCTCCTAGAGTTCTCGCTGGCGTACCGCACCGAAAATTGGCCGTCTTGATCCTCTCGTATCGCGATGAGAAGACCGAACCCCTGCACGGCGCCGGGGGTGTGGATGGGCTCATCCTCGCACCGCTGGAGTTTGCCATCTCGGCCCGTGATGACGGCATGGCCTTCGTCGGTGATGATGTGCTTGAATCTCGTCGTCATGTACGTGCCAGAAGATGGTTGGCCTTCTGACTCCTGGTCTATTGAGTTTCCGGCATGGCTTCCTTGAGTGTCGATAGGAGGCTCGGGCTCCTCGTCGCCATCCTCGTCTGGCACATCATCTGCAATTATTGAGATCGGTTCTGTAGAGCCACGGCGTTCTGCGTCCGCCTCGACACTGGACATGTTCGTTCTCCGCACTCTTCCTGGTATGGATGCTACTGAGGTCGACGAGGATGTTTCTGTTAGGCTGGGGGACTGGCGCCCTGCAGATGTCTCGGTAGCGAAGCGGGAAGCTAGAGGGCGCTGGAGGACGCCAGGCAAGCTTCCTGAGCGTACATTTCGGTGAAGCGCATGCTCGCTGGGTTGCCTTGCAACAGGGTCTACTCGGACGACGGAACGAACGGGGAAGACGCGGTCGGGTGGTTCTGGGTGCGTGCTCGAACTGGGCTGACGGTCGGACAAGGTACTGGGCGTTGACTCGGTGCCCTGCGTGGCAACAGACGTGTCGGATGCGGCGTCGACGATGTCGATTCGAGGATCTACTGACTTCTGAGGCTGCGACTGAGCTTTGATGGTGGCGGAGGAGTCATTGTGAAGTATTGAGGGCATGGAGGCATCGGTATCAGCCGGCAGAGGGTCGCGACGGAGCTGTGACGGTGACTCTGCCTGGCGTTGCGCCTGGTCATAGCTGGATTCCATGCTTCAGTCGGTGACCGGAGTCTCCCTTGGAGGCTTGGTTGTCTCTCAATTGATCACAGGCTCGCTCGCGGCCGGGTGCGAGCACGTAGCAATGCTGTGTAGCAATGCGATGCGGCCGTGCAGAGTAGTCGAGAAGGAGGAGGAGGAAAGAGGAGGAGTAGATTGCCACACTGGATGCCTCCAACCGGCGAGCCCCTCATGAATTCCGCCCTAAAACGGCGGGCGGGTCCCTGGAAAGCTGGGGGATTTCAGAAACCCCATCCCTAACCAGAGCCAAAATGCCATTTCCTGCTGTGCTACGGCGCGATCGCCGATCATTTATGGGCCAACCAGATTGACGACCACGCGCCTGTTGCAGAGATCGGCTCAGATCTAGAGTACTCATCATATCATATTTCTCAGGGCAGGCACGGGGTAAACACAGAAACTGGCAGTACAAGCACGTTGCGATATCCTCCAAATGACAAGCGGTCAATTACTTACCCAGGTACCTATCATGCCTCTGTCTTTGAAGACGACACTCTGTTAACAGTTTTGCCGCAACACCTCGAGTACTACACCTGATGTTTCGACTGCCAGCTTGCCTTTCACAGGGCTGTATGGCCTGAGGTGCGAAAGCGCCCAGGACTAATTGTTATGACTGAGAAACGTTCCACTCAGAGCAAGTCTAGCAAGCATAATCCTAACCTGATGCCCACTGGGTTGGTTGGCGCTCGACTACCAGCTCCTAAGGCAGGGTCTAGATCCTACGTACTTCGTATCAATCAATCTACCTAGCTATCGCCGAGAATTCCTGAGTCAGTATGGTACCAGAACAGCGGCTCGATTCTCTGCTGTGGGTTGAGGTCAACCCGATTTGTCTAGAAAAGATCTACCGCTCTCTCCAAGCGTGAGAATTACCGAGTTTTACGCTCGATTACTGCTTTTGTAGGGTTCGACGGTACTGTCTATATTCCTCTCGGTCAACACAAACACACGGCATATTTTACAAAGATGCGGAAGGTACCCAGGCCAGTGAATGACGTCAACAGCGGTTGTGCAACAGTGGCATCGAACCAATCACAGGCGGCGCAACGCCCTTTTAGGAAAGCGAGCTGCTCCTTCCCTTCCTGATTGCTGATTGAGACAGAATTCGCTGGTGGGATTTTTGTATTCGTAACCCTCGAAAACATCACCACAATTCCAGTGCTTCTGCTCTTCTACCGAGAGAGTGGTCGCCGTCCCGATTCCTTGGGGTTTATAGGTAGGCACGGCTAAGGCCTCCACGACGCCGGAACCAGCCGGCGCCGACAGCGGGGCCGGCAGACGCGGGCCTTCTGCTCCGGCTGGAAACGGCATCCGTAGCGAGAAAGTACGGGTCCCTTCCTAGGCCAGGAAAAAATTTTCAAGTTCCAATGACCCTCTCACGTACGGTGTTAGAGGGGCATTCAGGAGCATTGTAACATCGTAGACGGCTCAGGACCAGGCTGATACGCTTGATAGGCCTGAAGACGCAGCTCGGACCTCGAGAGCAAGCAAGGAGCTCAAACACCTTCGGGAGCTGTCAGAGCTTGTCAGCCCACAACCGGGCAGTTGGAGTTGATGCTTTGCCGCGACCACGCCAGCGGACGAAAACCGTCAGGAACAGCGCAAGGAAAGAAAGTTTCGTCGCCCGGGGAAAATGGCTCACGGGGCACCTTCGTTGAGGTAGTTCTTATTAATGATGAGTCGATTTTCTACACTGCCACAGTGAGTGTTTTGTTTTGCCCGCCGTATAAAGACAGCAAATGCGTCTTTCTCGTCTCCCTGACGGGTTTTCTTTCCCCGGGTTCTCCCCCGTGTAACTGTTTTGAGTTGTCGACAATGGCATTGAGTGCAACCCCCCTGTACCTCGAACAGGTGCTCTTTTCCCACCCAGAAGACAGCCTGCGGGCGCTTCCGAACCGTCCCTGGCAGGGGGCTCCGTCTCCGAGACCCTGCCCATCGAACGAGCATTACGTGCAGAAACCCGCTCTCCAGCAGCCTCCCGTCTGACGCCCCAGCCTGTCCTCCGCTGCTACGGATCCGTACAAATACCAGCTCGTCAGACCGCCAGTTCCCCCCCGACAGCCCCAAAACAATCAAGCAAGATTTGTCTCAGTTGAAAACCGGGCTGGGGGCACGCGACCTGTCCCCCGAACCCCCCCAAGGAGCTTACCTCGGTCCGCCTTCCACAGCCCTAAATATAGGGCACCCTAATACCATGTCTAAGCTAGGGCGCGCCATACGATTCGCTAACTAGTAACCGCTTAACTCGGATCCCCTGACCGCCACAGCATTTCACTTACCGCCCCATTGCCGATGCCGAGAAGACCGATCGATCCGGTGCGACATTCCCGCATCGAACTGGGCCAGCCAGTCAAGAGCCGCGACGGCAATCCGCCGGAAAGCAAGGGAAATGGGAAGAGGAGGAACAATGCCGCCGCGACACCGAACTCGGGCCGGTTGCGAGGAGCCGCTGGAAAGATGCAGGAACGCGGCAGATCACGGACCGGGGGGTGCGTGTTCGGTGGTGGCGGATGTCACCGTCACCCCATTTCGCGACGCCGCGGATGATCCGTCCGACGAGTACCCCTACTGGAACTGGAGATTGCACAGCATTGCTCTGCCCATGCAAACGGGTTGGAGTTCAGCCCTGAGCTTCCACAAGTGTGCCGCTGTTGTGTTCTACTCGCTTCGTGCAAGCCACGCTAAGCTAATATGTCCAGAGAAGAATCAGTATGTACAGAGAAATTTGCCTGGTTGTCTTTGGTGATCCGCCTTTCCATCAATACGCGCAAGCGCAAGCGTGTTGTCTAGAAGTGCGATGTCAAGCACCCCCTTAATACCGCCCCCAGTCCCCAAAGGGTCGTGGCAGAGCGCAAGTGTCCTTTCCATCACGAGGCAGGATAGGGGGGCTGCGTGGAGGGTGAAAGTGAAGCAGCTCTGCAGAAGAGGACAGCAAAAAGGCATATATGTACTGGGGGAGGCAAGGATATAGAACGCGCGATGTTTGTATGCAAGATGCCAATTCAATTTCAAAGCTGAAATGAACCCCTTCCTGTCCTTGTTTTGTCCCGCGTACTCGAGTCCAATGCACCGACAGCCGAAACGCATCTGCCTCCCTATGCATTGTCTCTTATATCTTTTGGGTGTCCAAACGCCGCCAGACATGGTGCCAAAAAGGAAAGCAATAACTCCAAAGCCGAAAGCGACAGGATAATAGATGCGACAACATCAGAGGAAAGGCCCTCTGAACAGGACGAAGAAGAAGAAGCACAAACATCTCTATGCAGGTTCGTGGAGGCATATGGCCACATCAAATGTCATGACCCAGCACTCAATCCTAGGAAACCACCCAACCAACCTCCGAGCCAGTGAGCCCAACCATCCTCCCGCCTTCCAAAACACCAAGAAAATAAAGAAAGAGTTTCAACAAGCTATATACGACAAGAGAGTCAGATGCTTAGATGCTTCTGTTGCAATGCGACCAGGATGGCCGAGAAGCAAAATAGTCTCTCGCGCAGCGCAAGTCTGTCTTCACTGCGTGCCCCAGAATGCTGTTGCATTAGGGTCGGGGGACTCGGTCATGACTGGCAAGCCATGGGCATAGTCGGCCATCCAGAAAGCCGGATCGTCCTCGACAAGGGAGTAGCTAGCGATGTCGGCTGCCGCCGTTGCGGCCAGGGACGAGTCCTCTGTAGGGAGGGATGATGGAGAGGGCAAGAACTTGTTTCCTGCCTTTACGAACCGGAAGTCGTCGAAGTCGATGCCTGAGAAATCCGTGCTTCCCAAAAGACTTGCCTGCGTGGATCCCAGGAAGCCAGAGCTCGCTGTGCGGCTGAAGGTCGCAACGTCAAAGTCGTCTCCGGCAGTCGCCACAAAATCCTCTACCTCGGACACCTCGCCGGAGTTGGAGGTGGTCAGCGTGGGAGGCTGCTCGAAGATTCCGCCAAAGCTCTGGGCCTGGCTGAAGTTCGAAGGTGCGAAGTTGTCACCAGCCTTAGAGGCAAACTCCAGCCCGTCATAGTGGCTCCAGTCGACGGAAGCGGCGCTGAGGCCGGCGCTGAACATGGGCTGCTCGTAATCGGAGGATACACTGCCGAACAAGTCGAAGCTGTCGGTTGTGGGAACGTAGGGGGGGCAGGCAGACAGATCGAGAGGGGGGAGCTGTCCGTTTAGTTGCGTGAACGCTGATGACCCTGTCATCAGCGGTGAGGCCGCTTCCGACTTTGAATGCTCCTGGGCCACACCCGCGCTTCCCACCGGAGAATCTCTGTCGAGGCTGTCAATAGAGTTGTTGCCGCCGCTGCTCGTGCTGTGCATCGAGTTGACACGGTTTAGCTGGTACGGGCCGGCCTTGCGTGATGCCCTTGCGTGCTTGTGAGCCGGTTTATGATGGCCATGTTCGTCGAAGCTCAGCATGCCTTCGGAATGGACGGTGTTGGCTCGGCGCCGCGGGATTGCGACCTTGGAAGAGGCCTTAGAGTTCGTATTGCTGGAACTCGTTTCCCTGTCCGAGTCTGACTCCGGGACGGTGTCGAGCTGTGGCGACTCCTTCTTATGGGAGCAGGTGCAGCGCCCGCCATGATTGCAACAGCAGCTGTCTACATGAGAAGACGAAGACGAGTCAGACTGGTGCGACTTTGATCAGTGTGCGTGAACGAAGCTCACCCTTATGACCCTCGACTGTAGTCTTCAGATGTATGCACTTGTGGGTCTTCTCTCCACAGTCGCATCTAGCATGCGCAGAACGCGACTTGCGCATCGCGCGACAGTGCTGGCATTGCGAGACTGGGCGACCCTTCTTGTTGATGTGCTGCAGAGGACGGTCTGTGAAGTTGCGCACGTTAGTAACTGGAGCTGTGCATGAGACCCACGAGCAGCTGCAGCGGTTTGGTTTTCCTGCTTCGGCGGCGTTGCGGTGGTGCGCGGGCCGAATAGCCAGCTGCAGTCGGGAGGCGGCAAATACGACTCACCAGCATGTTGGCAGTTGCTGACGCGGTGCCCTCGCACACAGGCCTCGCAGGCCCATTTCTCGCCGTCAATCAGCATCGTCGCAGGCACCTGCTGAAGATGAAGTGTGCAGGTGTTGTTGCTGTTGTTTCGAGGGTTTCGAAGGTGGTCGGCGGTGGAATCGGCCCTTGATCTCGTCTAGGGTGCGTAGCTCGTTACAGAACTTGTGCCGCGAGTCGGGGGTTGTGGCGGGTCTTGGCAGGTAGAAACGCCGGCGCCAGGAGCGAACCGAGGGGGCGTGCTGGTAGCTGGTGCGGAAGGTGGGTATGATGAACGAGGAAGACCGAAGGCCGAAGACGATCCACAACACACAAAAAGACGGCGTTTTACACGAACATTTCCCTGGGTATAGTATATGGCCAAAAAAAACTTTTCCGATGCTATGCCGTGCAGACTCCAATCGATGCCAACGCCGGCGGGAAAGAAGGGAAGCGACCCGAGACCGTAGTGTATGTAGATTGATTGATTGAGTGGAGATTTGTCGATTTCGACGGTTGTGTTGTTTTTAGTCCGGTCTGGGCGATGGAAATCCTTGGTGAAGAGTTGGGGTGATGCGTATAAGTCTTGATCCGTAGAGTCCGGGAGAACTAGGAATCCAGGATGACGATGGCTGTGTGGGTTTCGGGGGTGCTGCAGAAGTGGTGGGAAGGACGATCGGTGCAGTTGACTCGGATCGAGTTTCGCCTTGCGCGCCTAACAAAGTGTCCTCAGCTGCCTGTCTGGGTCAGCTGGTTTAGCCGAGGCGGGAGCTGTCGGAGGAAGGCTGTAGGAGCAGGAAAGCTGGTTTGGCGCTCGCTGACGGGGAGACGCGGGTCGGCCTGGCTCGCTGTATGGGGAAGCGGGGAGCACAGAGAGTGTCGCAGCTGCTTGGGCCAGGGGGGTTTGAGGGAGGGAGACAGGCGGGGAGAGGGGGGAGAGCCTCAGAGTGTCGCAGGCATCGTGGTAGTGGTGGCTGGATGGTTATATGGATGTCTGTGTAAGAGATGAGGTAAAGCAGACGAGAGGTCTGAGTGTAAGAAGAGCAGCCCAAGTAAATAGGTAGAGCAAGGAGAGGCTCGAGTCGGAGGGCGACGGATGGCGAGGGAGAGAGTGGGTTCTTTAATGTCCAGTCCGGAGTCTGGCTGTCGTCTCGAGATTGGGGCCCCGTCACGACGACGGAGGAGGGTAGGGGGCAGAGGTACGAGGTGCGGACTGAGCAAGCTACAAGGCGGGATGCTGAGGATGCAACGGCGAGGCCAGGTAGCCGGCGACTTTCTCGCACCAGGCCGCAAATGACGGAAGGCACGATGAGCGCGGCGGCGGCGGCGCTACTGGATGGAGGAAGCAGCGACCAGCGGGCCAGCACCAGCAAAGACGTGCATGGCAGGAGAAGATGGGAGAGATGGAGCGAGCTATAGGCAGAGGGTACGTACCCTCCAGTGTCCTGCGAGGTGAGCTGCACCGTCCAGGTAGCAGTCGGGTCCAGTTGTAGGTAGCGTGGGTACCCAGGTACATACTAGGGCGCTTGTATGTACACCACACTAGAGCGACTGCGCGCACTACACCCTCATGCAGCTTAGGGCGAGGTGCCTTAATCGTGGGAAAGACCGGCGCGGGACTGAGCGGGCGATGAGATTGATGGGTGGATGGATGGATCATGGGCATGGAGGCGGGCGTGGGACTGGCTCCGCATGGGCATGGGCAAGGGCATGGCACGGCCGGGATTCCAGGGTCTGAAGAAAGAACCTGAATTGGCGAATGTGGGAGCGGGCGTCTCCTCTCCTGCTCCTCCTAGTCCCTCCCCACCACCCCTCCAACCCTCCAACCCTCCAAACCAACACCCCCCCCCCCCCCCCTTCTTCCCCTCGTCAGTCGGTCGGTCACTCACTCACTCCCAGTCTCTGCTCTGCTCTGCTCTGGTGGGATGCAGATGGTGCAGATGATGCAGATGCAGCAGTACAGAAGCAGCATAGACAGAATTCTCATCCAGAGCGGGAAACATCATCCCACTCGTCCTGCTGCAGCCAGAGCAGAGTTTGCGCTCGCCTCTCTTTTCCGTCTGCACCAACAGCATCATGTACAGGGTACGCTGATTTTGTTAGCCGTGTCCTCTGGTCCTCGTCGACGGTCATCCGCATCGACGGAGGTGCCACTGTGTTGCGGCACAGCACGGTACGAGGCTACCTGACTTTACCTGGCGATCCTCTGTAGCAATACGACCGACGGGTGGCTGTCGAGCCATCGGTCAGATCGATCCTGCGGCCTCTCCCACGCCGCGTGTGCCTGAGATGACAGCATGCCCAGCAGAAGCCGGCCCTGTATTACCTTATTCCCTTACAACCTGCATGAGCTTCCTACCATGTGGATGGACACTCTGTGGTGGCACGTACTCTACGTATTCACGGTCACTGCTCTGCCTACCCGGAGTACAGGATTCCTGTACGTGAGCCCGGAGCAGCACAACTTCAACCAGAAGATCGAAGCATCGACGGGCAGGGACAAGCACGCATGCCGGCCAAGATTGCCGTGGATCCCAGTCTGTCCTCGTGTCCCCTATTTTCATAATTTTTTGGGGCTTCTCCGTGCTTGCCGTGCCCTCGCTGCTCTACTCCGTAAGGATGTATAGTCTACCGGTAGCCGGACCACACGTCGTAGTGGCCTCCTTTCCATCGGCTCCAGTCTCTCTCCACCACGGCGTCGATGAGCTTCCAAGCTAACGTATGGCGCCCCGAGAACGGCACCTAGCTGCCCCCATCGGTCTGCAGCTGGCAGCTGCAGAGAGGGGTCCTCGAGGGTCCTTCAAGGGGCATGTCTCCGGCCGGCGGCGCCTCATGAGGGCTAACGCGAGAAAACAGGGACAGAAGCTAACCGTGGTCGTCTGGGCATGTACGGATCTGTACGATGGGCTGCATGAGCGACGATGGAGGTTGCGATTAGATGCGTGGACGCTCCTTTCCCCCTCCATAAAAGTTTTTCTCCCATCTTTCCAAGGGTCCGCAAGCCACAGCGCAGCTCATGAGCACACTAACTCCTGTGGTATCGACACCTCGGTAAGGAGGGGGACAGCCACTCCCGCCGCCTTCCCCGAATGGCCAGTCGAAAGGCATCATTTCGATATCTTTTTGCAGCGACTGGCACGGCAGACTTTTCATCTTATAGATGATCTGCCTCTGATGCGATAGGCGGTTCCTAGACGCGCGCCCGCCTGCATGAGAATGAAGCTGTGGCATGCAGACGTGCATCGAGCCAACTTCATGTACGATGATGCGGGCAGTTTCACAGCCCGACACGGAGATGGGCCATCGGCATGGGACGGCGTCCTCCGCCTGATACAATGATGGTGTCCCGACTCCAAGACATCCCCAAGGGGCCAAGCCACGCTGGCATTGGCAGCCCACGAGATCTTCAGCCAGTCTGCCCGGAGTAGCCAAACACTTTTCATCATCCACATACCTTAGCACGAATGCCGCCGAAAACAGGAGGAGTCTAGGGACCCGTTACGACAGATCAGCACCCGACCGGTTCTCATTCTGTAACTTCTTACTATCGCGGCTCTGAGAACTAGTGCTTTTGGTCCGGCGCTCCTTATTTTTGGCGCTTGGCATGGACATCAGGCATAACCCACGCTGGTTAGCCTACGAGCTACACCCATCACGGTGTCCTCCAGCGCCTACCGTTTCCCTTTTGTGTCCTGAGACGATGACGGCAAGCACGGAATAACGTCGAAGATTGCCTAGGGATGGACTTGCCAAGTACTCCCGGTAATGGGACGATTTGCCTGCTATAGGAAGGGCCAGCTTGATTTCCCGGGTTATCACCTTGCCTCGTCGAGATGAAGTGTAGCATCTCCGCCCTGGACGGCATGTACTTCCACCAACACAACTGGCGGCAACTTACCGAGACATCAGGCTGTTCTGTCAGCTTGGTTGTCCGCATCGGAAGCTGAAGAGGCGCGGAGGTACCGGAGTTCCACTTCGCATTCCATGTCCAACGTCGCACCTCTCCTGCTGAGGCTGTCACGGCTGATGGCACCCGAGAGGAGTGAGAGAAGCAATGGGCGCCTGTAATCCGGACTGAGTACGAGTATACACAGGTACTGCGGGCTCTCCACGGCGTACTGCGTACAGCGGTGAAGACAGGCAACTCGACCGCCAAGCGGAACCGGAGCGGTTCACGTTCCTGCTGTTGCCATTGGCTCTGTGTGATCATGATACACGCCTCAGCACAGCCGGATTGGCTGTCGAGAAGAATTTTTTGGCGTCCAGCCCGCCCATTCGCCCGCCTCCACGACCTTAGACGTCAGCAACTTTTCCTCGAAACCTCCAATTTCCCTCCCCCTTCTGTTGCATGTCTCAATACCCCCAACCTTATACAGACCGGGGTTCGTAGCAACCGCCTGTTCCTCAGTATGCATTCCTTACAACGTGCAGCCATTTACCCCCGCCTGTCCTATTTGACCCCCCCCGGGCATCTCCGCATCGTCTTTCCTTGTGTCCTACCTGGATCCCCGCGTATGCGGTTCCAATGGCGCGACGCTCACAGCGCAGGAATTACTCCCCCAGTCTTTAGCCCCGACATAGCACGGCAAAAAGGAAACTTGGCGAAGCCTCGTTGCTGGTGGAGTCGTGCTCTGTATAGCTAGATACCTGGAGTGGTTGCCCTCTGGCCGAAACAGCTCGCAAGTCTGGTCATCAGACCCTTCCGTGCACCAGTTGCTAGCAAGCCCATGCTATCAATCTCTGCTTCTGGAAAAGGTCAATTTCCCTGTCTGCTCTTCTTTTCCCACAGGCAGCTCGGAATCAGGGCGTCTCTCATGTCAGCGACTGCACAGCACGTGGGACACCCACAACGGAAAGATTCGGTGCCGACTTCGTGCACACCTTTTCGGCTCCAGGTCGAGAATGCAAAGAAGTTCTGTATGTCTCACCAAGAAAAGCATCGTACCGTCTCCTTGGCTGTCACCAGGCGTCGAACAATAAGACTGGTCATGCCGTGCAGACGTATCATGTACTCCACACCAGCTCTTCCTTATGACGAGGCTTCCTTGGACAGGACCGACAGGCCAGGCGAAGCCTGTCTGGTGTCACTGAGCTCGATTTGGCAGCTCGCTAAAGTGCCAACACCACACCTCGCAACCCTCCCAAGATCACGTTCCAGCCTCGCTCACAGAGAGCGGGAGACTAAGCCTAGGAAAGCAGCCTGTCCCCTAGGACCGCCTGCATGGACGAACCGCTCAGCAATAGCACTGGAGCGCATCGTGCAAACCCCCCAACCCTCTGAACTCGGAGTGGTGAAGTCACAATGCGTGCGCTAGCACCGCAACGAGCCTCTCGATTAGGCGCGGACCATGGCAGGGGCTGAGGTGAACCTGCAGCTCACGTAGCTTGTCCCTGCGTTGTCATATATCACATCACCTCCAAGGACCACGGCACGGCACTCATCAGTTCGGTCCATCCACACTTGCCACATTATACTACACGTACTCTAAGTACATAACCACCCGCAGGATCGACCAGTCCCACGGTCCACTGTAGTGGAGCGTTGTATTTGCGGTGTACGCTGAGTCAAACTCACCCTCCTCGCCTCAACCTCCTACAAGTGTGCTGCGTATCGGCCGAAAGGTGTGCTTACCGCCTACCGCTTACCGTGGGGACTCATTCCGGGTCAGCCGCGAACAGATGACGGAACGTGGCAGTTTCCGCGATGCACAGTCAGAAGGCAGGCCGCGGGCGGATGATCGGTATCGCCAGTTCTGGCTGACTGTGCCACCTCTGATTCGATCGAACGTAAAAAATCAGACGGTATGGGAGGAGGATCGGTTTCGTGTTCCGGTTCCATCGGGCTTCTAGAAGCGATGGCGAAGCCCAGGTCCGTCATCACGTCCGCCATCGGCAGTCCTGGAATTCCTGTCAAGACATTTGCCGCGCCCGTCACCCAACCCACCCAGCACATCTCGCCGCTGCGGTTCGACTGTTGGGCTGTCAGTCGGCGTGTCCTTCGTCATTGTCACGTCTGGTCCCGGGCCCAGATACCGACTCGGACTAGACGCCGTTTGGCCGCGCGTGCTTTCGGTTGGAACCGTGGGATTACATTGGGGACTAACATCCGCACTACCCGTACAGGATTCCGTCCTACCTGACCTGGACAGCACCGCGAGAAGAGGAGGCGGACGTACTCCGCAGCACGCAGGTACTTCCATCTGCCGAAAGCGGCGCTCTGCAGAGAGGAGGTCCTGGCTCGGGGTGCTGCTTACCTAAGGACAGGTTAACCGAGCTTGTCCCGTAACTTGGGCGGTGGGGGGCACTTGGCTGAAGACCGTTCGTCTCTTTTTCTGCCTTTTCCACATTCAGCTTACCGACCGACTCTGCTCCAGACCAAGAGCCTCGAGGACGAGCTCATCCGTGCTCTACTTCTTGGCTGGTTCAATTGATCAAGTCCCAGTACTTACTTACTGACTGACAGGCGCCGTTGCTTTGTTCCCAGCTCGCATTGGCCGACACCAACCAACAATCTGAACTACTGAAGTAGCGAGCTCACCCGCCCGCCCTGCATCTCCTCCTGCAGCACATTCCCATTCGCGACATGCACTGCTGCAGATTGGAGCTCTCGCCTGCAGGAAGCTCGCCCACCTGGGGCGGGGGAGCCTCTTGGCTTTGACCCTCAAACCCTCGACGTGCGTAGCACTGGCCCTGGGGCTGATGGACCGGGTTAGTGATTGGGCCAGCCTGCCAATGCAGAAATTTTCTTCGCTGGCCTCCCACGTCCTGTTGCTTAACCCCCACACTCTGCTCTGCTTTTCTGCTGGCAGACCTGGATTTGAAAATTTCTGACTTCACATTATTAACATCCTCTCTCCCTCCCGCTCCCCAATATTCACGCCTTGACGCGCAGCTGCCTTAGCAGTGGTCATGCGTGCCATGCATATCGGCGGCTGGCCGTTACACCAGGGCACGGCATCTCCGTGACCTCGAACTGACTCCGAAACACGCACGCCACACACCGCCCGTCGTGGGGAAGTGTCCCTCGTCCAACTGCACTGCCTTGACAACCAAGATGGTATCCGCATTGCATACGGGCTATAGGCCGTGGCGTGGGATGCGTCTCATCCTGGCCTTGCAGCTGCATGGCCCGCCAGAGGAATTCCCCGAGACCGCACCAGCTACCCGGGCGTCCAGCCCTTGCCATCAAGTTGATGGTGAATATCTCCAGGATCGGAGGGTCGGCAGAGTCGTATGACTTACAAGGTTTTCGTGTCTTTACGTGCCTGCTCTCCCACTTGGCGAAGCAGAGCGCTTCCCAGGGATGATCAATCCTTCAGCAGAATCTGCCTTCGGGGCGATCTTCTGCGGATGAGATCACAAGAGCATCCGTGTGGCTTAGTCTCGCTTGGTGCTGCCGATGCCTCCCAATCTCGTGACCGAGGACAACGCCTCCCACTTCACCCTGCGATAGTGCGATCCCTCGGGCAGGATGGCCTAATCAAAATGACACAGCAAGCGACAGGTTGGTCGTGTTTCAGCTCAGCGTCTTGAACGAATGATATTTGGGGAAGAGGCCGATTGAGGCTTGCCAGCTGGCACGTTTTCGGACGTGCAAATCGACATCCGCTGTCACGTACTCCATTGACGCGGATGTTTTCGCTCTGGCATATATTAATCTACGACCCGTTGCTGGGCGCCCGGCTTTGAGAGGTCGTCTTGGCTATCTTGGAAATTTCGGGAATCAGTTGAGGTCACATTCTTGGTAAAGAGGCACAAGTGGTGAAGGCCGGAGCTTGTGCTTTTGGCTGCTATTGACAGACAAGAGGCACCATGTCAGATAGCAGTGTGGCTATTGAAAGTTATCTACGGCGGTTTCCGCCTAGGTGGAGCCGGCGGCGCATATCAACTTCTCAAGAGGTCACTGTGGTGGCCATTGACGTGTTTAGTGTCCAAGACCTACCCCATCTTAACCAGAGTAGGCCTTCTGGTAAGCGTTCGAGTAACAACGAGCCGAACTTGGAAGCTGTGGACTTGACCCCCGCGTCTCCAATGCACCATCATCTCCGGAGATGCTACTATACAGGGAACGGCTCTAGCGTTGGGAAGTACATAATGACCACGTTTACGCGCTTGCCGACGGAATCAGCCAAACTGGATGTTCCAATAAAATACTTGAATACGTATAGTTAACCGGGACACGATGCCGGGTTTGATGATCACCTCACCCTCAAGGACAAACGATGGTAGCCATGATAGTAGCTGCGACTATGGACTGCGATTACCATCGAGATTAGGTCATCAGCACGGCATGTTAGAGTCAACCAGATAGAGAGAGATACGCGAACACCGGCAGATCGTTCGAGCCATCCATCTCCGTTTCCATGATATCAGATCTCCGGGCGATCTGTTGGGAAGTGTGCGTTGAAGAGCAGGTATATGAGGGCAGCGACGCACGAACTCTGCGTAGAGATATCGATGATGAGAGACATGATGCGTTCGGTTGCCAGACCCAAAGGCAGTTAAGGCAGCAGGAGATAAGAGGAGGGACCATGCAACCCTCTCTGAGTCTGTCGTTCGGCACCGACCCCCATCACGCAGCAAGCAACCAATCCGACGCCGGCGGCGAACCAACGCCTCCCCGGCGGCGGGACGCTAGCTATTTGGCCGGACATTTCTGCATCGAGGGAACGGCAGGACATCGAAGGAGGGGTCCCGCGGAAGGGATGGGTGCCAAACAGACGTCATGGTGGTTGAATGCAACCAACATGTACAGAGTAGTACTACTGAGGGTGTCAGCGTAGGGCTGGGGTTGGTGCTCTTCTTCTCCGGAGATTTGGTCCACGGCGTTTCGTTTGCTGGAAAGCGAGGACAGCTGACCGGCTCTTCAGGCGCCCAAAAACGTGCAGGCGTGATGCAGGTAAAAGGACCGGCCGGGTTGCAACAGTCTGCTGGCATGGGAAGATGTCACTACTGCCCACGGTCCTAGTGGCTCTATCACAGGTCTCGCCGAGGCGCTGGTATCAGTGACTTTTTCTCTCCGGATGGCTGGGAAGTCTTGATATCATCTGTGCAACCGTACAGCGAACTGCGGCGCCCGTCGCCGAGCATGTCACCCATCCAGAGGTGCCGTCTGTCGATATACCCTACCTAGCTGCCGTCGTCCTGGTCGGTATTTCTCGGACCCGTAGGCCGGCTCCGCGCCACAGCAACATGCCAAATATCTAAGAGAGCGAGCTGCTTCTGCCTCTTTCCATCTGCCGGTCCTCAACGGAGTGAGTCCCGGCCGTCACTCGGACAACAGGGAGGAGAGGAGGCATTCGTTGGGATCATACGATGAGCGAATCCGGCAGGTAGACGCGTGAAGCACTCCTTTCTCCGAAGTGGTCGTCGGTCGCCTCTACTGCCGCAGGTTTGCATCACACCTTCTCCACGACCTGCGCATCATGGATCCGTCGTGGAGGAGGTGGTGGTGCTGCTGCTGCCGGTGGACGGGACTCTTTTCCCTTACCCAGCGCTGGTCGGCATCTGGGGAACCGCTGACCGGGCTGACCCGCGGCTTGCCGCTCCGAGCTGCTTTCGTCTCTCTCGGATGTCGTCATGCCATGTGAGCCGGGGCGTTCCGCTGGCCCCAGCTTTTGTTCCCCTCACGTCGCGCTCCGTCCGCCCTTTCGTCTGTCTCATGTGCGCTCTTGCTTGCTTGCGACTGTAACTAGCGACTCGTCACACGTGGAACTGGAGGGCCGTTCCCGCCGCCTGTGCCGTCGTCGCTGAGCTAAGACTGAGTGAGGACTGGGTCTCTTCGCATCCGCGTAAGACTCGACATCCATTGCTCTTCAAGGCGCTTGCGAGCCGCCCCCTGTGACTGACCTACCTCCGCTCTGACCGCTCTTCAATTGGCCTGCCACAGATCCCTTTCCCTCACCATCCTCTGTCTGTGTCTCGCTAGTGGATCCCGACGGAAGCATCCCCCTCCTTTTCTCATCAACCCGCCCCCCCGGAACCGTCCGATATGGCGGCGACGCTGCCGCCGAGTCCCGAAAACAAGGCACCGGAGGCTTCTGCCGCGGATCCCGACAGGTGCGTTGCGTTGGCCTTACCCACCGCCATCCGTAATTCCGCGAGACACCGCCGCAGTGCTTCCGGGTTTCCGTATCGACCTCGTCGACGGTCTGGAACCTCGATCCTCACCATGCCTGCCCCCTCTCCCCATTCCCCCTACGCCCCCTCATTCCTTCTAGAGGCTGCATAGATGGGATTGATGGCTGACGACGAAGCATCCAGGCCGGTCAACATCGTCTTCGTTGGCGCGGGTGCAGTCGGCTGCTTCTACGCCTCGAGGCTGCATCATGTACGTCGGGGTAGCTCCGAAGGGGATGTGTTGTCTATTAGCTGCCGCGGTTGATCATGAATTCATGTTGATGCATCTACTCCCCCCCCTTTCCGCTTCGCTCTAGGAGAGAGATTGCACAGGGAGGGGGGATACGTGTAGGCGCACTGCCAGGTTTTCCCAGTGGATACCTGGATACCCTGCTGCCACATCCCGTAAGCTGCGTTGAATAGCAACACACGCGTCTGTCATTGGGAACAGGAAGAACTCCCCTGCCTGTCTCGAGCCGCGGCTAACATTGTCTTCCTCCTCTCCCGCGACTAGCCGCAGCACAACATCCATGTGTCCCTCATCGCCCGCTCCAACTATGCCGTGCTGGCCCGGGACGGCGTGAAGCTCCAGACCCACTCCTTCGGGGACTACACCTTCACGCCGCACGCCGTGTTCCCCTCCGTGGCGGCGGCGGCGACCCGGCATCTCCCTCGGCGGAGCCAAGGCGCTGGGACTTCGTCATCGTGACGACCAAGGCACTGCCGGACCGGCAGGACGACTCGGCCACCATCGCGCCGCTGGTCGGCCCCGGCACCACGGTCGTCCTGATCCAAAACGGGGTCGGCGTCGAGGAGCCTTACCGCCGGCGCTTCCCGCGCGCCCCCATCGCCAGCGGCGTGACCCTCGTCAGCGCCGAGCAAGTCTCCCAGGGCCTCATCCGCCAGAACCGCTGGACGCGGATGCACCTAGGCCCTTACACCGACTCCGCCTCCTCTGAGCCGTCCGCCTCCCCAGACTCTGTCGTCACCAGCCACACCGGCGGCAACGTCGATGACGAGGGTGGCAGCCGCGCAGACTCCTCCACGTCCGACCTCGCGGACCGCGGCGCCGACGCCGTGCGCCGCCTGGCCGGCTGGTGGGCGCGGCTGGGCGGCGTCCGCGACGTCGAGGCCCTGGACGAGGTGGCGCTGCAGACCATCCGGTGGCACAAGCTGACCATCAACGCGGCCATGAACCCCTCGGCCGTGCTGTCCGGCGGCCGCGGCAACGCCGACATGGTGTCGGACCCGGAGCTGCGCGCCCACCTGCGCGGGGTCATGGACGAGATCTGGGCCGCCGCCCCGCGCGTGCTCGGCCGCCCGTTCCCGGCGGACCTGGCGCGCCCGGACAGGATCCTGCGCAGCACGGAGAGGAACGTCGGCGCGCGGCCGAGCATGCTGCTCGACTGGGAGGCCGGGCGGCCGCTGGAGCTCGAGGTCATCCTGGGCAACCCGGTGAGGATCGCGAGGGCCAAGGGGGTGGAGCTGCCGAGGATGCAGAGCTTGTATGCGCTGCTGAAGAGCGCGCAGGCGGTGCGGGAGCAGAAGGCGAAGAAGGGGAAGCTGTGAGGAGAGTAGAGGGCTTGAGATAGTGGCAAGGGGTGGTTGAGGAGCTGACATGGCAGATGGAGACTGTTGTTCGGGATATCACAGGACTCGAGATCCGCTATCGCGGCAGGAACTGTATGGATCTGTATAGCACATATAATTCATCGAAAGTTCCGTTTCACAGGCTATCATCATCGACTCCCTATCTGAGAACGCAACCTGCCCAACTCCCATCCATTTCCTTCATTATGCCAGCTCTCCCAAGAGTCCATGGTCGAGCCACCCAGTCCCATTGACTGATAAGCTCAGCAGTCATGATCGATGACTAACATGATGAGCCTTTCGCTCCCGGTAGTATACAATATAATCCCATACAGCATGAGCAAAGAATATCGACAGATCTAGACAACTCTTTCGCAACTAATACCGCACGGGAGATGCGACACTCCCCACCAGTAAGGTCTACAGCAGGTTTAGATGAGGTCTGCTGCTGCATTCCGAGACTGGTCAGTAAAGAGGACGTCAGTCAATTGTGAGTCGTGTCTGCACCCTATGAAGACGAAAGACTAAGCGCATTCAGGTATCCGCGACGGAGCATGTCGCGTGGGTCAAAGCCCAGTTGCTCGTAGGACCTGTTCAGACGTAACAGCGCCTCTCCAATCTTGTCTTCCGATGCCGTCGTAGTTGAGCCCGCAGTCCCCGTGGCCGTCGCCAGGTCGGCGAGATGCTGCAAGCTCTGGCTGGCCGTTGCCTCAACGCCGGAGCTGGTAGAGGGCCGGACGCTCGCGGCGATCCGATCGCGGATGGCACGATCCCAGGGGGAGGGAGCAATGTTGGATTCCATTATCTCCTTGAGGAGCCTGTTGGCTTCGTCTCTCGTGTTGTCCACTTTGGCCAGCTGCAGAAGACAGAGCGTCGCCAAGCAGGTGAAGTGATGGTTGAGAGGGCTGAGCAACGAGGTGAACTCGAGCAGTAGGCCGACTGTCCCTTTTGCAGCCCACAGAGCGTCTGCAGACAGAGACGCCGGGTTGAGTAGATAGGTGATCAGACGGCAGTGCCAGTAGGAGAGGTGTAGCACAGGGTTCGTGGCTGGCGTGATGTCATCGGGAAGATCAGCTCGCCAGAGCTCCATATTTGCGTGCAGGGGACCAGAGATTGCTGCAAGAGACGCCAAGGGAGCATTGATAGACGGTTGTAACTGGCCCAAGATGTACCCAAGCACTTCTACAGTTAGTTCAAGTGGCTCTGTATGGCGGGAAGCAAGATAAAACTCACAAATGAAGCGATAGCTGGCCTCTCCCAGAACTCTCTTCAGACCAGCATCAATGACAACAGTGTCGTTAGAAATCAACAAAGGAGTGCCAGTACTGATAGCGTTCCAACGATCGAGAAGAACCAGAGTCCACCAAGCCCGAGTCTTCAGAAGGCTCTCCGCGTCGGGGTCAGATTCACTGCTTACATTCCAGTCATCGTTTGCTAGATGCAGCGACATCGAGTAAGCGACTCCAGCAGCCCGTCCCAGGAGAGCAGCTTTCTGTGACCCGCTCCGCTGCCCGGGAGAGGCAGGGCCTAGGCTGTCAGCCTCGATGATCATTAGGAGCAGAGTCTGCAAGTGCACCAAGTCGCTAATTCCTGAGTGGTCGTCGGTCTCAGCCTCCCAATCTGCTAGTAGGCGATTCGCGTTACGAGCATCTCCTTGAGGTCCGGGAACAGCAAACGGGTGGACCGCGGCGTTGAGCGCCTCAATGAAGGCTTCCCGCAGCAACAGAGGGCACTGGAAGACGTCCACCTCTGTGCGGGCCTTTGTGCTCGGCAGGAATGGAAAGATGTGATGAATAATACCAAGGTAACTGCCAAGTACGTCAGCGAAGGTAAAGCAAAGAGTCTGTGCCATAGTCTCACCCTTGGAAGACACCTTCATCGATCTCACGGCCTTCGTCAGGCGGGGTCCCTGGAAGTCCGTCCATCCTAGCAGCAGGTCTTGCAGACACTGGGGAATCAACATTGGGCAGGACGGGTTTAGGAGCAAGCGTGGCCGCAGAATAAGGTGTGCGATATTGGTCAGGTGTCTGGTAGGGGTGGCCAAGTCGCGGCTCCGATCCCCATGTAGCATTCTTGCCTGCAGCTGGCGTCTCGAAGGCGTCGCCAGAGATGCTCGAATAAGGTCGCTTCCTGGAGTTCTCGTCGAGATGAAGCGAAGGCGAATACGCATCAGCAGACTCTCTTCTAGACAAGCCTGACAAATCGAGCACTTCTGCAGTAGCCTGCCCACCTAGCTTCCCCTCGATGGAGTGGATACGGTCGGCAAGCTCCTTGATATACCTGCCATCTGTGTTAGAATAGCCACAGCCGAGAGAGAAGAACAAAACCGGAGGCGGGTAAAACATAAAGGCGCCGCTCACCCTTTGCTAGGCCCTCGCTTTTGTGGCACACGGCTGAACAAACACCGAATCGCAGAACGTCGGCAGTTTGAGCATGGCTCGTCCCCACCCTCTGAAGGTGCATCACACTTCACCTTCTTCCTGCGACACTCGTCGCATGCACGGGAGACCTTTGACCTCTTACGAGGAGGGATATTATCCACAGAATACTGATGAGACTGGGGCATACCCATCTGGACGTGAGGAGGAAGGTGTGACGGCGGTGGAGGGGGATTCTCGACATAGTGGTGAGCCTGAGCAGCCTCAGGATGGGGCATAACATTCTGAAGGTTAGGATCGGAATGGAGACTGGGGTCTTGGTTGGGCATGGCCTGGAGACCGCGATCCTGGTTCTGGAGATTCTGGAGACTCTGCAGACTGGGATCATGTTGGTCGAGAGCGTCCTCTTCCACGGTATGCGAAGTTCCCATCATTGATCCAAGGCCTCCCGTTGCAAGATCTCGTGTCAGCTGAGCAGCAAGTTGCAACTCTTCTGCGCTCACAGAAGGCCGCTGAGTCTGCTGCTGAGGAGTGGGCGGTTGTGGCTCCTGCGGATCCTGCATCTCCATATGGTGATCACGCTGGGCTGTGTTATAGAATGGGCCGTCATCTTGGCCATCTGTTGGTGACGGATACTGCTGCATCACGACTTCTTCTGGAGCATCTCCAGGTTCTCGCTTTTCCATGAAGGTTGATGTTTGCGGAAGCGGATGCTGCACGGAGCTGAGACGGAAACTAGTGACCAGAGACAGGCAGTTGATTCTGGTGCTGTGGATAGATATAGATGGTTTCGACTTCGTCGACGAATGTGGCAGGGCAGCTTGGACAGATCCTATTACGCGACACGAGTCCGCGATCGACGATGGTGAGAGCTGTTTTGCCCACGCGACAACCGCGATCGAAAGACGCCGAGTTCAGAGATCGCGTGGCCGGCGTCCTCTACCCGCGGAGAAACAGGAAGAATGGCAGTGATGAAAGTGTCGCGATGGTGCAGTTACAAAGTGCAAAGCATGGACAAGTCGTCTTGGAACGCGACGAAGATGTTAGCGCATGAACACCCAACAGAGAATGATTCCAATTGAAATGTTTATTCAGGAAACTGCAGGCCTAATGCGACAAGTAGAAGACAGCATCACCAACGCAACAGGACAATGGGCAATGGTGGAGCGCGCCATCACCATCGTGTTGCGTTGTGGCTGCGCGAGCAGAGAAGCGCCAAGGAACAAAAGCATCGAGCGTACCTCTTTGGTTTTAGGATGTCGATGATATTCCGATGGAATATCTGATGATGCTGTTTCCGCTGCGGAAGAGGAAGAACCAGCGGCCGAGGTGAGGACGGAGGTTTTGACGGAGCGGAAAGCGGGCGAACAGGAAAATTCTTTTTGCAGACGCGGCCAAAGGTTCCGGGTTTTCTGGGTGGGACAAGGGAGCTTGAGCTTGGACCACCCGACCGACCTGAGGTACTCACCTGAAAACGGTACCTTTCATTGGTAGGACGTACCTCTGCCCTTGCTCCGGCCTTCGCACCAGGATCGCACACTTAAATGTCCCCAAACTGATAGAGGACCTGAGCGGGATGTCAAGACTACCTTATAATGCAGAGGATAGGGGTTCCCCTAGTAAATAAAAAGTCGAGTGGCACCAGCTGTGCTCCGTTTGACAAGCAGCCTTGAACGAAGTCGCTCTGCGAGACGGGAATGGAAAAAGGTATTTGCGTTCACCGAGCAGAGCAAAGACATGGATGACCCGCTTTTCTTGAAGGAGAGGCGGCCCGGCGTAGTCGACGTAGCCCCACTATGAAATTGTTAGTGATCTGCTCCAACCAATGATATCGTCCCTCCTGCAGACGCACCTCGTACCCTCGAAGCTGTTTAAGCGGCCCTTTCTGATTCCACGCGCAGTCCAACTGTCCAGAGTCGATATGGTAGGCATCAGTTCCCCTGCTGGAGTTGGCCGGACTTCGGGCTACTGTCCCCGGGTCAGCTGGTGAAGGCTCAACGGGTTTCCAATGGGGAAAGGTCAGCCAGACACGAACCCGTCGAGAAGCTTTCATCAAGCGCTGCACTGAGAGTGTGGTCCAGACCCTTGGAGTCAAGGCGTTTTGTTCGAGCAGGTGCAGCTTCCGTTATAGGCGATTTTATCACTTGAACCGTGCCAAGACTTGCTCTTGGCTCTGGTGCCCTTGACAATGGCTCCCTTTCCAGATCGTTGCGCTTATTAGCCGTAACCGCGAAGGCGTGACACTGTCTTGATGGAGCACCATGTTCCGGGCATGAAGGTACCAGCTCCCGACTCTGCTGAGTCCCGCGATAGCTTCGTCTTTGCATCAAACTTTCCAGATAGCCCCTGCATAACCTACGATCTCGGCGGTGGCATCCGGGTACACTTGCTGCGGTCTTTTTCTCGGTGTCCGACCATTTCCTTATGCCTGTTGGACTTGGCGGGAGATTCGATGAGTCAGAATGGGCTTTGTGATGCTTAGGTCCTGGAGACCGCTCGAGCAGGCAGTCCCGGTGGTCTTTGCCCAGGAAGTCAAGCTGCTGTCTCCCATGATCTCTGGCATCAGTGCCAGTGCACGATACGGACAAAGTTGCTACGGCAGTACACCGTTGTTATATAACGAGCTACCTGCGGTCTCTATGTCAATCAAGTTCCGATTGGCCAGTCTCTCGGTTCCCCGACGTGATATTAGGCCATTCGTGTGCCATGAGGGGGCCACTAGGCCTGATATACACCCGGCTAGTCATTCCTGCTAGGATATCGCACATGTGCTAGAGATGTGCATATTCCTGGCTGTTGGCAAGGCCGCATGTCGAGAAAGCAGTTTGGTGGAAGAATATCTCCCGGCCGACTTCGGATGGCTCTCCAGGTTGAGAATTGCGGCTGCTGGTCAGGGGGACTCAATCATCACGTTCGGCCTTATTCCAATTCCCTCTACAGTCCCAAAAAGGGGCAAACCAAGGCCTACATAATTCTCATGGCTGAAGCTTCCCTCTGCATCTCGGATGGATCCTCTATGCCATGTCGACTTGTCTTCTGCAAGGGAGACCACATTTTATCTAGTGATAACATCGTCCATGTATAGTTGGGCAGTGAAACACAGGCATACGACTTCCGCTTCGTTCTCCTGGTTTCCCATCCTCCTTTCTCCACTCAGGCTTGTTAGAAACATACCTATAAAATGAATGTTACAATTACAAGTACCTACATACCCCTTCCGTGAAGTCAGGGATAGATTGGTCAACATCCCACGCCGCATGATCAGGATCGCTCAGGTGCGGGAAGGCCTGAAGTCCGTGGAAGGCGCAAAGTTGCTCGAAGACTCCTGGACAACGGGGTCACTGCCGTTATCGCTTTTCGACTTCACTGTCTTATATTTTCATCAACAAGCGAGCCCCGGGAGATGTATGCGGCCGTTCACCTTGTAAAACTGATCTCCCCGGATCACTCCATGGGGTTCGAAATCTAGACAGTCACACAAACAACTCGAAAGCACCGCCTAAGAATACACATTCCATAGGAAAGTCCTTTGACTCTACCATCGATTTGGGACTCCGAGAATATTCGAGTCGCACTTGAGCCGTTGGATGTTTCCTTGAAATCTGTCGCGGGAAGGTGGCGGCTAAACACATCCGCAGGAAGGCCAGGATATGCCTTAACCGTCTATAGATGCTCAATGTCCGCTGACTACATCATCGCTATAGCAAACCGCCGAAAGAAGAGGAGAGATTGTATCTCGATAGGTTACGGAAGAACATGCTCCTCACCCCAGGAGTGACCTTGGAAAGACTGGTGCAGTGGCCGCCGTCGCGACATTGAGGTGAATCAAGTAGCTAGAGTTCAGGGCATTTGAGTGATCTGCCGATCAGCATCTGAGAGGTTAGCCAGGGTCGTGCCGGCTTCTCCCCGGAGGATCGATCTTCGACGAGCCGAGACGGTACTTTGGGTTGCAGTATAGCGTGTATTCCGCATTGAAACAATGCATATGCGAAGATATATAGCACGGCGCTAAACTTCGTCATGGCTCTGGAGCAGGCATGCCTACACCTTGCAGTAGCAATAATTTGCCCGGCCGAGTCGCGCCGAGATCTCTCCATGAGCGCCCATCTCAGTACGATGTTGGCTCTCTGTCCTCGCCGATATAGGTAGCTTACATGCAGTATGATCAGGGCGTCGGGCACTGGACGTCAGCGATTCTCGCAGACACTCAGTTCGTCAACCTTCCTAGGCATGTGTGAGTATTTTCATGGCATAAGACAGTAAGTACCTGTCCGGAGATTCACAAGAGCCGCGACATATATTGTCGACTACGTTCTAACCGAGTACGCTGTATACATGCCGTACACAAGCGGTTTTAAGGGACTGTGCAGCCCCGAGAAGCAAACTGTATACATGGCTTTGTTCCCCAACGTCCGGCTTTACAGCCCTGGGTCATAAGATGTAGTGTCGTCCTCGAGTTGTCTGTTTGAGGAGTTCCTCGTGATCTCGAGTCGGAGAAAAGAAGCACTGCATATTCTGTTAGTAGCTGTCGTTGCTGGAAGGGCTTGGTAGATCTAGGCCTTTCATGTAAGGCACTCTGAGACATACTGGCTCCCTATAATGGACTTGGATGGGACCCCTAGCTATTCTGGTGGCTGGTCAGTGACGTCCCCTTCTCCATCCCGCCGCTTCTCCTCCTCCTCCTCCCTTCTCTTCCCCCAGAATCCCTTCCCATAGCTGACCAAGATCTCCTCCCCCTTCGCGATCCCCCCGCCACCATCCTTCCCCTTTCCCTTCCCCTTCCCGCCGCCCTTTGCTCCCCCCAGCACCACATACACAGCCATGCACCTCTCCCTCCCATCCCACGCGTCCCGGAACTCGGCGTTCGTGCGCGCCCTCCCCGGCACCCCGCGGTAGTCGTTGACGAACCGCGCCTCGCTGCCCGCTCGCGCCGCGTCCACCGCCACGTCCGCGCCCCCCGCGCTGTGGTCCAGCCACAGGTCGTAGTCGGACGAGGCGTGCCGCGCCGACCCCGCCGGATGCACCTCGCCGAGGTAGCGCACGACGGGCATCCCTGGCTTGAGGTCCCGCGCGGCGAAGAGCCCGCGCTGGCCGCAGGCCGGGTGGGAGGGGTCGGTGATGGGCTGGATGCGCACGAGCGGGTTCGGCCCGGGACGGAGCAGCTCGGGCGGCAGGGTGGGGAGATCCTCGGCGACCGGGGCTGCGGACGCTGACGGGCGGACCCGGAGGGCCTGGATCTGCGCCTTGGTGAGTTCCGGGGAGTACAGGGGCGAGGTGAGGAAAGTGATCTCGGGCGGCCAGTTTTTCGGCAAGGCGGTCTTCTGGTTTTGATGGCCGCCCATGGTGCTCGGATGTTAACAGGTCGTCATGTCGTGGGAATATGTAGCACTCAGCCGTCCGAGGAAAAATCGTTTACCGTGTGTCGTTCTGTAGATGGCTTCTGAGGATATTGTTGTGTGAATGTGAAGTGAGGAACTAGAATTGGTCAGACGCACGCGGCGCTAACAGCATATTACCTCCCGCGCTCTGAATTCTGTTAGACCACTCAGTTTCACTCTCCGACCCGACTGGTACACGAATTATAGTAATAAAAGACTCAATGACTTGATTTATGCACACTCTTCTTATGATATCGACAGCTGCTCGACGCAACGAAGAGTTACTGCCCAGAAACTAAGCTGTGCCTCGAGTTGGGATATGGTAGAATCGGTATGTATGCCGCAATTCACCAGTTCCGATGAAGTCGGGGTCCACGCTCGCCTCAACTTTGTTCAAGCCCTCATGCCGTGCCGCTCCCATAATATCATAGCAGTCTATCTAGCGGACATCCATTCCCTCTCCAAGGATCCCATCTTGCCCCTAGCTTCCGTCCATTGGCCTTGTTGGTGTGCAGGAGTTTCTCGCCGAGGGTATCTCTAGCACCCCGCAAGCTTCCAAGCCCCTGACAGCATATTCGTTGCCTCTATCCCTTTTCTTTGCAATCTGTTGCGGTTCGTTTTGCTTGCTGCACTTGGCCTAGGCGACTGTCCTAACGACCCGTCAGGGTCCAGAGTCGCGTTGAGAAGAAGGCTCAAGGAGATCAACTACGCTCTTCGCCGGCAGGTTGCGTATAGCCCAAAGCTCATCAGTGTAAGAGCTATAAGAACAACGAGTAGTGCAATGGCGACTTGTCCTCCTCCAGTAGGCCCGTTCGTTCTAGGCATAGTGACAACAGAGGCTGTGGGCATAGTGCATGAGGGCCTGGTGGCCATTCCGTGAAAATAGATGAGGGAGGCAGGGGCACTGAAGCTCAGGCTTGAACTTCCTGTCGTGAGACAGTTGCCGAAATTCCTCTGGGGGAATATGATGCATTATATGGCATGCTGATGGATTTCCTAGGTGGTCTTGTTGTACGCGGAGCTCATCTTGGCAGTCTTGACGCGCAATGTCCTCAGTCAGATGTCACGAACGCCTTGATATTCAAGTGTGGCCGAAGTGATGAGATGGGAGTTGCCTGTCATATTTCAGGGGGAACCATATCTGAAGGTGCCTCTGGTATGTAATAAAAAAGCAACGCAGGCTTAAGCCAGGGTAAATCGACTCGTGGAAGATCGGGTCCTAGTGGGCTGAGTCTTGCGGATGACAATAGAGGCTTGAACTGCGGCAAAAATGGCGAGATGCCATTACCACTGACCCTCATATCCTGGGTTAGCCAGCCGGAGTTCTTTATTACCCGTGCTGAAAGCCATTCAGGGGTCGTATGCACCGGCAGGCCGTGAATCATACTGAGAAGTGATATCCGCTCTTTGTTTTGTACACAGTTGGCTTGCTGTCGTGTTTCATCCTGCACAGTAGCGAATGATTCCAGGGTGACAGGTAATCATCTATCAGTCATCTGCCAAAGACAGAACAAAAGAAGTAGGTATCTTCGTTAGCTATGCTGTAATGTCCAAACTGATGTCTTCGCCAGCTCCCCCAGCTCGGTATTCCACCAGTTCGACAGTAACTCCGTTCTTCTACCACCTTCAGGAACGGACGATACGCTCTCCGAAGGTCCTCTCTTGTTCAACTACTCTTCGTTAATCCGTTTCTTTTTGCCCAGCCAGTCCAAGAGATGGGGTGGTTCTATAATGACCACGAGAGCTTCATGTGCTAGGCCGGCAGTATTCAACATTTGTTGTTCCCTGTGCTTGATCCCCGGTTGTGCCCGGCTGACGAAGGCTGAGTGATGTTCTTAACCATGCTGTGGAGGGCAGTCCGCCATAAACAACTAAGAAAGGCCCAAAAAAATTCAATCTCTCTGTCAAGGTAAACCAAAGAAAGGTAGCACACCCTAAGCTCTGTCACAACCATCCGGACTAACGAGGAACAGGACTTCCCCAAAAAGACAACGCTTGTTGCTGGAGGCAACGTCCTGTAGCTGATTCGAACCGACATGGTCATGAAGAGAGACTAAGCTAGATAAAATCTAGGACGTGCCCTCAGAGAATTGGCGAAGTGAGTGTAGGGATCATCGGGTTGCAGAATTGAGGCTCTGATGATGTTTCGATACTTTGTTCTCCCCACTCAATCGGTCCCTGGGAGCTTGTCGTACGGATGACGTCACTACCGATGATGAGCTCCTTGAGATCAACTGAATGACACGCCGAACAACAAAAACAACCTCTGGCCAGTCTCTTATTGTGTCTATTTCCAATCTACCTTTGAAGTGCCTATTTTCTAATCCAATTGGCATCCAACAAGTCTCTTTTACAGACGCACGATCCTTTACTGCTTCTCCAAGATGGCCTATCTCCAACCGCTCCGCTCTCTCCTGAGGACTCAGACTCCCTCTCTTGCACGCCGGATACCCGCCGCATCCGTCCCCGCCACCCGCAGCTATACCGGCACGGCGAGGTTGTTCGCCTACAAAGACGACCAGGACCGCAACTCCCTGAAGCCCAAGACCACAGAGGAGACACAGAGCGGCACAGCCAGCGAGGCCGCGGCCCAGGACGAGGCGTTCGACTCCTCCAAGACGTCGCCGGAGGAGGAGAGAAGGAGTGCCAATCGCGATGGTAGCCCGCTTGAGGTCAGTGGCGCGAACCAGGGTGTCTCCAAGCCGCAGGGGGACAAGGATAAGGAGAAGGAGTGGCAGAAGGGCAGCACGAATAAGAAGAGCAGCCGCGGCGGGAGCCCGGAGAAGAGTGGAAAGCCGCCTATTTAGTTGGCCCGGTGCAGACACTGCAGATGGTGAGGTGATGAGGAGACAGACGACAGCAGACTGGATGGTGGTGGCATAAGCAGGCACCGACAGGGGCCCACGCCTATATTATATCATAAGAGGGACAGGGCGACAGCTTTAGGAATCGAGCGAGAGGATGAATCGAATCATTCGACCTAATCCCATCACAAATGCTCAGAACGCCTCGTGCAAATACCGCCATTCCTGCGAACGGCTCCATTCGTGACCTCATCTTGCCTCCCAGTAGACCCCAATGCCGCTTCTCTTCAACGCATGAAAACCGATCAATTGTCGGCATTAGCTATACAAGCCGTCGTTGTAGTCCTCCTCATCATCGTCATCGACGGGTATCACCGGCTCCTTCTTCTTCGTCAGGTCCTTCCTGCACAGCGGGCACGTCCCCTTGCTCAGCAGCCACGGGCCGACGCACTCGAGGTCGAACCGGTGGCTGTGGTGGCACGGCAGCTCGACGACGAGGCAGTACTCGTCGTCCAGGTAGCGCTCCGCGCAGATGGGGCACGCCTCGTCCTGCCCGAGCCTCTTGCGCGGCACGCGGTCCAGCGAGTCCAGGTACTCCTGCGACACGCCCGGGACCGCCGCCGGCGGGTTGGCGATGTCGTCCTGCAACGCCTCGATCATGCCGCGCAGCAGCGACTCGTTGTCACCGGAGGGCGCGTCGCGCGCCAGGAGCTCCATCTGGTCCTGCACGAGGCGGAAGAGCGCCGCCATGTCGACGGGGGTGGCGGTCGCGTGCGGGTTGTTGTGGCCCTCCGGGGCGGAGAGGGGCGAGGAGGTCGAGATCTGGTGGAGGTGCGAGGTGAAGGAGGACATGTCGACCTGCCGCCGGCGCCGGTCGTCTGTCGGCTTGATGCCGTGCTCGACTGTGGTACTAGCTGTCAGTCACTGCAACCCATTGACGAGGAAACATGCGCCTAGACGGCGGTTTGCCAGATGGCGGGGTATACGTACTCTCGTATTGCGACGCCATCGCCGGATCGATTTGAGGTTTCCTTCTCTTCTGGAGAGAATGGCACTGGTCGCAAATGTTATGAGGGCGTCATGCGCAGGTCTGAGAGGTGGTTGCGAACGAGGATAAGAACAGTGGTTGCGACTGCTTCAGGGTATCGGTGTTCTTTTCGAACTACTGTGACAGCCCACGAAGGCTGCAGTGCGAAGGTGTAAGCTGGCGGGTAATAGTGGGCCGCCTTGGCCAGGCACATCTGATGACGAGAACGGCATTTACGACTGTCTGCACGCACGGCCACGCCGGGAGCCAAGCAAGCGAGGACAGTCGGGCTCGGAGGAGCAATCACACCGCAAGGCGAAAACAAACTAACCGCAGCTGCTGTCCTCCGCCGGAGCAATGGCAACATCTGATACTGGCCTATTACTAAACCGCTTATTTTATGCTTGCAGCTTGATGGCTTGTTATCCTGCCATCCCGTCTCGCCCGACTTGGGGAACCATGACTAGTGCACTTTGCAAATGAATGAGAGCTCATAGCTTTGATGGATGCTAAATGGAGCGCCGGATGTGGATAACGTTATCCATTCCAGCTGCCTCGGAGCAAAGTCCACCCACCCACCCACCACCATGTGGCTCCCCAGCTGCCGTCTAGGGGAGAGGGAGCCTGGGGACTGACCTCATACTCCGTAGTTCCTGACGGTATAAAAGCCCGTGTGTTCGGTTTGACCTGTGACCTTAATCAGGACATCTAGTCCGGCGTGTTTTAACCACTCCTCCAGCCCCCGAACAATCCTACAGCTATTCAGAGGACTCTAACACCCTGAAGACATACCTAAATTAGAAACAAAATACCTTTGACAGAAGCACCAAAACATCACCCGAGCTCGCAATGGCCACCGCAGCAGTCTTCGGCAGCACCGGCCTCGTCGGATCGCACATCCTCCAGAGCCTCCTCTCCACCGACGCCGTCTCGGCTGTGCAGACCATCTCGCGCCGCGCCCCCGAGGCCGCCTCCTCCGCGAACAGCGCCAAGCTGCACACCGTCGTCGACGCCGACAACTCCACCTGGGCGTCCAAGCTCGCCTCGCTGCAGCCCAAGCCCTCCATCGTGCTCTCCGCGCTGGGCACGACCCGCGCTGACGCCGGCTCCATCGAGGCGCAGTGGAAGATCGACCACGACCTCAACGTCGACATCGCCAAGGCGGCCAAGGAGGCCGGCGTGCGCACCTTCGTCTTCATTTCCAGCGCGGGCACGCGCGGACTCGTCTCTGGGGCGGTGCCCTACAGCAAGATGAAGGTGGGCGTCGAGGACAGCATCAAGGAGCTCGGCTTCGAGCACGCCGTCATCGTGCGCCCGGGTCTGATCCTCGGGCAGCGCGAGCGGCCCAAGACGCCGTGGGTGGTCGCCTTCGTCAAGGGCTTGGGGAGGATCAGCCAGGTGGTGCAGGACAAGATCGGCCAGGAGGGTGAGGAGATCGGCAGGGCGGCCGTGAAGGCGGCGCTGCTGGCCGATGAAGGGAAGGCGCCCAGCAACTACTGGATCCTGGATGGGAATGATATCGTGAAGCTTGGAAGGGTGGAGAAGACGGAATAAGGGGAAATGACGAGAATGAGTGGTCTGGGAGGTACTTCAGGGGACACCGCTGGAAAGTACCAAGAGACGATCATCCCCTGAGAGGACTGAGGGAGGCGCCGTATGCTAGGAAAGAGACAGGATGGCGTTTTCGGTTGGCTTCTGGGCACAATCCTTTCTTTTTCTTGCATTGCCCCTTTTGCTTGTTTCCAGAGATACCTTAGTGACAATGAGCTGTAAGTAGGAGACGGCATAGTCGGATGTTGCAGAGACGTGACTACCATGGGCAATGGATCTTCGAGTCTTCGGTCAACTTGTTACACTAAACTACCCAACGTGAGACAAACGTGATGATCCCGTAGGATGCGTCACTCCATCTCTCTCACGTGGCACCGGGGAGATATCTGGGGCGAGGAGGTCGAACGGTCCATGTCTCGGGATCGCCCTCTCACTGTGCAACCACACGGCGGACGGGGATTTCCTGTGAACAGGACTGAGATACAGGCCGGAAACCTGAACATTGCTACACCACCTCCTTCTGCACCCTAGGGTCAGTAACCCTTAAAGACAGACTTCACATGAGAACTGTGGTCCACACCTTGGCCAGAGTCCCGGCCTTGTCTGCACTTGCATGTCACCCTCAGCCAGCACCTTGCACCTTGCATGGCCGCCAGTCAGGCGGGCCCGGCGTTGCACAGAGACAAGCTCGTGCGATCTCAGGAAGAGCACGAACAGACAGACAGCCAAGTGAAGTTGAAGTTGATCGATCTCCCAAGACATAAGACGGCACTAGCATTGTGTCAGCACCTTGATTCCCTCGTGAGGCCCCATGTCGACCAATCGGCGTCTTCAACGCCGTGCTTACACGCCTTCTCCCGTCCAGGGTCCCGACAAAGTGGATCGCACCCGATGTCGAGATGCCCCACCATCACCGAAACCCCGCGAAACATCTCTCTCACTTCGGTGCGCCTGCTGCTGCTGCCTTATCCTCACTTCACCTTGTCCTCTACAGCCTGTGAATTCTGATCTTTCTCTTTTCCTATAGTGTATCTGCCTCCGTGTCGCAAACGGATTTTCAATTAGACGAGTGAGCACCATGAAAAATACAACTCCAAATCTCAAGGATCTCCGCGCTGACATATATGCAGACACACAGCATATAACCTCTCACTAGCCCACCCATCTCTCATCTCGCAGGATCGCCGTCGCCGTACTGCTGTCCTCCTGTCCCACCTGACACATCACGATGGGCAGCAGCGCAAGGCCTCTCATAGTGGGGTCCGACTCCGGCCCGGAGCCTCCCTTCCCGCTGCGCATGGAGGGCAAGGTGATATCTGGGTTCGGTCGCGGATCCAAAGAGGTGAGTAAACCCCCGTCTTCGGTAGCAAGACCCGTCACTGACACCAAAACCAGCTGGGCATCCCGACCGCCAACCTGCCCGTGGACGCCTCAGTCACCCCCTGGATCGCCGACATCCGGTCGGGCGTCTACTTCGGCTGGGCCGCCCTCGACCTGCCCGCCGCGCACCCGGACCACCGCCCCAGCGCCGCCTCCTCCTTCACCGTCTTCCCCATGGTCATGTCCATCGGCTACAACCCCTTCTACAAGAACGAGGTGCGCAGCGCCGAGGTGCACGTGCTGCACCGCTTCGGCGGCGACTTCTACGGCGCCACCATGCGCCTGCTCGTCCTCGGCTTCATCCGCGAGGAGAGGGACTACAGCGGCCTCGAGGCCCTCATCGAGGACATCAACTTCGATTGCGACGTCGCGCGGCGGAGCCTGGACCGCGAGGCGTGGAAGCCCAGGGACGTGGAGGTGGTCATGGGCGAGACGGACCCCAGCGCGGAGAAGGTCCGGGGCAAGCTGGACTGCGCGTGGCTCGTGAGTTAGACGGGGTGGGCAGCTTAAGACGTTGGAGATCCGGGCTGTCCCTGGTTGGCGGAGTTCACTTTCGACCGGCTGACGAGGCACGACTTCCTGCGACAGGAGGACCGTCTCGTTTATTCCTCGGGAAGTTTCTTGTATCACGGTCGTCGAGTAAAGGTAGACAGACTATAGACACCTTGGAGTGATCGGGAATGCGACTTATTCAACATAGACAAGATAACGGGTATATAGTTTCCCTATATGCAAAAGGGCCGCCCATTGCGATTACTACTGATGGGTAGAGCGCGGAAAAAGAAGGTCCGCTTGCTCGATATCTCCGACAGAGAGAGCATGTAGAAACGGCAAAGAAGGTATCCCGAGACGCCAGTCCGGTCCGCAGAACACCAGCCCCATGCCCAGGGAGCACCGCTCCCGATAGCTTTTTGTACCATACCTGTTTTCCGTCCAGAAATGCACTCAAACTGCCAGCTGATGTGGCTCCTGATTAGGGTAGTAGCATGGAAGAAACTGGTAGACGTTAGCGTTGGTCTCTTGCGGGGACGGTGGCAGGGCAACTCACGTTCATAACGATCATCATCGGCATGTCGAAAGTGTCTCTCCGGATATGCCAGCAGTAAGCACACTCGAGCTTGCCGTCCTTGGCGATCTTGGAGATTCCGTGCTCGCCGTCGATGCGGGCTACGCGGTTGCTGAGGATGCTTGACCGAGGATCCTTCGGAGATTCCTCAACCGACTTCTCGCTCGCCGCTCCGTCCATGTTCTCTTGCGTCCGGTACTTGAGCAGCCGGCACTTGCGCCTCACGCTGCCTCGGCTGTCCCCGAAGGCGAGATGGGCATAGTCGGCCCAGAACTCGATGACGCTGTCGTCGTCAAGCATCTCTGCTAACAAGACAGGCTGTGGCTTGCCTTCTGTCGCCTTAAGAGCCTCCGCGTCGAGGGTCTTCAACCTCGGCGTTGCTAGCTCGGGGCGGTTCGGCAGCGAGGCTGAGCCGCCCTTGTTGACGTTGAGGTTCGGTGCCTTGCCGAGAAGGATATCCTTGGTCCAGCCGGTGAGCGCCGTAAACTCCTTGTTCACGGCAGCCACTTCACCTGTACGTCTCAGCACGAGAGATGGACTTGAACACTGCAGCATGAAGTCCTCGTACTCGAACAGAGTCCGCTGGAAGCACTTCTCCATGAAGACCAGGTCCTGTTGGGTAAGCGTCCTTGTACAGGAAATGAACGAAGGTCGTATACTCGACAGGGCCTTCGCAATGCTCGTGAGATTCGAGCCAGAGAACCGTCGCCGGAGGTAGGCAATAAGCCTGTGGAAACCAGCAACGTAAGGGAACGGTTCCTTGACGGTATCGTAGATGAACGAGGGATCTCGTTGTCTCTTGCCCAAGAGAGATTGTGGTCCGAACTTCGGCGCTGTTGATGGCTTCGGCTTGGGCCGAGGCGGTGGGTTTATGGAATTATTGCCACCAACACCATAGTTTGCTGTAGTTGGTGAACCCTCGAATGTAAAGTTGTTCGACGGCTGGGGACTGTTAGTCTCTGTGCTCGGGCTCTGGAGACTCGTCGGGCCCGCGGCGATGGCATAGGCGTGCGGCAGACCGTGCTGAAGGTTACCCTGAGAGTACAGTCCATTTGAGGACTGGTCCAGGCCGAGGAAATCCCCAATCATATTGCTATCGTACATTTTGTTGAACTGGTTGTCTGTGTTTCCGAAGAGTCCAGAGCCAAAGTTGACGTCTCCGCTTCCTTGTTGGGAGATAGACGGATCCCGCGGCGGTGTCTCAGCAGCCCCCGAGGACATGTGTCCGAGCATGCCAAATTCCATCGCTCCATACTGGCTGCCGAAGTTGAGGCCTTCGAGGTTAAAGTTGAAAATAGCCGGGTTGCTTGGATCAAACAAGGCCGACGTGAGATTTGAGATGTCTCCCGTCACTTGGGGAACCGTCACATTGTTCATTTGTCCGTTTGATGTGTTCTGGAACGTTGGCGATACGGGCGACTGCTGACTTGCGAAAGACATGGCTTCTGGCAGGGACGCAACAGGCGTCTGCGCCTGGGAGAACATGGGGAAGTTTGTGGTCGCATTTGACTGGGAGAAAAACGTATTCACAGTGGACGACGCCTCTGAGCCATTGCTGGAGGGGTGACGCTGTGTACTGGGTCGATTTGAAGAAGCATTTGGGTTGTAGTTGGGACCTAAGACGGGACGCAGCGCCTCTGGTGGAGCATCGTGCAGATATTTGGCCTTCTTTCGAACTCCATCTTGACAATGCTCTGCGAGGCCGCGCTTGATGCAACGCTGGCATGGACGCTCATCTCCTGAATCAACATTAGTCCTGTTCTTCATAAGCGGCAAGGCTAGGTCTAGCGTAGCTGCCTGCAGCTTTGTGCACAGTAAGAGCCAAGGTTATAGTCATCCTCTGGAGAAGGACGGCAGAGGAAACATTCCCTTGGCGCAGACTTCGGGGTGAATCAGATGAAGGAGCTGAGGCATACCGCAAGTCAAATGAGCCCTTTGGCAGGCATAGCATGCTCTTCGAGCCTTCTTCCTCCGTGGCCGCAAGGGATCCTTGGGGTCATACTTCTTCTTCACCTCACCGCCATCAGTTCCGATTTCTGATTTGAAGTTGTCCTCAGTCATCTTGTCGTCTTCGTACTTGAGAGGCGCTTCGCTGTCGTCGTACTCAAGGTCGTTGTCAGACATGGTATCCGAGACTTCTCCCCCGTTGGTCTCCATGTCGTCCGGCATTGTGTCTTAGTTATATATATGACCTCCAGAGACTAGGTTCCGTGATTGACGGCACGGCAATGCAGGCCCGGACAGGTATTGCGAAACCACACTTCCCTGGCCGAAGCCTTCTCTGGGAGAGAGGAACAGAAGGGGGTGGGCTCCTGCGGTAACGCCCTTGTTGTGGCGCCACGGCAGGGTTAGTGGCCGCTGCACAATGCGCAACCACCAGGCCTTAGCCGCCCAGTAGCTCCCCCAGAAGGGGAACGTATGCGGCGGGTATGAGAGTCGACGGACGAGGCCTCGCAAGCCCCCCAGCTGATATCGATGGCCAGCGGTACGATCGCAATGTCGGTCCTGGACCGAGTGGGGGCCTGCACGACGTGGGTAGCTCTTTGCGCTTCCGAGATAGAGAGGCGGTGATCACGGAGGCGGGCCAGCGTGGGATATTCCAGCTGGGGACCTCAGATGCACAGTGACAGCGCAGTCTCGTATTGACAGGCGGCCACTATCACGGCTCCCCCCAGCTCTCCAATAGGCTTGGTAGCCGGTCTTTGAGGCGTTCCTTGTGCGACGGTGACTCTAACACTGGGCGGAAACGGCAGTGTACAAGGAGGTCGAAGAGGAGGTGTCGCAGGCCTCATTGAGGTCGCACGGTAGCGGGGAGGGCAGCTGCCTTGGGACGCGACTTAGAGACGGGAGGTCCCTCGAAGGTCGTTCGGTGATAGGAGGGCACGCTGATGCAGTTACCCGTCAGGTTATGCTTGTCTGCGTCCGGGCAGGACAGCAGGCACCCTATCGGCGACCTGCTGGGCGAGGATGATCAACAGACAGTGGAGATTAGAGAAAGGGCGAGCGACCCGGAAAAGGCTGTGCGGCGAAGGAGACCACAGGGCGGTCTGTTTCGTCCGGGCTCGAGGCTCTCCGAGCAATAGCGCCTGCGCTCGCTATGCTGTCGTCGAATAGAAGCGCGGCTCCCTTGCTATTTCTTCCTTCTTTTCGTCCCAGGTATCTGAGCCGAGCCGGTGCTCCGCCGTTTCGTGCGCCAGTCCAGTCCTGGAGCGCAGCCAGAGGAAGCGCGTAAGGACGCAGAGGTTTGCGACGCCGGGGGATCTACCGGTAGTTAAAAGTTCGTGTCTGGAGTCGAGGCGGGGTGGAGGAGATGTTGCTCCTCCTTCCTGGCGGTATTAGTCGGCAACGATCCTGCACTCGGCAACAATCCTGCACATTGGGGAGGGAGCAGTGTGTGGCGCAAGAGCCGAGCTCGAGGAGGGCGTGGACTGTGCTCTGGGTGGTGCGCGTGCTACAGTGCTGCGTGTGCATGCAGTGGTGAGGAGCTCTTCGCTGCGCTCCGTCGGATGGATGTGATCGTGTGAGGTTTGCAATTCGCTGCCTCTGATTGCCAGGTACGTATGTACCGGCAGTACGGAATACCTTCGCTGCGGGGTTTTTTGGAGGCGTCTGCTGAGGTCCTCCCACCCTTGGCACGGCCTGGCCTGTGCTGCTGCGCCGATGCTGCGGTACTGTGCTGCTGGAAATAGGTGCGGTAGTACCTGGCTACACTAGGTCTGCCGTGCCCCATTCCCGGTACCGCCTTAGCCTGGCAGGGAATAAGCGTGGAGCTGGAATAACCGACTAGCGTGGCTCGTGGGCTGGTATTCTGTACGCCGTCGGCTTTGCATCCTGCCCTCTAACACCTGCGGACAATTGAGCCACCTTCTCGTACAGGTGACTTGCATGTACATCACCAGGTGATTCACACTGCAGAAGGATCACCTCATCCCGGCTACTCATTGGATGATTTACATCCCATGTAACATTCTCCCCGGGTACATCCAAGGTGGCGTCTCTTCTAGCTGTGTCAGAGCTTACATACAAACAGGAGCATCTTCGCCGACGACCTGGCTTGTTCAACCACCACCATCAACATCGCCGTCATCCAGTGCAGCAACGTGCACCTCGTGGCGCACATGCATCGCGACGGAGTACTGTGCACGGATCGCATCACGAGCCTCTTGTACTTAGCCTCCGAGGTACCCAGGCAGCTCTCCCAGCTGTGCGTGTCCACCAATGCTGACCACGAACATCGGACATGCGCGGCTCACCGACTCGGACGTGAAGTCCATCCGCGCAGTATAGGTACCAAGTCATTTGAACGATCCTGCCTGGTGTGAGCATGACTGCATTCCTTTTCCCTTGCTCTTCAGCTCGGCGCTGGCTACTAAATCACTTCTGGCTCTCAATGGCTGGGAGCGGACCTGTATTGTGCAGGCCGGATTAGAAGGGCGAGACCCAGAGTGACGTCTCGAAGGCCACTGTCCAGGTTGCGGCTCTACTCTCGCTGTATCCTGATTTCTCAGACAACTGGGGCAACCATTGTTCTGATAACTCTTCTTTGGTCAGCAGCACGCGGCGGAGTTACTGCGTTTGATGGCTCGTCCCTCGCGACCTGCTTTCTGGATGGCGTATGTCCAGCGTCTCGCGCAGAACGAGTGAAGTTTGGTATGCTTGCGGCATCCAGAGCGCTAGACAGTCCCTCATCATGGCTCATGCTCTGAATGCGCCCTGACGCATCGCCATGAATCAAACAAGCCTCATACGGCAGGTCAATAGATCACGGGCAGCGGCATGAAGCCATGAACGATCACCCACCATGGATTGACATGCTTTTATTACAAATTGCCAATGTCAATAGAACGGCATTCTGTCCCTGGAGTAGAGAGTGTGGGAACACGGGCACCTCCTGATCCTGGACGCAGATCAACTTTCCTTGATGGTGTTAGATATGGAAGCCCTGCTTGGCTGAACAGACGGCTGTCCATTTTGTCTGTCCATGCTTGATTCGCCAGTTGAGCTCTCATATCCACGTATTTACTGCCCCTTTCACAGCCAAGTGGCTGCAGGTTCCTAGTGTCCCATGACCAGTGTCGATAGTCACTTCAGCCCCAGCCTACACGACACAACAAGTCTCTTGAGACCGGCCTGGACTCTGTTACATTTTCAGCGGCAGGTTGATATGTTTGCGGGCGTGATTGCCGCAGGGGCCTCGCTACAGATCAAGAAGTCTCCTATCAAACATATTATGATATATGCACTATCGTATCTCATATCAATGCTCCCTTGATTTTTAACACTAGCAAACAGATATCACAACAACCAAGCGCCGGCCGGCAGACGGCGTCAAATGCATGCGCCTTTTCCCATCTATGATGATCAAGTCCTTTGCCAACACTTGGCTCATCGAGGAGGCTTGAAAGAGACGGAAAGTTGTTTCTCTTCCACAGCCGAGGGTTATGCCCAATAGCTTCCCAGCTGGCGCAGGTGCGAAGCACCGCACGTTCCTGGCTCCTCGGCGCCATCTGTGCTTCAGCGGGACAGATCTCCGCATCATGCGTCTTCGGGCCAACTCCCATTGGGGCTTTGCGATGATCGCCCGGCAGCAATGCTGGCACCAAGTATCTGCTCCTCTGGCGTATGACGAATAGCATCACCCCTTTTCCCTTAGTCTGTCGTAGCCATTCTACTTTTAGCCCGGATTTTCTTTCCGTAGCGGAAGAAGATGTACGGGAAGGGCATCATCGCCACTGTGAGGAAGGCGAGCAAGCTCGTGGCCCACTGGTAGCCCAGGCGGTTGTACATCTGAACTCCAAACAGCGGAAAGGCGGCTGTCCACAATTAGCAACAGAGCCGTCATCTGGAGATCCCAACTGAACGGATAAGGACGTTCTGTGCACCAGGACACTTACCAGCAAAGCTGCACCGCACGAAGGCATTGGCAGCGAGAGCGCTCGCAGCGTACAGAGGGTATGCGTCGACCTTTGGTGAAACGTCAGCATCGTATCCTGACCAATGCCCTTTTAGGGTATGTCCTGTGTCCACTCCCATCTTGCAAGGCGTGGGGACAGGAGCGAGCCGTGCTACTCACAAGGAACGTGAATACTCCGTTAAACACCAGTAATGTCCTAGAGCGATTCCAACCGGTTAGCCACAGGACCATTTGCGTGTTACGGATATGCAAGATCACAGGAGGATGTGAGTGAAGCTAGCCAACAGCACCCTGACAAATACACGACTGAACTGGACAGAAGGCAGTCGGCTGTGCACAGTGCACAACGCAGTCGCCTAGACCATCGTTGCGGCAGGCTGCCGGGCCGAGTCGAGCTGCAATGCAGGCAGGCTCTCGCGGAGATCACCACAGCCTTCATTCCATGACGAATGTGCTCGATGGAGATCCGCGGGGAAGTGGCAGGAGAAAGGGGTGAGGAACGACGCCCAACACTCACCCTGCGCCGAACACGGCTGAGCCGATGATGGGCACAATCCAGTGCACCGATGAGTACGTCGTCCATCCAAACCAGAAGAGACCGATCGGCACCAATATCGCGCCAGCGATGACCGAAGGGAGCCGAAATTCCGGCTCGCTCTTGCCCGGGATACCTGTCTCCTTTTCGTTCTTTTCAATCAACCGCTCACGGATGCGGAACCAGATCGGGGCCGTTAGAGCAGCGATGATGTTGCCTATAAACATGCCCAAGAATGTCAGGCCCACCTGCCATAGGTTGAATCCGTGGTTGTGCTCGAAGACCAGGGGGAAGGCGCCGAAGAACAGGTACAGGACGCCGAGTAATATGGCTGAGAGGAGATTCAGGTTCAAAGCCATGGGCTCGAATATGAGGATCTGGAAGGGTCGCAGCAGCGCCAGGC
Organism: Pleurostoma richardsiae; assembly: GCA_030052745.1. Classification (NCBI taxonomy): domain Eukaryota; kingdom Fungi; phylum Ascomycota; class Sordariomycetes; order Calosphaeriales; family Pleurostomataceae; genus Pleurostoma; species Pleurostoma richardsiae. Next base: position 163,351 of record JANBVO010000053.1, read on the forward strand.
CCACCGTCCTCAAGATTGACTTGTTCGATTTTTCGATAGGGGCCTTCCATCGCTCGTCGCCGGTCTCCTTTCGCAATTTCCGGGCCTTATTCCGCAACAGAACCGGATCTGCACAGGCACATCAGATTAGCACTGCCATAGAGGAGGAGCAGGCAAAGAGGACGACAATTGCTTACGGTATGTCTCGGGCACGAGAACAATGATCGCTATTAAGAGACAGAAACCCCAGATGATCAACGTATAGTGCGTCCACCTCCAGTCGGTCCATGTGTTGATGAGACCGCCGATGAGCGGACCTACACTCGGCCCAATGAAGGGGGCGATGGTGAAGATGGTCATCGGTGCCGCCATCTCCTGCCTCGTGAATAGGTCGCCGACGGTACCTCCGGCGACAGACAAGAATGCGCTGCCAGTGAAGCCTTGGAAGAACCGGGAGATGATAACGGTCTCGATGTTCTTGGCCACGGCCGTCGGGATAATCCAGATGGTGAAGACCGCAAAGGCGATGATATAGATCGGTCGTCGGCCATAGAACTCGCTGAGAGGGCTCCACATGGGCCCGAACGCAATACCCAGGACGAACAGCGACAGGCCCAAGGTAGCCACGATTCGAGAGTTGCCGAACTCGGCATCCATCTGCTTGTACGTCGACGTATAGATGGAACTTGCACAGGTCCTGTGTGCCTCGGTCAGCTTCCGATCTCATTCGGCATTTGCATAGAGCACCACCGGCTTACACGCAGAAGCTGCCAAACGACGTGACGGCCACGATGAGCCATTTCCTGAAACTGCTCATACTTCGAGGATTCGCCGGGTCCTCGTCGCCATTTTCCCAGCCCACCTCATAGGGGTCCTTCTCCCCCTGTTGCGCATCGGGGATGTCCGCCTCCTCCAGGTCGTCGCAACCATAGCCGTTGTTGGACCGGACGAGGCTTAGAGACCTCGACCGTGGCGTCCTCGGCCTCGAGGGCGCCCTTGACCGTATCGGTTCATATTCTTCGTCGTCCTGCTCGGTCTTGGTCACCGACGATGTCTCATCAGCCATGTCGGCGGCGTCTCTCTCAATGTCCTTCTCGCTCATGTTGTCTGCTGTGGTCGCCATGACTTCTGAACAGGGCTGTCGGCTAGTGCACTTGACCTGCGAGACAGATGGACAATAGAGCCCGAGAGGCGAGTTGAGTCTCTTAACTATATAACATACGACTCCTTCCCGGCTGCCAAAGTGTTCACGGAGATCCACGGCGTTTAAGACGGACTCGCATGTCAAAGACTCATCCTCCAAGAAAAGTTACCAGCACACTAAGGTCGCCCTCAACCCCCCCTGCAACCACTACTGCTACCACCCAGGCTTGCCGGGTTTGACCTATGACTCCATTACTCGGTAGCATTCCCACCAGCACGAGATTATTCAGCGTTAGCGGCGGGGGGGAAAATCTTCGCCCCTATCGCGATCCGGCCGCCCAGGCCCACCACACCTGAGCTCTTCTCCGAATTGCCCAATCGTGCGGCGCTAAGACCGCACGGGAATAAGTTTATGAGCGAAGTTCCCAGGGTCAGTCAGTCAGATCCTGGGGAAAAGGGACATCCTTCGGCGTCTGTCGCTCGGCTCACGGGGCACGAGTCCTAAGGGCGAGAGAGCGCGCCGCAGACCCAGTTGTCGTGCTGCCAGCGACGTGCTGGGCGCTTACTTAGCGATACTTCCACGGCTGGCTCTACGGAAGAATGATGCGCCCATGCTGAGGTTTGCTGTATTACGTGCTGCTCCTAGGCGAGCCGCCGAGAGCACCTGCGTCTTACCGTACGTGGTGCTATTTAGCGGCGCCAGGTCCCTGTAGAAAGAAGCATTGCTGCCGCGCTGCATTTTCTTCAACACAGCGTTTGGCCGGGCCTATCAGCCAATACCGGCCGACCGGCTTGTGGGGGCGGTCACGGCCCGGGACGGCTTCCTGTCGGAAGCTGACGGCTGAGGTACCGCTTCTTGCACATTTCTTCCTCATCATGCCCGGTCCTAACTTCAATTCTCTTCGAAAACCTCGGTGTTACGCATATAGAGTCTCTTGAGAATCTCTTGTCCGACTCCAACGGGCCAGGAACAAGAGGCGCTCCGAGAGCTCAATGTGTTTCGGCGTCGTGGGTCGGGCTGTCGGCGATAACTCCTTCAGACCCATTCTGCCTTCGGCGATGTCACCGACGCTGCTCCTGTGGAGATTAAGCTCCGACGACAGCATTTCAGGGCTTGAGCAACGCGGCGTTTACGAACATATGCCTCTCGTAAATACGGGATGTCTAAATTGTTTAATGCAGATCGAATATGCCAGCTACGATGATCGCCGGGCTCGCCGCTTGTGCTGTTAGGCGCGAGGCTGCATGAAGAAGTCCTATTCGACTTCATGGCCTCCAGGCGTCACATGCTTCTGGGTACCATTGAATTGAGAATATAGGAGACAGCGGCTTCTGACTCTCGCTCACATTGACTGCTTTCACCTGTGATGCTCAGCGCAAGAATATTTGTTCCACATGTTCGCGGAGGAGGCGCAGGTGAGAAGAGGGGAATCAAACGGACCGAAGCAACACGTGCATCACATGCGTCTATCAACTCAGCTCATGCTACCTGTCCCATCACACGTGCCGAATTCGCTACCTGAACGGCGACCCTTTCCCAGGCGTAAACATCTTCGCCGCCCCAAACGGTGTCGACGGCTGCCCCAGCCCGCCCACCCCCCTCGACGGTGTCGACGGCGCCGGCCCCCCCTCCGGTATGGGCGGCGTGTCCGTCCGCCGGACCGGCTGGTCGTCCTTGCGCGGGGGCTTGTAGTTTGTCTCCCTGCCGGCGCGGTAGATGTCCTGCAGCATGGTCTCCAGGATGCCCGCGTCCTCGAACTCGAGGTATTTGCGGTACAGCTTGAGCGCGGTGCGCGCGTCCTCGATCGAGTCGTGCGTCTCGAGCTGGATGTCCTCCTTGAGCAGGTACCAGGCCAGGAAGGCCAGCGACAGCCGTCGCAGCCGGCTCTGCAGGAAGAAGAGGTTGATGGTGTCGATAATCTGCGTCTGCGGCACCTGCACGTTGATGACGCGGAAGTCCTGCTTGAGGCCGTGGCCCAGGAACTTGCAGCCCAGGTTGAGCAGCACCCAGAGCTTCTTGTAGGCGATCTTCAGGGAGACGAGGTTGTGCCTGGAGACGCGCGGGTCTAGGTCGTCGTGCTTGATTCCCGAGTATAGCGTGAGGTAGTCTGATATGGGCTCCTTGATGGAGATGTAGTCGTCGATGAAAGGAAGCCCTTCGTCCTCGCCTTGGCCGCGAACAACGGAGACACGGGCTAGTGCATATGTCATGGGGCGGATTGTTTCCCGCTCTCCATCCGCGTTCACCTCGATCTCCGGTTGTTTCACAGCGACAAATTCCGTGTCGAGCGCAACAATACTGTCTGGGCCGGGCCGCTCTGTCGCTGGGTCCAGAGGACGATAAGTTTTCTCTTCTGAATTCGGCCTGCTTTCTGTCAGTTGATTGAAAACGAACCACCAAGACCAGTGCTCACTTTGTATCCATATATAAGATCGATGTGTCCAACTTATTCTTCCACTCTGAATCAAGCTGATTATTCGCCGCTTTCAGCTGGAAGACAACAACAGAAGGTATCTTCCAGGAGGCGTTGAAAGTAAGAGCCTCCCTGCTCGATACAGGCCTCACCGAGAAATCGTTGAAAAGATGCCACTGACTTTCCGCAGGGGCGGTAGGTTCGGCATGGCCAACTAGCTAGGCATTAGTAACGTCGCGACGCAGCCAGGCACCCCCTTCAAGGAGGCCACTGGCAGCCTCGAAATTAGGTGAAGACACTTACCATTTATCATCCCGACAAGATGAGGTTTCTGAGGCTGAGTACCCTCGATATTGACGGAGAGTCCGATTAGCGAGTACACCCTGATATTGTGGATGCCTCTTTGGAGATGCAGTTTCAAGTCCTCTCCTTCGTAGCAGAAGAACTGCCCTTGGTCGACTATAATGCCGATCTCTTCTGGCAGCCATCCAGGGGTTGCCCACAGCATCCGCTGTTCCGCCGAAGCCACTTGGGCGTTCAGGGTCAGGACGGCGGGAACGCTGTGAATTGTCTTCCGGGTCGCAAGAGATTGGTAGCGGTTGCACCTATTACACCACCCCTTTGTCGTGGTCTCACGCTCGACACTAGCCTTCAATACCTGGGAGAACGTCGTCTTAGTCGCTCTTCCCCCGCGGCTCGAGTTTTTCTGGACTCGGGTTAGAAAGTGTAGTAAACGTAGAAGCTGCTCAACCAAGCCAGGGAGGACATACACTTGTCGGGTACATCAGCTCGTTGACATATGTCGACCCAGGTCTTGTCGTTTCGCTCCGGCAGTTCATGCATCGGATAGAAGTGACCGCAGAAGTCGCAAGAGCCTAGTGTCCATCAATTGTAGAACATTTAGATTTCGAGACGATATACCATACCTGTTCCATGGAGTTTGAGCTAGGGGACATTGATCGGAAATCATGCGCCATTCGGTCCAGAAGAAATCTCGTCAGTTGCTGCATCATATTACCGAGGGATGTACTTCGGGCATCTTCTTCAAGAAGGCCGAGTGGGGCGGCTATCAAATGGTGAGTAAAAGGCATTTTATATCGTAGAGATGGGAACCAACCTTGCGGATGATGGCTCAGGGTCTTCAACATGTTTGTTGCCTGACACGTAGAGCCTTCAGCCTTCTGCAGCATGTCCGACAAGTATCCCAGCTCGCACAGAAGGCATTGTTCGCTTATACATGCAGTAGCAGCATGTTGCAATGCTAAGTTTCGAATCATAGGCGTGAAGTGCATGACCTGGAGTAGGGAATTTGCATAAGAGTTTGCAATATGGTTCTCTAGTCCCGCATATCGAGTCTTGTTGAAGAAACTGCCACGGCATAAGTATGTTTTCAGTAGCGTGCGGAACACAAGATGCATACCCAAAATCGAAGTCATCGACGCCAAATTTACTATACTTGATCTCGACGTTTCGATACAGAGCAGGAACGTCAGGCTTCAAGCTCTCAACCTCCGTGCTGGCGAGATTGTCCGCGAGCTCTTCAACCTTCACTTCCGGAGTCGTTCTGCTGCTAGAAGCTATCGCAGACTCTCTAGCTTTCTCGCTGAGGAATTTGGGAGCCTGCAAACTGTTCAATGCCTTATCGTTGATTCGCGTGTCTTCTACTTGGTTTCTGCGCAGGCCTCGAGAGTTACGCCCGTAGAATCCGAACTCCGTAGACTGCAGACTGGCGAGATATGCCGGATCGTAACGAACGGGAGGAGCCCCGACGTCAGAGATAAGGTTGCTTGGCCAGGCGGACAGCAGCGTTTCTCGATAATGCGGCATGCCAATGGTGTTTAAGGGGCTGTGGACGGTAAGCTAGGTGCTTACAACGATAGTAATAGCAGGTTGCACTCACGTGTCAGGGGTCCAGTCGTTATTCGCCTGGGGCTCCTCCTCAGCTTCAGGGAACTCTACCGGGTTCGGAAACTCCGCGAAATGGACTTTGGATGGCGATCCCCATAGATGCATGTAACATTCCGTATCCGCGAGCGCAATAGCTTCGCCGGATGGTGCTATTTCAATCATTGTGACGAACGAAAGGACATTAGCCTGGCGCACGTTGCTGGTATTCGGATTCATGAGGTCGACGACATGCATCTGGCCTGTCTGGGAGACGACGATGCCGGTTGTGACCATGCGTGGATGCATCCGGACGTATGCAGCAAGGGGGGGAAACGGGATAGGTGACATCATGTTCATGTTCTTGAGGTCGAAAACGTTAACATAAGGGTCAAGCATGTAGGTTTGTGCCGCCTGCTGCTTGTAGGAAGCTCCGCAGGTGACAACGAAGTCCTGCTGGACGTCCATGTCGTTGATATAGGCGGAATGAGCTTGCCACTTCCGAATAATATTGAACTTGGTGGGATCCAGGATGTTGACACTGCCCTCTTTTGTCGCTGCGCATATATATCGACTAATCTTCATGATAATGTAGTGATCAGAGGTGAGAAGCTGGCGCTCGTTAGTCGCACGACCTGAACGGACGGGAAGGAATGTCCGAGATACCTGCTTGACAATCTCGCCCTTATTCACGTCGATGACAAACATGGTGTCCTGCAGCCCGGCAACGAGGATCTCTGAGGTGGCCTTGGATGTGTAGCTCATGCATCGGAGGTCTGTCATGTCCTCATGGCTACGCACCGCAGCAGCTGGTTAGTACGTCGCGCATCACTCCCTCACGCTGTGCCTTACGTTATGTGCCATATCGGAGGTCCCCTGCGCATGGCCATGTGGACGCCCTTGGCTCCGAGCGCAATGACACCTTTATCATTGAAGAGCAGCTGTCGCACCGGCCCATCAGCGGCGGGATGCGCCTTGAAGGACGTGTATCTCTGTAGCTCGGTGCCATAGAACGACGTCACTCGGCCCTGTGTAATTGACCGTCAGCATCAGAGGAGCGATTTGATGTCGATATCAATGGGGAAAGATCGCTGGATGTCGTACATATTCGTTGCCGGCCCACAGGAGCTCTTGCGATGTGTCGAAGCCGAGCGTCGAGACGGGGGTGGAGAGGGCGTGTGGCACCGCAAGCCCCCCTGGGGGAGGGAGCAAGACCCGCGCGACCTGTTTCGAATAATCGTCAGCGTGAGTTGCCCCTGTGAGAAGTGGAGGCGTAGGACGGCGCCAGAAGCAGCACGGAAGGCTGCACGCAGAATACATGTTCGGGCGCATAGAGTTGGAGTACGCGAAACCGTTGATCGCGAAGGTTGCGCGGACGTCGACAAAGGGATTGGATACCGTCCAAGGGATATGTGGAAGATATGACGATAGACTTACCTCGTCCCAGTCCGCGTCCATTGTTAGGAGCTACTTAGGCCTCTGTCACATCTTCACGGAATATGGTTTCTGGATCCATGGTTCCGTTGATGCTTGCGAGGCTGGTGTAGCTTTGTGTCCCGCAGTGCGCGGCGTTCAGTGTGCTCCGCTGAGCCCCACCACGGTGCCCCTCAGCCTTACAGCGAAGTCATGACGAGGGCCGCTGATTGGTGGATGAGCAAATCCCAGCGAAATCACACTCTGCCGGAATTTAACCGGTCTCTACTGTACTATGTAGGGGTCCGGAGTATTAATACTACTGGACATGGTGATCTCTGCGAAGCCCGACCGACATATTCTCTCATAACAACGAGGTTCACGAACTGACGGTTCGCATCACCGTCTCGAGGGGAATTCGTTGACGTCGTGAAGAAACACCAAATCACATGAAATGTACGTCATATTGCCATCTCGACTGTCGACTATGTACGACACCCCAAAGCCAGTCAGGCCTAGTGAAACAAGTGCTCCGATACCACATATCCAATGCCAGCAACTAATACCGCACCGCCAACGCCAAAGTTAGTTACCACCGTGCTTCCACTGGAGACATGGAAGTTTTGTGCGTGTCACCCGAGGTTACCATTGTCCTACTTGGTAATCCATCCCAGGTAGTCTGCCACGATCAGAGTCACCATCCTGCAGGAATCGTATTAGTCGCGGTCCCAAAGGGGTTGATCAAGCCAGTGGTTATTCAACTTACGCATGGGGGGCAATGCGGACGTAGTACGTCCCAAAGCCTCTGTAGAATCTCAGGAGACCCTCCTGCTTTGCAACCTTGGCGAAGCAGTCCATCATGCCGTTGTACGGGAGTTTCCCGTCCGGGCCCGGGTGCTGCTTCTGCAGACGCGTCTTGACGAAGTCGAACGGCAGCGAGAAGAAGGACGCGAAGAAGCCTGCGATGGCGCTCGCGCTCAACGTCTGCTCCCGTGTCGACCAGTTCGTGTGCTTCTTGAGCTGCACCTTCGCCTCGCTGAAGAAGGCTAGCTGCCCGAAGTTCAGCGCCATGGCGCGGACGACTGTGGGGGCCGCTCCGGCCCAAAGGGCGCCGATGCCTTCGCTGCGAGCAATAGACGACAGTGCGTCTATCACGGACTTGTAGTTCTTGCGCTGGTCCAGGGGCTTGAGCCCATCGCTCTGCATTCGGATAAGAGCGAGATCCGCCGGGTTGCCGATCATGGCGGCAAGGCCGCCAGCGGACAGACCTGCTGTGGCACGTTCCGCGAAACCGATGGACTGGCCCTTCGATTGTGCGCGGCGCGTGAGGCTCGCCATGAAAGTGTCGAAGAAGCCGAGCCGTGCCGTGGTGTAGACGGCCTGTCGCAGAAGACCTGCAGACAGCCCAGTGTACAGGTCAAGTGCCTTGCCGCTGGCAATGATATTCCGCGTTACGGAGAGCGGGGTCGGCTTGGGACCGCCGTGAACGCCTTCGCCCGCCAGCTGGATCCGCACTTTGATCATATCAACGGGCTGGATGACCGTGGTCGCCACCATGCCGGCGATTCCTCCATTGACGAAAGGTAGAGCGGCTCGCACCCACGGCGTGTGGAGGAAATCGTTGGTCACGGCGGCAGTCTCGCCCTGGACGGCCTTGGCAGTCCCCACGACTTCGGAAGTCTTCTCTCGGACCGACTCAGCAGCTTGCTTCATGGTGTTGGACATCTCGGGACGGCAACTATGGCCCAGTGAATGTCACTCGAGCGAGGTGACGGACAACTGAATCTTCAACAGTCCTTGAAAACACCGGAGGGAGACGACCAAAAAGCGCCAGGAAGCAGCTTTAAGAGACCCTGAAGAGGTCTGGGGCCGATTCCGCAGCCTGTGACGGGAAGCTAGAAGATTACATGTGTTAGCAATCTTCAATAATGGCTGACTGATTGGACCAAGAGGTCCTGAAGCGTGGCATCTCCGCTTGGGTCATTGGCCTAGCCAATGCAGCTATGACCTTCTCTGACGCCAACGTCCGCTGCGTTGTGCCGAGCAGCAGCCGAGGACCCTCTCCCGGCTTGGTTCGGCATGGTATCCAGGGCCGTGTGGATCGGAAAGGTTAGGAATGCCGGGACAGCTCCTCCTAAGCGGGGATCTGGGGAACGGCTTGGCGCACCCGCGGAGCGGAGAAGACAGGCGCTTGTGGGGACTGAAAAGGCACCGAAGGATTCAAGGAGAACGACTTACATCAAGTGCTATGAGGAGGGAACGCCCGCAAATTCGACAGCAGGAACACTGACTTTGGGGACGTAAGCTACTCAAAAGAAAGAAGATCTTGAGTCGCGCAGTCTGTTCTGCTCTTTATTCGGAAGAAGGGGAAGGTCGCGTGCTGGCCGGCGCAAAGTGGGGTTGCAGGCTGCGCGGCCCAAAGGGTGTAGCAAGAATGCGGAGTCCCGTAACAAAGCCGGAAACTGAGGATGCTGGGTGTGCCGTATATAATAAGCTGACAAAAACCTATGGGATCACACGGAATGGAGAGGAGCACCGCCAGACGAAAATCAAGATGGGGGAGGCAAGGAAGAACTCCCGTCGGTTGACTTGACTAAACCACCGAGCTGCCTCGGAAAGCACAAGCCACTGACTGAAAGAAGCTTTTCGCGTGAAGGTTGTTGGGGACTGGATCTACCTGGCTGGACAGTGCGCTCTGGATATTTATGGCTACCTACCATACCAAGTTACCTAAGGCACGAGGGTCGGCCAACAAATGTATCGACTTCCCTCAACCATGGGCTCGCACATGTTTTGCCGGGTCCGTCTGGTTTAGGGGGACAACATCATTTCGGGCTAAAAAGTGCAAGCTCGCCCTTTTCGACAACGGCTGCACCAGAGGAGCGGGAGAGGCGTGCCGTTTCGACAGAACGGCATGGTGATCAGGGCGGAGGCCCTGAATTCCTCCCCGTGCGGGGTCCGTGGCTTGAGAGGTTGGGACTGCCAGTTATGTCTGCTCGAACCGGCGAAGTATGACGCTCCTGTGGCACTTGTAGACCGGCTCACACTCGTCGCCCAAGTATACACGGGCGGTACGCCAAAGGCTTGTCCCCGGCTATCTGTCCTGGCTCTCAACCCTTCACCTCATCCTGAGGGAGATGGTGTTGGGATTCAAGGCATAACTGGCACAGCAGGATGCGGGAGAGCGCCGAGAACGAATCACGACCGGCCGTGACCCCTCCATGACCAACATGGCTATCTTCTCCGGCATGGCCCCTTCTCCAAGGGCTGCTCCTCGCATAGGGGACTGCAGAGAGACAGAGAGAACTCCGTCATCTGGCCAGGCACATAACACGGACAGACGAGGCCCTAAGGAGCCATCGTCAACATTGGCGGTGCTAGCCTCTCACCTCGCAACATCAGCTTCATTCTGATGACATAGACTGCCATCACAGGACCTCCAGCCGTCTTACACGGGAACCGGTCCCACCACGTCCCACCGCGTCCCACTGCGTCCCACTGTCCCCGTTGACCTTGAAGTGTTCCGTACTGCCGACGTATTAATGCGGGGTAATAATGCCTGCCGGAGGGCAGCTCTATCGATAAGCAGGAACCTCACTCCACCCTTTGGCAACGACTTTACTTCACCAGCTCGCATTTGTCTAGGAGTTCTCGTATAGTGTTCTGCAAAAGTCATGGCATAGACCTTTTCTCTAGGGGCACAATATTGTACCATTGCTTCTTGAATCAGGGCTGGATCTACTACTGATGGAACAGAGACCGGATGAAACATCGTACACAACGACCTGGAAAGGAATGACGTAAGTATATAGGCCACTCCTTATTGGCTGAGTTCTGATACGGTCAACCGCCCAACGCCGATTCCGCGACCGAACTCAAGATACTGTAGGATCAAGAAGTTGTTATCCGGCAGTGTGGACAAGGGGCAATCTGAAGTGCAAGAGAATTAGGGGGCTTATGTCTCTCTCCTAGCGAAGCCGAAATACCTGCTCAAAACAGACCCCCTCTCAAAATTCCAGAAGTTGTTGCGTAATATCCTAGATTCAACGAAGTCTGCGTAGTAATGGCTACCTAGGTAGCTAGTGATACCCGTCGGTGTCCGACACTCTCCTTCGGACATCCGATCTCGTCTCAGTAGGAAAGCTCTATATTTGGAGGGGAATATGAGATCTGTGCAGGGACGTGAACGCCATCCGTCTATACACCGAAACTCTAGCTTCAGAAATGTTCCCTTCACTATACCCGCAGCCCCTTAGACGGCCGTACAACGCCGGTCGGATCCTATCCGCACGCCAATCTCAGCCTCCGAACTGCTTTAGTAGCCAGTGGAGGGGAATGTTCCGAGTCTGCCTCCATCGACCACAATGATGTTGCCGTTGCAGTACGCCCCAGCCCTCGAGGCCAGGTAGAGAATCGATCCTGCCATGTCCGCCTCGTCGCCCATCCTGCCAAGCGGCACAATCTTCGTATCCAGGGGAATGAAGCCCTGACCCGTGCCTGATGAGCCGCCTGCGGCATTGACGATCGGAGCCGACATCTCGCTAGGGAATACTAGACATTCTCTGCGTCAGCGACCGTGTCTTCTAAATAATACATCACCGCACGCAACTTACGTCCTGGCGCAATGCAGTTCGCCCTTAATGTGAGAGATCAGCAACACAACTTTCGACAGGCACGCCAGCGGGTCAATCGTAGACATACCGGATACCCCAGTGAGGCAGTGTGACGGACAGCTGCTTGACAATGTGCGTCGCCGCCGCCTTGGACTGCCCGTACACCCAGCCCCCGGGCGCCTTCTTGTTGAAACCACCGATCGAGCTCGTCACAATGACCTGGCTCTTCTGCTCCACGTTGCCCTTCTTGTTGCCCGCGTCCAGCAGCGTCAGGAACGCCATGGCCGTGTACCACACCGCCGTGCAGTTGACGTTGAACGTGCTCGTGTAGTCGTCCATGTCCACGGCCAGCTGCTGCGCGCGCCACTCCTCGATGGTCGTCTCCGGGCCCGGCTGTTTCACGTGGGGCCCGCCGACGCCAGAGTTACAGATCAGGAGGTTCAGGTAGCCCGCGTCCTTCTCGACCACGGACACGATGGACTCGAGGCTGATCTTGGAGGTCACGTCGCAGTACAGCGGCACCACGCTCGGCTTGCCGATCTGTGCGGCGGCCGCCTGCAGGACCTCGACGCGCCGGCCCACGATGTAGACCCTGTGGGCGCCGGCTTCAGCCAGGGCGCGAGCCATCATGAGTCCGATGCCTGAGCGGGTAGGAGTCAGCGTCAATGTGGATGTCACTTTACAGGGTGACCTTACCAGTTCCACCTCCCGTGACGAGGGCTACCATACCCTTCACGGAAAAGAGGTTGGCCAAGTCGAGAGCAGGAGAAGACGCCATGGTTGCAAGCTTGGTCAGCTACCTTGGTGGTGATGCTGTTTGATGCTGAGGTAGAAGGTCGCGTGTTCTTGATCAAGGTGCCTGGCTGGCAGGAATCCGGCTCTCTGCCAAGCAAGCTCACGCTGTATCTTTTATATAGCTGCGTCACGATGGTGAGTTGAGGTCTCACAGGCCAGGCCACCACGGTGAGATGGATTAATAACGCATACAATCGAAGTCTTACATGCGTCGCCAATAGAGCGCTAGCAGGTTGATTCCATACGTCGACTATCGCCGATGATTCTGACAGCGTCTTCGGAGACAACGTCAAATGGGTTGCTGTATGCTCTGTACGGTCGATGAATGCGAGCCTCGGTCCTGGACGGGCAGAACGATGCTCCAACCTGACAAAATCTCTCGAGACGGGCCTCGAGCTGTGTAATCAATTGTCGTGGAGTCTGACCATATCTATGTAGGTTCAGCACCGTTGCCCCGCCCACAGGCTCCGTAGAAGCTCCGATGTCGACACGGGTTCCAAGCTCACATCCCCCACACTTCCTCAAAGGGAAAGTTAAACAGAGATACCGAAACCTTCAACAGAATAGCAGTGTCACAGACCAATGGCACGACACAGTAAGCAGCATAAGCCTTTCGCGGTCTCAAGAGGATCCTGGGCGATCGTAACGTCGTCGCGGATGGGTATGATGATGCTATTCTACATAGGTGTCAAACCCGCGCCATTCGGTGCCATTATCAATCAAAGACTACCTTCTTGCCCTGGAACGTCGCGGTCTCCTGCATCTCCTTGGCCTTCTTCTTGGCCTCCCAGCTGGGATGCAGCGGTCCCGTGTCCTGCGGCTTCGGCTTCGGCCTCGTCTCCGCAGGCCTCTGCTCGCCGTCCTGCCTACTCTTCTTCTCAAGCGGGTTCCGGATGCCCTTCTTCCACGGCTTCCCGTCTGTATCTACGGCTCCGCGCCTGGGATCCCAGCCGACATCCCTCTCGTCCTTCTTCAAATGCTTGGCCTTTTCACCAAACTTCTTTTCCCAAATGGCTTGCCGAGCTCTCTGCCCACGCCTGTTCTTCTTGGTCGGAGGAGCGATGTCAATGTCTGACGCCGACTCAGAGCCTGAGATGTAGCCACCCATCAAGGTAGGAAGGAAGGTTGAGTCGGTCGTGAGCTTGGTCGTTGCCTTCTTCTTCTTAGCTTTCGGCGGTGGACTCTGAGGCACCTCATCCTCCGAGTCGGAGTAGTATCCTGGACCAGGTACAGAAAATGCGACGCCGCTGTGATATTCACCGACGCTTTCGTCGTCACTCTCTCCGTTGCTGTCCTCGCCAGACTGTTCAGACTCTGAAGAGCTCCCAAGCTGGGCTTCGAGGCGAGACACAGCCCTCTCTTCCGCGTCGTCAGTCGAGTCCACAGACTCGTCGTCACTCGATGCACCCGTAGCCTCTCCCTCTTCACTTTCGACTTCATCACTGAAACCCTTGAATTCATCCTCATCCTCCTCCTCATCATCATTCTGCGCATCCTCCTCTTCTTCTCCGGACCACACGCCGTCTTCCCGCTCTTGATCCTTCGGCATATCTTTCACTTTGACATCTTCCTTCCCATCTGTGCCGTTGATGTCCCGAGAAGACTTATGCCTGTCTGCGGGTTGCTCTCCGTCCTCCTCTCTTCCGATAGGTGCATCTTTGCCATCGTCCTTATCCTTTTTCCCCTTCCGCTTCTTCTCGGGGACAAGAATGCCCAGCGCGCGACAGACGTCGGAAATGGCAGCATCCAAGACCTCGCGGACCTGGCTCCGGTTGTAGAGGGAGCTCGTAACATTGTGCAGTGCCACCTGCTCCTCTTCCGAGATGTCAGGCTTAGGAATGCCCTGCTTCACATTCTCAGGCAACCTGGGAGACTCGGCGAGGGCCTTGATCTTGAGGAGACTGGAGCAGAGGTGGGCATATGCCGCCTGGTGGAGATCGAGCGACTATAATGATTCTGGCGCATTAGCACTCTTGTGTTATGTCCCGAGAAATTAGTGAATGATGCACAAACCTTTAAGACAATCACCTCCCGCTCTAACCGTGCGACCTTGTCCGGTGTCGATCTGTCGTCCCTGATTCTCTTGGCCAGCCGTTGTCGTTCGAAGCCCTTGCACACCTTCAAGGCGCGAAATAGCTCTGTATTGTATTTTGCGAGAACATCTTCGACGTCTGGCTCCGAGGACCGCTTTCGCTTCGGCATTGTGTCTAATGTGCTGTCAGGTAAGCTTGGTGTTGTTACAGTCCGATCGTCACAGTGAAGAGAAAAAAAGTTGTCGATCAACTGGTATCGCAGAGCACGGGATGAAGCGCTATCAAAGTGCAGTGCACTTTAGGCGCACAGCTGCTAGACCACTATTTGTCGTCCTGCCGTCCAGGGTTAGGGTCTGCAAGCACTTAAAAGCTATGGTGGGGCACGCGTGCTCCAACGCGTCGATGTGGGCAGTCGCGTCTGCTCGAGAGAGCCATCGCTTCTGCAACTTTCAAGCGAGCATCACCATCGAAAAGGCATGGTTGTGCTTAGAACCGCGCATTGCCGATCCCTGACAAACACTGCCGCATCTTGGATATTCTGGGAAGAGCAGGATGTGCGCGTTGGAGACATTTGCATCTGAACTTTCTTCGTCTCCGTCTTGATATTCAGCATTGGTCCCAAGTGGCTCGCACCGCCTTGATAGGCCGCTTCCCTACTACTTTATACAGAGACAGGAGCTCTACAATTAGGCTCACTCACAGCTGCTACAGCGCAAGCCAACTCAAGCGTGTGGACAGGCTGCTGGCCACTTTATATCTCGTTCACGACGATGATGTCTCGCGCCGTCAACACGCTGCCGGCACATGGCGCCCCCTCAAGAGAAGACTTCATGAAGCTGGCAGAGGGCCAACGCGACCAGATCAACGACGTGGTATGCATTACCGCAGTTTTTCTTCTCCTCCTATCAGATAGTCATAGCCCTGCTGACCGAGTCCCGCCCGCAGTTCCAAGTCTTCGACCTCAACAAGGACGGCCGCATCGACTACCACGAGCTGCGCTTCTGCCTGCGGGCGCTGGGCTTCGACCTGCCCAAGTCCGACACCTACCCCTTCCTGGTCAAGTACGGCGTGCAGCCGGCGGACTGGGACCCGAAGCGCGAGTGCACGCCCGTGTGGCGCGAGTTCACGCTGCCCATCTGGCAGGGCATCGCGGGCACGCTCATGTACAACCGCGACCCGCGCGAGGAGTGCCTGCGGGCGTTCCGGCTGTTCGACGTCGATGGTAAGGGCGTCATCGACGTGGACGACCTGCGGAGGGTGATGCGCGAGATCGGGCAGGCCATGGACGACGCGGAGCTGGTGTCCATGATACGGGAGTTTGACTCGGACGGGAAGGGGGGTGTCAACGCGGATGAGTTCACAAAGATTATGATGACGAGGAAACAGAAGTAGGGGAGTACTTGGATGATGCGTATGAAGGAGAAGTCCCTGGTGGTCCTTGGGCATTGGAAAATAACCGATCGAAGGGAGATATATCAGGACTGTTGGTTGGACTACAGTCCTGGTGGCCGGCTGTGTGGCCGAAGCTGCAACTGTTGTATAATCATCTAGGCATCGTTGCCTAATATTCTTGCGAGATATCCATGTGTACCGTTGCAAATTTGATTATTCGACTTGTGAATGGTCAACTTCCCATTCTACAGATTGTTGACCGTGTTGTTAAGAGACTTCATAGATGAATCCTCTTGGGGTTTGTGACTTTTTCTGCTTACCCTTCGCTTTCTCAGTGGTTTTTGTGACCTTCCTTCATCCTTCTAATCCCTGCAGACCACGTCTTCAATCCAAAAACTGAATTGAACGAACTCTCGACTAAGCCATCGCGTCGACGTTGCCGTCCCGAAGTGTCATCTCGAAGCCTGCCAGGATCAGATCAAAATGTGAGACTCCTATACTGCATGATCTTTCAAGACGCGTCGGGATGCAGAGGCAGCCTAGAGGGAGCCGCGATCCTCATAAGCATTCTGTTCCGACGCCAACTAACCTCTATTCCAGGTCTATACTCACGATGATCAGGGTCATAATAGAACAGCTGCAACTATACCCCGCGAAGATCCCCCTAGCCCTCCACGCTGCCGTTGAGACCGCCGCGGCGCTGTCCTTCATCTTCGCCCCGCAACGCCAGCTGCCGGGCCTCAACGAGGACGCCAAGCTGATCCTACGGAGCTACGGCGGGCTTCTGCTGGGGACAAGCCTCCTCTGCGTGTGTTTCCTCGTCAGGCCTGTGTTCGATGGCGCGACCCGGTTGGTCGCATGCTCGCTGGCCATCTGCCACCTGTTGCCTGTGTATCGGGCTTATATGAGGATCAGGCGGGGGATTGGGATGAGAGGTGAGCAGGGAAAGACGCTGGGCGGACCGTACTTGCACTTGGTGGTCCATGTCATTTGTTATGTTACGTTAATCTTGGCAGGGAGATAGAGAAGTAGAGGGGTGTGACTTCAATGCCGGAGACGTCTTCTCAGCATGGTATATTGATGCTATGTCTATCCAAAGAGCCTCAACCCCGTGTCTTCCACTGCCACGCCGCCCATCTCTTCGTCCGACTCTTCCTCCTCGCCCAACTCCATCACCTTGCCGAACAGCGTCCCGAAGAAGCGGTCAACGGCGTCCGCCTCCCAGGTGTTCCTGTTCTCTGGTGCCATGAAGTTCTGCAACTTCTCGTGGACCGTGAAACGGAGCTTCCGGCCTTTGCTAGCCTTCCTATCAACCTGCTTCCTCGTCTTTGCCTCCTTGAGGGCCGACCACCGCACCGTGGAGACGGCGCTGCCTGGGGCTGACGGGTCCATGGTCCGCTGGTCGACGAGCTCCTTGAGCAACAGCTGGTAGAAGTCGCCGTCGTCGTAGATCTCGGGGTCCTCCCCGACCTTCTTTGCAGCCTGGATCGGCGCGCAGGATCGGGGCATCTGCGTCCTTTTGACCAGGCGCTCGGAGTTGAGCAGCTGGTCTTCCAGGACGGAAACTAGGGACTGCGTGGCAGATGATCCGATCTTACGGGTTGTCGCGACCGCTGTCGTGCTCTTGATCTTGGTCGACCACTTGTTCAGCACCTTCTTCCTGTAGGACACGGCCCTCTTCTCCGTAGCCTCCATCTCATCCCACATATCCTGGGCCGTCAGCTCAGCGTCTTCCTCTCTCTTCCGCTTCTGCCCGGCTGTCGACTCGGGTAGAATGCTGGACCGGAAGCTGTCAATGGTGTTCCATAATTTGACGGCTGCTTCCTCGGCTGCCTGATACGGCTCTTGTCCTGCCTCGCTCTCGTTGTCGGCGACATTGAACGAATTGGCAGAGATGAGAGCCTTCTGCAGCCGGATCCGGATGTTCAGGAGCGAGTCGAACCCTCGGCGCTGCTGCCGGACCGCAAGCCCTTTCTCCGCATCGGCCTTGGCAGCTTGCGAGACGTTTGCCAGCAAGGTTCTGGGGCCTTCGCTCATGAGTTTCCTGAGCTCGGCTCTCTCTGGATCTTCCTCCTCATCGTCCTCACTGGCGCCCTCGTCTTCCTCCTCATCCTCTTCGTCTTCTCCCTCCACGTCTGAATCCTGAGCGGAGTCAGAAGCATCCGTGTCTGACAATTCTGCCCCGTTTAGTTTTGTTTCTGAGAGCTCAGATCCGGAATATCCTCCGGACTCGGCATCCGACCCGCTTTCGTCGTTCTCGGACTCCTCAGCCTCTAGATCCAAAAGGCCATCGAGCATGTCATCCTCGTCCTCCGACCCAGACATGAAATCTGCGGCAGTCGGCCTCTTATTGCGCTTCACTTTGCCGTCTTTGGGCTTCGAACTGCCCCTGAAGGTGAAGTCCTTGAACGCTTCCTCATCGCTCGACCCGAACGCCTCGTCGCTGTCGATCTCCTCATCTGGGGCGCCTATGCTGTCCTTTGCCAGGTCCGCCGTCTCGGGGTCGTCGAATTCTTCGGAACCCGACTCTTCGGAGCCCTCAACATCGTCTTCCGAAGCGGAGTCGCCCTCGCTGCTTTCGTCCAGGGCCGCGCGGCTGGTCCGTTTCCCGCGGTATTCGGGTCCCAGGGGGAGCTCCTGCTGCTGGCGGAGTCTGCTCTTGCTACATTGTCACTGTTAGCAACGCTCATGCTACCGGGAGTCAACAGCAGGTACATACCCCACAGAGACGTAGTGTTCCCTGCCCGCGGCAACATCCTCCTCACTCCCCTCGCTGTCGCTCTCGGTGCCGGGCGCGTTGTCTTCCGGATCGTAATCTTGCGCGCAAAGTCAGTAATTAGCATGGCTAGGTCTTGACCATGGAACGCACCTCTTCCCAGCTTCTTCTCAAGGTCGGCGAGCGCCTGAACCCGGCTCTTCTTCGCCGCCATCTTGTGCTGCTGAGCGATGTAAACTCTCGCCTGTACGGGGTCGGACTCCACAGTCAAGCGTTTTCTTTTTTCGAGGGGAACAGAGGAGAATTTTAGCGGTGGGTGCTGGCAGAAAGTTAGTGGACGTTAGTGCCGACTGGGCGGGCTGAGCTTCCAATTGGTTGGAAGCCACAGAGGATGTCGCATCAGTACTTGCTCATGACGCCGTTGGGGATATATATGCACTATTTGTATTCAGTTCCGGGTTTGAAATGAATGGTCCCTGTTTCTGTGATCTGATTGATTTAGTTTCGAACAGCCTCAACTTCATATCGTCGAGGGGAGGCGGAAGTCATCAATATGAGCCGGGTTGCGCGCCGGCTGTTCCACTCCTGCAGGTGTTTGCAACATGAGAACCCTCTTGTAAGTCGCTGGACACTGCGTCAATCTGGCTGTTCGGATCTGATAATTTAAAGGGCCTTCCGAGGACCGGGTCAATACCACGGTTCCGGCGTGGCCTCCCTGAGAAACGAAAGATCAAGGACGTGTCCAAGGTCATCGCCGTGTCCTCCGCCAAAGGGGGCGTAGGCAAGAGCACAATTGCAGGTGAATAGGCCTTCACAACCTGACCCGGCCCTTCGAAACTAGATATTAACCGTAATATCTATCCTCAGCCAACCTGGCCCTCGCCTATGCAAGGCTGGGCTACCGGTCCGGTATATTAGACACCGACATCTTCGGGCCATCCATCCCGACTCTCTTTAACCTCAATGAAGAACCGCGGTTATCACGGAGTACGTAGACCCCTGCTGATGCTATAAACATGCCCGTGTCTGAGAGGATGGAATCACGCAGACAATCAGCTCCTCCCCCTCTCCAACTACGGCGTCAAGACCATGTCCATGGGCTACCTCGTCGGCGAAGACGCTCCGGTCGTCTGGCGCGGCCTCATGGTCATGAAGGCCCTCCAGCAGCTCCTGCACGAGGTAGACTGGGGCGGCCTGGACATCCTCGTGCTCGATCTGCCGCCAGGCACGGGGGACACCCAGCTGAGCGTGACGCAGCAGATCGTACTAGATGGTGAGTGTAGCCCGTCACCCCCGGAAAACTTCCTCCTCCTCTCCTATGCAACACACCCACAGCCATACAAGGCAAGTCACATAGACTGACCGGCGGTAAGGTTCCATAATCGTGACCACCCCCCACACCCTCGCCGTCAAGGATGCCGTCCGGGGCATCAACATGTTCAAGAAGGTGAACGTGCCGATCCTGGGTCTCGTTCAGAACATGTCGCTGTTCCGCTGCCCCTGCTGCGGCGAGGCGAGTCACGTCTTCGGCTCCGACGCCGGCGTGCGCGCCGCCTGCGCCGACCACGGCATCGACGTCCTCGCAGACCTGCCGCTCGACCCGGGCATCTCGAGCAGCGCCCACGCCGGCAGGCCGACGGTGGTCTCGGAGCCGGACGGCGCCAGCGCGAGGACGTTTATGGATATCGCGAGGGTTACGGCGGGGAAGATTGGGATGTAGACGGCGGCCACTTACTTCTCATAACGAGATGTGTACAACATACGATCCCTCGAGAGAAGAGCCTCTCGACAGGCGTGATCATGTGAAGGGATTCGTCAAGTAGAGATTAGATACTATGTACGACTAAGTGCTATCTTTCATCAGGTGAGAGGGGTATCATAATGTGTCTCGAATGCATACGCAGAGAAAGGCGCAGGAGCATAATCCTGCTCCAGGTGGTGTTTTGAGAGAGGCAGATAAAAAGCAGTGCGTGTGAGAGGGGCGTGCCTTGAAAGAAGGGCGTCAGGATGAATGGGTATCGGCACCCAAAAATGCATTCATCCCCTGCAAAACGGGCTATAACCCATGATCGTGGGTCCAACCAAATCTCCGCACTCTCGACCCGTCAAACCTGCTGTCTCATGGCGAGACCGTAGACCGTCTCCAGATGATCAACGCCGCCACCGCCGCGCAGGCCGTGGCCCCCAGCGCGAGGTACAAACTCGTCCGATCGGGCGGCGGCTCCTCGCTCTTGGGGAAGGCAGTGCTGGGGTTCGTCGCCGCCTCAGCCAGGGCGACGAACAGCTCGCTGATGCTGTCCCAAGTTACGCTGACGTGCAGCGGAGAGCTCATGTTGAGGCCGGACGTGTACGCGTCGGGCTGCAGCTCGCTACGCTGCGTCGTCTTGTCCTTGTCGGCCTTGAGCGCCGTGTAGATCGACGGCAGGCCGTCCAGCTGCGGGACGCGCGCGCGCAGGTCCACGATGTGCGAGAACGAGTCCGGGTCTGACGAGTCGTACGCGTAGCAGATGAGGTCGCAGGCGTCGAGCTTTGCCCGGTTCTCCAGGATCGCCGGCTCCAGCTCCCCGAGCTCCTCCAGGATCAAGTAGCACTGCTTGCCGCCGTGGAGCTCGACGCTGTTGACAGCCCTGCGCGGGCGGATGGTGGGGCGGTGGAGAGGATCGAAGGGTCTGTTGAGGAAGGCATCGAGAAGCGACGACTTGCCTGCACCGGCTGCTCCGAGGATGTAGCAAAGCACCACGTTTCGTTCCACTCTGCCGGGTCTCCGCCGCCTTTTACGGGGCTTCGTTATCTTGAGTGCCGCTGTGATGGGGTCTTTGAGATTGGGTGGCTCGAATCCTAGGTAGGCAAGGTACTCGATCGTCGTCCTCGGCTCGAGGAATGTGGTCATACTCCACTGTGCGAGCCAACCCTGGAGTGTAACATGGCCGGCTTCGTTACGGACGGTAGAAGAGGGGAAGGAGTTATCTATCCATGATGTTGGGATGCCCGGAGTTGGGGCAAACAGCGCTGCGAGCTCTTCATCATTTAATCCTCCATCATTGTCCTTGTCAAAGAGCAGGAAAAGATCGACAAAGAAGCGGTATCCGGCAGGGCTGAGCTCGGCAGAGGAGAACTCGGGCACGTCAAACTTAGGGTGAAGGAAGCTATCCTCCAGGCTCAAGCTATCGGTATAGTTGTACTTCCGCAGAATGATCCAGATTGTTTCGTGGCGGCCCTTCTCGGCATATAGCTTGTTCAGCTGCAGGAACCCCTGCAGGTCAAGGCCCTTGTCAATGTCTGTCCCAGGTGATGCCTTGCCAATGGTCAATTTGATGTTGTCCAGATCGTCCTGCGTCAGTGACTTGTCGAAGGACTTTGACTGGAACTCATGCAGCTCCTTATCATTGAGATATCCATCCTGGTCCTTGTCGCAGAGATAGAATATCCTCTTGAGCGCCTCTACGCAGGCCGGCTTCAGGTTTCCTTCCTTGTAGTCGAATAGCGGTGCTATGGGGTGTGTGACAGCCTTCTGGCAAAGGAAGAAAACCTCGTTGACGTTGCGATGCTCGCGGGCACTGGTGCGGATGCAGGAATCGATCTCGCGGAACTCGGCCATGACGGGGAGCATCTCCTCCTCGACGACCTGGGCTGTGTTCCCATCTCCTGTCAGGTCGGCCTTGTTGGCGCAGAGGACGACTGGGACGTTCACGCCGAGGGAGCGGAAGTAGGGCATCCAGAAGAGGGCGACGCGCTCATAGCTGTAGTGGTCGGAGTAGACGAGCAGGATGACATTGCACTTTCGGATCTCCTTGCGGAGGGTTGTGCGGTCCTGGGGGCGGGCAGAGGTGTCGACGATGGTGGTGGTAACATTTTCGGGGGTGCCGATGCTGGGCGGGATGGTGATCTGGGGTAGGACGGGCTGGATCTTGTTGGTGATGAAGACGTCCTTGACCAGCGAGGCGATGAGGCTGGACTTGCCGGTGCCCTCGTCTCCACAGACGCAGACGCGCACTTGTTGATGTTTGACAGCGGTCAGCGCACCAGAGAACAGCGACATAATGACGATGACAACGGCGGTGGCATCGCTGTGATTGCGGCGGTCTGGCAGTTCATACCTGTGGTCATGGTTGTTGCAGCGACAGCCGACGGGAGCCGCAACCAGAATGGGCCAGCTAAGGGAGGGAAGCAGCAGTCAGGTCAGGCAGCTCCGGAACAGCGAACGGGAGCGGCGAGCTGTCTAGGCCATGACATCAGACACCAAGGAAAGTGGCTGCCGCGGGAGCAAACTTTGTGACGGCCCACCGGCGGAGGAGGACTCGGCGTTGCGCAGCGAAGACAAGCTGTGTGGCCGGCGGGAAGAAAGGCGGAGACAATGGAAGCGAGGCTCGTCAGTTGATCAGGGACCGAGGTAGGCAGACCACTAAGGTAAAACTACCTACGCGGTCGGTAGGCACATCTGGGTCGGTAGGTAATGCTGAAGAAGAGGTCTCTCCTCTCTGGTCTCTGTCTCTGGCCTGTCTCTGGCTCAAATCGGCAACCCGCCTTGCCCCGTTTGATCCAGCGCTGGGGCCGGGCGGTTTTTCCGACAGACCAACAACCCCAAAAAGTACCATCCCTTGCACCTTAGCGAGGGCTTCCTTGCAATACCGCACGACTGGCCACTGAGAGCCGTCCCATTAGGTCTGTTCAGGCAGGTAACAAACCCCACCGGAGCTCGCTCGTCTCTGTTGTCTTCACAGTTGCTGATAATGATGAGAAGCTGTCGTGTTGCTGTTCAGTACAAGAGCTCGGACATGAGATTGAAAGAGACAGTCAGACGGAAGACCCATCATAGAAATCCACAGACACACTATATTTCGTCATATCTTCGCCGGTCGCTTGCAAGGTATTGCTACAGCTAGATCTTCAGCCTATATCATACGACGATGCACACGATTCAACGTCTGTTCTGTCCTCGAGTTATGGCTGTTTTATTCCCCCAATGTCCCGGCCTTCAGCTGAGGGAGACTGGGAAGACAATGGAGCCAGTCATCCTGGTCTTGAGAAACAGTAGTTAAAGACCACTATAAGCATGCTCTTGAGTCTTATTAGACCCTCAATATAGCAGTTCTTTAGGTGATTGTCTTTTAGAGAGGCGCATATGATCCCCTCAATCCCACCACCGATTCGGTCTCCATCTTACCCCACACTTATCTGGAACCGGGGGCATGGCATCCCCCCTCTTCTCGGTTTAAGGCGACCGACACCTCCTCCCGATGCTCCCAGACCCCTGCGCCGGTCGCTGTCCGTCCATTAATTGATCGCATGAGCCTTTAATCGCTAGCCCTTCTGTACCACGTACCACGTTGCTGTCAACCAACGTCGATCCCCTCACTTCGTTGTGCTCTTTGTGACCACCGGCTCCCAAGTTCTCTCAAGCTGTACATACGACTCCTTCTCGCTGCGCAGCCTATCACTCTACTGTCGTCTGCTCGTACCAAACCTGTCTGAGTATACGGCGTGTCGCTGCTGCCGCGGCCCTTGAGCTGGACGGCCGATCACCTGCGCCAAGCAGAGCGCCCACATCACCCACATCACCCACGCCTATCTGCCGCCATTCGAGAACGCCATGTTGTAAGAGACCCCCCCTCCCCTGACGCAGCTACAGCGCATTGCAGACAGACAGGTTTCCCTCTGCTCGACACGCCAGCATGCTAACACTTCTATCTCCAATCTGGCAGTGTCCTTCCGCCCCCGCCACGGTACCCGACCCAGGCGGCATACAATGCCGCCATGGTGGGCCACCAGGTGCCCATGATCGAGACCAACAACATCCTCTCGAACCCTGAGGACCAGTTCTTGGTCGGCGAGGGTGAGTCCCTATACCCCGCGCGTTGCTTGAGCCGTCCACCCCAGGTTGCGCCAGGCTGCCGTCGCGCTCCCACACAAGTACAGGGAAAGCAGGATGAAGCAGAGAGTTTAGGATGATAGAGATGAAAGCATTGAAGAACATAGCTAAGCTTACTGATCTTCTCTGCAGGCACCTACGTTCTGAAGGAAGACCTCCACCTAGCGACCCCCCCGCCACATCCCTCCGAGGCCCCCGTCGTCAACCCGAACCCCCTCTCCACGGCCCCGCAGCCGGCCACAGCCGGCACAAAGATCTCGCTGCTCAACCTCGACGTGCGGCAGCTGCCTCTACTTTACCGTGGCCTCTCCGCCTCCAGCCTGATGTCATCGGGCGGCATTCCCCCGAGCAGCATCCAGGAGCACCCCAACGAGAGCGAGTTCTCCTCCGACCCGGCCTTCAGCACCGGCAGCGACGCCGGTCTGCGCGCCTCCAGCGACGCGGCTCTGGCCTCGGGTGTGTCCATCGGGTCCTCGGCCCCTGTCTTCGGCGAGGGCAATGCGGCGCTGCAAGGGTCGGGAGGAGGCGGCGGGGGGCTGTCGTCCAAGGACGCGGGCAAGCGGCGCAAGCCCAAGAACAACATGACCAAGAGCAACTCATCCTTCATCAGCCGGGTCATTGTGCACGAGACGCTGAGCAGGCGGCTGCAGGACCGGCCGAACGACGGGCTGTATGCGTTTGCGAACATCAATCGCGCGTTCCAGTGGCTGGATATGTCGTCGCCCAACAAGGTGGGTTACGAAGCGCGGAGGCGCACTGGTGCATATCAAGCTTGGGGTGTTGAGCCGCTAATGTTATGGCCATAGGCGGATTACCTGACGAAAGTGCTGTTTACGAAGGCGCATTGCCTGTGCCACGACGTCAATCCGATTACAAAAAGCACACAACATGTAGATGTCATTATGGGTTTCTCAACAGGTGAGATCATCTGGTGGGAGCCCATTTCACAACGCTACACGCGGCTGAATAAGAACGTAAGGGCCCTGAGGAAATATCAGTGTCGCATGATGTGGCAGTTGACTGAGTCCTGACGCCTTGTAGGGCATCATAAACGGTACGCCAGTGTCGGAGATCAAATGGATACCTGGCTCGGAAAACCTGTTCCTCGCCGCGCATATGGATGGCTCTCTGGTCGTGTACGACAAGGAGAAGGAGGACACGGCCTTTGCGCCGGCGGATGAGCACTCCAAGGAGAATGGTGACGGCGACGACCCATTTGCGGACGCCAACGGGGCGAACGGCTCGCAGAACCGTATACAGATCAATAAGTCGGTCCACTCAAAGAACCAGAAGTTCAACCCGGTCGCGGCGTGGAAGCTGTCGAACCAGCGCATCAATGCCTTTGCTTTCTCGCCTGACAACCGGCATCTAGCCGTGGTCTCGGAAGACGGCTCGCTACGGATAATCGACTACCTCAAAGAAGAGTAAGCCTCCTTATAGCTGCTATGCCGAGGTTGAGGTTTTCTGTAACGCTCTTGCTGACATTTCGTACAGGCTTTTGGATCACTTCTACTCGTATTACGGCGGCCTGATATGTGTCACCTGGTCTCCGGATGGCAAGTACGTCCTGACAGGTGGCCAGGACGACCTCATCTCGATCTGGTGCGTGCCTGAGTCGGCCCTAGTGGCGCGGTGCCAGGGCCACCACTCCTGGGTGACCTCCGTGGCCTTCGACCCCTGGCGATGCGACGACAAGAACTACCGATTCGGCAGCGTCGGCGAGGACTGCCGACTGTGCCTGTGGGATTTCAACGTCGGCATGCTTCACCGGCCGAAAGCGGTAAGTCTACTACTCTCCATTTCGTCCTCCATAGGGAGAGATGAGCTCACGCTTGACCAGGCATCGGTTCGGCACCGCGGCTCGACCTCTTCGCGGTTCGCCTCGCCGCTCCACCGGGCCGAGACGCAAGGCACCTCCACCTCCGCCAGCCGCATCCGGTCCAACTCAACCGTGTCAGCCGACGGCGACGCGGAGGAGAACGGAGGCCCTCACCCGGTGGTGCCCCGGTCCGGCGTGGCCATACTGCCACCCGTCCTGACTAAGGTGGTGGATGCGGACCCGCTGTGCTGGCTGGGCTTCACGGAGGAGTCCATTATGACGAGCTGCAAATCTGGTGAGTACCCACTGTCTATTGGCAGACAGCCTGCCCACCCCCCCCTCTGGAAGAAGAGGCGCTGACGCCGCGATGAGAAGGGCACATCCGGACGTGGAACAGGCCAACAGACTCCCCAGCACAGACCGGAGACGATTCATGATGACCGATGGAGATGACTGGGTGACGAGAGAAGATGGATCTGTTGGGGACCTTGTACATGGAGTGGAATGGGCTTGCATGCACCGTTTGTATGCAACGTTTTCTTTTTTGAGTACTGACAGCGATACGATACCACGAAGTCGCCTCGTCAGGAGTAAAAGGTAGTTGGCAAGTCGACTGTACATCCTGCATCCATCCACACGTACCTCGCTCGAGGCCCCCGCTGTGACAAGCGTGCGTGTCAGTTCGCTACGTGCCGGCGAGATATCTCCTAGCCAGTCCTGGGCAAGGCACAGGGGAGATACCGGGCCCCCTTACATATTAAGGTGCTGACTAACTGCCGCCGGACTGTCCTGAGGTGGGCACCATCAATGCATCCGGTGGAGATATCTCACGATATCTGAAGAGGGCTCCACCACTTCAACAAGTTTCAAGACGTGCAGAGGATGGATCCCGGCTGGGCTGTGGCCAACTGTTATCCACCTCAGGCTGGACTCTGGAGTCCTGCCGGCTGGATCCGGGACGAGGAACCGGCCCTTTTATGGGAGAGGCTGGGAATATTTTTTCTCTCTTGCAAACCAGATTGAGGCTCAATACCCAAAATGCCTCCCGGTGAGTCAAGGCTAGAGGGAGAGAGGGGCGACGGGGCGCATACGTTTGAACAGACCGTCACAGACGGCAGGACGGGTACACACCATCACTCCTGTCCCACCGCGCAGACAGTGGAGCCCGCCCTTTGTCTTTTGTCTTTTTTTATAGAACAAGAAAGTGGATTTCGTTACGGGTGCAAGACGGAATTTCCTGAATAGGCTCGCCGCGTCTCTGACGGCTGTGACGACGGGGCTTTTGCAGGACTCTCGTCGGGACATGCTGCAGCCGGCGCACCAACCAGATCAAACACGTGGGGGTGCTCAGGGTCTGAGATGTCGTGCCTGCGAGATCCGCTCCCCTGCGTATCGTATCGGTGAATCACCGTCGTGCCAGACAGGTCAGACCGCGTTGAGTGGCTGATGAGTCTGGCGAGAACCTGCTTGCCTGGCAGCCTGGCAGCCTGGCAAACCTGTAAGGGTGGACGGCCGCTTTATCGGGCGAGCCGCCGAAACGCCTATCAAGTGGAGCCCGCTTGGGAGGAGAGAGATATCCGCAAAAGGCTTTTTGCTCGCTCTTTCTCCTGGCCTTACCCTTGCCCACACCTGTCTCAAAACTTTTTTTGCTGCCCGATCCAGAGCCGCTGATGCAAGTGGCAGGCCTGCCGTTAGGGGGGGAATCGAGCGCGACCCGATCTCAGCTCAGCGAGCGACCCAGGAACTGGCGCGGATAAAAGCCACAGTGGACCCGGCGCCGCGGGACTACTGCAGACGGCGGTGATACCGCTGCTGCACGTTCCCATGGTGCAGCTCTGGTTATCTACAAGTCAGTATTTAACCGGCGATCCCTTATCTCGTCGTGCAGCCTATACGCGGGCCACACAGGTTCGACAGGAACTTGCAGGCCGTCAGCGCAGTCCGAAGATCTATCTGTCGTTACACGCGATATGCGGGTGCAGGTATGATGGTGGCCGAGATCCGAGTCGCAAGGGACGTGGCGTCATTCAGAACGCCATTCAGGGTCGGAGGCTCCCTCCGGCATGTCAGCATCGAGGAAATCTTCGCTTCTGCAGCCGTGACGACGACTGGGTGGCGATATATGCCCGTCGGGAATAAGGTCCAGTTTAGTGTGGCTGGCCTATCTAAAGATCACTGTGTATGCCATGTACAAGACACTCCGTGTAGTGTAGGTGTAATGTACTGTAAGGCTGAGCGATCTCGGCCGAGGCGCTCCTTGAACGGCCCTGATGGCCAAGGATCTTGAGAAGCGTGTGGCATCCTCTGCATCTGTTGATCTTGTGTTGGGCCCTTTGATGAAACTGCAGTCTGCGCGCGCCATTGGGAAACGGGCCGTCTTTTAGAACTCTCTCGGCCGCGGGTCCTCAACTCCACTAGCAGGCGGCGACGGGTGGTGTAAATAAGAACCCACCAGCAATGCCGTCGTTAGTCCAGCCGAATAAACCCATCTCAGCGGGAGCGTCCGGACTAGCAGCAGCAGCACTTCTTCACTTGAAATAGCGGTGACACGTCGCCTTCAAGAGGCCCCTGGCAAGGCCTGAATCAAGGCTGTTCTGGTTCACCATCCATCCATCTTCCTCGCTTCCTTCGCGGCCACCGATGCTCGGAGCCACGACCGGAATAATGTCGCGGCTGGCACGTGTGAGCTCCGTGCACACAGCTGTGATCACAGGCTCCGGGCGAATCGGATCGAGAGAGACGGCCCTCGGCAGACGGCACCCCCTCTGAGGCCGAGGATTAGCCACGGTGCCACGGCCGGTTCCCGGCTGGCGGCTGCGGCTTCTCGGTTGACAGGAGGTTCCTGGTACATGCCCGCCACTTTCTGGGTGCTTCTTTCCGGCTCTCCCATGCGCATCACTGTCAGAAGCATCATATGAAAGGGGTATCAAGACGGTATCGTGCAAATTGTCTTGTGGTCGGCGGCCATTCAACCGAGGAACCGGAGCGTCGGAGTTCGGAGATGAGCCGGCGGGCACGACGGCTGGGCTGGCCGCCCTGCAATCCTCATGTGCACGGCACCTGTCACCTATGCGGTGCAAGGCGGTGTGTACGTGGGTGGCATCATTTCCGAGCCCAGAAGGTGATTTCCGCCGTGCACCGTCGGAGTGTATGGTGTACCTGCTGAAGTACCTGGGTACTCAGGTATCCCGGGGCTGCGCACCCTCGCTAACTTTGACGAGCTTCGCCCATGTTGCTGCTGCGGTTTCGACACCTACTTTACGATAGAGAATCGCATGTGCCGTCATAAGATGCACCATCTCTGATGGACGTGCAGGGCATTCTAGGCGGGGAAGGCCTTTGGAGGGGCCGGAATGACTTAATAGGGAACCCAGGATGCACTGATCAGCCCACTAGATCGAGCCTGGGATCGCCCGGAAACCCATAGCATGATCGCGGACTCCAGACACGGCAGAGTTGTCGAGTCCCCAGGATGACCTCCCAGTGTCAGTCTATGGCGACCTGGCGTCACTGCACTGAGGACAATCAGATGTTCCACGGCAGATCGGCTGACCCCCTCTTCTTGACGAGACAGTTCAGAGACACGATGCCCGCGTGTCAAATCCCACTTGCGCGCAGCCACGACAGCCGCGCAAGCCATCGTGGGCTGGTGAGTCGTGGCTCCCTCCGGATTCTCTGGGAGGCAGAGCTGCCTAGTGACAACACAGGACCAATTCCAATGAATAATGCATAGCATCATCGCGGGACCGCCGGCCAGCCTTGATTGCGCGTTGTCCGTATTCCGTTGGACATGAAAGGCTGGAGCACGTCGTCAAGCTTCGTAAGCGGCCCTCGCTTCACACCCAGACGCCTCAGGCGCGGGTACTCGTGAAGCAGTCATCTCCCGGCTAGGAAGGAAGGCTGATGAGGCGGCCAAACCATGTCGACAACATGTCCTATCTACCAACCACTTCACGTGTCAAGTCCGGCAGGCAGCCCTGAACAGGGAGCCACGGGACCGTCCTCGAGTAGGTTACTCGTGGTCAGTAAGCGGAGAGCAACGCTCGGTTGATAATCTTTTACGCGGTTCTATCTTCGCGTAAGGGTGTATTGTCGCGGCTGAAGCAGGGTTACGAAAGCAGACGACACCAGAGACACGGAGCTGGTGGCCGTTTGCAAGGCTTGACACTTGACCCTACGGCGGTGGTAGAGGGGTCTACAGTACAATGCTCCGTATGTACACCATAGTGACTGTGTCCTTAAGGATTACACGCACGGGGTTCTGGAACCGTGTAACCCGGGAGGTACCTTCGTACCCAAGTTATTAGTAGAAAGTTGAAAGTAGAAAGTGATGGGCAAAAACCCCACGCCCGGTTCCACTTTTTCGCTTCTGCTTTTTCCCGATTGTTCCCTTTCACATTCCCCATCATCCAGATTTGTACCGAAGACATCATCCACCCGATCCAGATCATGCTTCCGTCCAGGTCCGCTATCGCACGACTCAAGCTGGCTGACACCGGCGCCCGGCGCCCTGGGTGCTCCACCAATGAGGTACCCGCCAGGAAAATCTTCCTCTCCATTGCGCCATTCCTCTGTGCCTCCCGCCGACCAGCCTGAGCGCATTATTGTCAGGACCCTCTGCAACAGGCTTAGTCTGGCCGGGCCCTCAAGCCTTGGTTCCACGAGCAGCGCCGCCGCCAGCACATGCATGGCAACGACTTGCATGTGCGGCCCCTCCACCCACCGCGGTGGGCTGAAGACGGTGATGCCGTCCACCCCCGAAACGGCGCCGCCCACCTTCCACGTCTCCCAGGCTCCCAGGCCCAGACACGAGCTGCTTGCTGACCTCCGTGCCACTGTCTTACAGACCCCAGCAGATAACCGCTTAGCTTAGTTGTATGCAGTACTTCTGGTCTACCTACTCTTCCCTTTTGTTCTTGCGCCCCTGGACGATCAGTCTGCCTTCTTGACTCTGCCTGTTCCCTGATTGCTGGCTGACCTTCCCTCCTCTTCCTGTGCCTCACGCTGTTTTATATCCTGTGTTGCAGAAAAGGATCAGCTCTATATCGTCCGTGTCTATCTCATCATCCATTTTTGTCAAGCGCTTTCGCCTTCTCTCCTCTACTTACATCGATCGCCTGGACAAAAGGAACTCTTTTCCGTGGTCACGGCCAGTACCATTACTCTACTTCGCCCCACGGTCTATGGTACCCACAGCCAAACAGGAACAGCGGCAGTACATGGGCGAATTGTAGAAGTCACTTAAACCACCCACCCGACGCTTCTATTCCTCTCCGTCCGCCCGTCCCTTCTTCTCCCAGACAATCCTTCTCCCAGGAAAGGAGACCAGAAATGCCTTCATTCAACCCCTTAACTAATATAACCGGACGCAATGCCTACACACTGTTCGAGATCCGGTAAGTCTCGCATTCTTCCGTCCCGTCCCGTCTGCGGTACCTTTGCGACTAACGTGGGGTTACAGCCTGGACAATGATTTCATTGTCTTCCGCGGAAACGAGCATGAGTCCTCCGGCCAGCTGTTGAAGGGAGTGGTGGTTCTATGTCTGCCCGCGCCCCTGAGAGTGGACGATGTGCATCTCAGGTTGACGGGCATCGAGCGGTTAGCGTAAGATTCTTCCCGCAAGTTCTGCGATCTAAGGGTTGTCTTACAATGCTGACAGGATGATCGGACACAGGTGGACCGACTCGAAAGTGACCCCGACCGGCATGTCGAACCAGAAAGTTGACAAGACGTCGACGATATTTACGCACAGATGGGAGCCGTTTGTTGGTGGCACCGCCGGCCGGAGCGTCACACTGGACAAAGGCAACTATGAGTGGCCGTTCGAGCTGATGCTTCCGGGAGACACGTGCGAAAGTGTCGAGGGCATGCACGAGGCAACTATAATGTACAGTCTGAAGGCGACCGTCGCACGGGGAAAGTTGGCGTATGACCTGCACGCGAAGAAGAGGTTGCGAATCATCCGGACATTGGAGTCGTCCGCCCTCGAATTTCTGCACGCAATGAGCGTGGAAAATATTTGGCCAAACAAGGTTGAATACTCCATCGTGGTTCCGCAGAAGGCGATCGTGTTCGGCAGCGCAATTCCGTTGGAGACGAGGTTTACGCCACTTCTGAAGGGGCTCGAGATCGGCGATATCACCTGCAAGCTTGTGGAGGTGCATGAGCTTATTTTACAAACATTCAACGGGCACAGCATTAGGGAGCACAAAAAAGAGCGGGATGTTGCCAGCTGGACGCTGTCAGTAAACCGAGAAGAGCATTGGCAGGATATGATCGAAGACACCGGTCAGGAAGGATGGGTTCTGAACACGCACCTGGATCTTCCCAGGAAACTGGGAAAGTGCATGCAGGACGTCAATGTTCACGGCATCAAGATCCGGCACAAGCTGAAGATGGTTGTGGCTCTGAAGAATCCTGATGGGCATGTCTCTGAGGTGAGTAACTGACCCGTGGCTGACGTTTGCTTGTGTTATGACAGCCAGCTAACGACGAACGATTTCAGCTCCGTGCGACTCTGCCACTGACAATTTTCATCTCGCCCAACATGCCGTTGGACGAGGACGGTAACCTTGTCCGGCAGACACCTCACGGGAGTGGTTCAGAACCGGAGACCACGAGCATTGCCCCGCCGGGCTATGGCGAGCATGTACTGGATCAGCTTTACGACGAAGTTGACCTCACTGGGCTGCAGACCCCAGGCATTCAATCTGGAATGAACAGTCCGTTCTACGGCCATTCCCGCGCAGGATCTACAGAGAACCTGGCCGCGATGATGACAAGCCTGCCTGTGCCTCCAGCGGCCCTCACATCCCGACTTCAGGACATGACTCTGGACGCCTCATCCAGGAATCAGTCCAGCAGTTCGTTGTCTCCGGGCTCTGGAACGACGACTCCTTATGGGCCTCCTCCACCACTGGAAAGCAGCCACACAAGCCCGCCGCAGTCAGCACCACAGTCAGCGCCGCTGTCGCGGTCGAATAGTGGGGAGCATTCGGGCCACCATACGCCGGAGCACATCGACTACCCCGAGCTCTCTGAGCTGAGCAAGGTTCCCAGCTATGCGACGGCCGTCAAGACACCGGCGCGCCCGCTGAGCATGGCCGATACCGCTGCATTACCGGACTACGAGTCAGCCGTTAGCGCTCCCGGTTCACCGCATGCGTACGACACTCCGGTAGCCAACCCTCTGGAATCGATACGCGAATCCACCGCCGAGACACATTCGCGACCGCATCGGCCCAGTCTCGGTCGGCGTCAAACCTCGCTAGGCATTTCGTCGCTTATGCACCATCACGCGAGTCCTGGCGACACGGACGAGCGAAGGCGATTGCACATAATCCAAGCGAGGGAGCGGGTCATCTGATCTGCTGCAGCTTTCGTCTGATGGTTACTTGGCCTCATCCCAACTTCTATCGGATTTCACATGGTTAATGGCGTTTATGGATAGAGATGTTACAACTTGTCATACTTTGGATTGGAGTCGATACGGCCTTGGATAGGAGACGGCAATATTTGTATAGACGCCCCAGGCTGGGCACGGCGTTTGGAAGACGGGCATTTAATCCATGAGCAAGCACGGAGGGGCGGCACTTGTATAATTTCTTCACGATATACCCAAATACTCGGCATAACACGCCTGCAACAATGAGATCTTGTGTCATAGTACATCGGCACAACGCTTCATGGGCTTCGTCTCCAGTGCTCGTGCAAAACCCCTGTTAGTAGTGCTGGAACGTCCTACCGTGTCTTCCTGTCCCTCCTGTCAATGTTACGCCATGCTGCCGAGAGTGTTACCTACCACCGTAGTCGCTTGCCAGGGATGTGACGCGGCAGCAAGGACAAGGTTTATCGCTCGTCTCATCTGAACCTCCAAGGAGCTGTCGCTGTGCAGTGCGGCGAAGAGACCCATGGACGTTGTCAAAGCCTGGACCCTGTATATCTCGCAAACCGCCAGATCTGTGGGAACATTGGAGCAACTGCCGGACCAGGATAATGCCTTAAAGGTTGGCCACTGGTAGAGCAAATTGTCGTGAGGGAGGGTCAGGCGCCGCATACAAGACTTCTTCTTTCATCCCCAACGGGAGAGAACTAATTAGGGTGGGCGCCAACAAATGGACGAGTGACGCTATCTGCACCGCTCTCTTCAACGATCCACGAAGTAGGGGCCCAAAACCGCCGACGAACTGACGTCATTATTGAGAAGCTCATCGTAGCTTTGCGACTTGGAACGAATGAGCTTCAGATAGGGTGGGCGCACCAGACTCTGCAACGACGCCACGGAGGCCGGAGGGTGCCATGCATGTTCGACGACGATGCCGAATGCTGTACAGCCACATTCATCCCCACAGAGCAATTTGCTATGACCTGATTGACAGGCGGGGGCATCGTCTGGTACACTTTGGTACGCCTTCTTTTGCATGTTACCTGAAGTATTGGAGCGAGCAACAGTATGATCAGACGCTCGGGCAAGCCGCGAGGGAGTTATCCGATCAAACGTCTGCGATGGCTCCATCATGCTCGTAACACGTAGTGTATGTAGGTAGGCGGTAGGGACGCTACCTATGTAGGTGTTCAGCTGCTCAGGGTACTTTAGGTATGTTTGGGCAAATGCCAGATGCTCAACAGGGAAAGAGCAGCCCATTGATCTCCGCAGGGATTTCCCGATCTCCACCACCCCCCGAGCACCCGGACACCATCACCTTCTTGGCGCCATCAACGTCACTCCTCCCACACCGTCCTCTCTCTCCTGTTTCCTGCAAGCTCCCTTTAGCTATTTGGCACCTCGAGAGCGCGCACAGCGAGCTTCCTTTTTTGCCCATTGATTTATCTATCGGCTCGCCCTCAGCACCGCTTCATGTAACCGCAGACGTGTGAAGCTCCCTACATTGCTACATTCCTATATAGTATTTTTATTTGCTCTCTTCCCACCTTGCACGGCGCCCAGCTCTCCTCCGTTGTGGCTGGTATAATCACGCAATAATAGCCGAGCTCTCTTTCCTGACTCCGCGCCGCAAGAGCCGACGCCATGTCCGGAGACACAACCGAGATGCCCTTGCGGCACGCTACCAATTCCAGCATCCTGAGCGACGACGCTGTGCCCGAAACAGACCCTAGCAGCGTATGTTGAACCGTCCTTCCGCAACATGGCACCCCATGGCACTGCTGACAGCCGGCATCGCTTAGACCGCCGGCCTGCTCGCCGAGAGACTGCAGGCATGGAAACACGCCGTGGGCTACCTCGAGGAATACGTCGGTGCGGTGGAGAAGATCCACAAGGAACAGGCAAAGGAGTATGAGAAGGTCCTGAAGGTGAGAATGCCGCTTGTCCCGCGTGCGCACGGCAACCGTGCTGACCGGCGTGGATAGACCATCT
This sequence comes from Pleurostoma richardsiae, assembly GCA_030052745.1. Lineage (NCBI taxonomy): Eukaryota > Fungi > Ascomycota > Sordariomycetes > Calosphaeriales > Pleurostomataceae > Pleurostoma > Pleurostoma richardsiae. The sequence continues at coordinate 198,798 of JANBVO010000053.1, forward strand.
CCAAGCCTCTGCGAGAGGGACAGCACTTTGACCAGACCCTGGGCGGTGTCGCTGGCTTGTTTGAGAACATGCGCTCCAACACCCAGGCACTAGCGAATACCAATGCGGAGACGGAGAAGAGCATTAAGGGCTCGGTTCTCCCTATCCTGGACAGGCTGCATAAGGAGATCAAACACAAGGCCAAGGAGTTGCACCATGGCGCCGAGAAGGGCGCAAAGGAGGTGGAGAAGGCACGAAACACGACCCAGAAGCAAATCGAGCTCCTTGGCCAGCAGACGGCGTCTTTCGAATCTACTGGTGGGCGCATGACTGCCAATGATGATCCCTATGTTGTGCACCGCGGCGTGCTTCATCGGCTGAGCAAGCAAGTCCTTGAGGAGAACAACCATCGCAACGATCTCCTTGCGGTGCAAAATAACTTCCAGGAGTTTGAGGCCCATGTTATCCAGGTCATCCAGCAGGGAATGCAGGCCTTCAACCAGTTCGCCGGCGGTCAGGCCGAGAAGACGCGTGTGCTCTACTCCGACATGCTCGGTGCCGCACAGCGAATTCCGCCTGATTTTGAATGGAAGGGCTTCCTGACGCGCAACAGCGATGTCCTCATCAACCCCAATGATCCCCCGCGCTCTGTCGAGAGCATCACGTTCCCGAACCAGAATCATAGTGCGACGAAGGCTCTCATCGAGGGAAGCCTGGAGCGCAAGTCGCGGAATAAGCTGTCGTGGGGCTACCAGACAGGCTACTATGTCGTGACTCCGTCCAAGTTCTTGCACGAGTACAAGGACTCTGATAATGTGCGACATGACCCTAAGCCGGAACTGTCTATCTACCTGCCAGATGCTGTCATTGGCTCACCGAACGGCGACAAGTTCAACATCAAGGGAAAGGACAAGGCGAAATCAATCAGCAGCAAGCTCGCTGGCACCTCTGAGCTGTCATTCAAGGCTCACACGGCCGCCGATGCCGAACGCTGGTTCCAGGTCATTCGAAACGTTGCCGGAGCCACCGGCCCTGCGGCAGACACCAGCGCACCCACCTCTCCTCTTCAGGAGGGTGATAAACCTCTTATTAACGAGCCAGTCGAGCAAGGAAAGGTCTCTCCGGCTGCTGCCGCCAGTGGTGCTGGCGATCACAAGGCTCAAGAGGCAGGGATCACTGGTGGAGAAACCGTGGCTACTCCGACGGCGCTATCTCCAGTGGACGCCAAGGACCATGCTGCGCTGGCATCGGCAACTGCGCCCAAGTCCTAGAGAGTTTCTGCTTGTTTATCACCTGCTCTGGCCTGCCGTTCGCTGAGGTGGCCGATGATCGACCGCACATTTGAAGCTGTGGGAGAAGAATGATACGCTGAAGCTTAATGACGCATCTGAGAGGCTGACGGCTACGTGCTCTGGAGGATTGATTTTTCGGTCGACGGGAAGTTGTTTGGGCGCGACCCGGAGCAAAAGTGAGGCTCGCAAGTACGGCAGCCTGGGTCGCCTAAATCTGCCTCGTGAGGCTTTCCCCGGATCTGGCTTCCGCTGATACCCCTGTCCTTGTCCATGGCCGCTGTCTCGGATCAGGCACGAGTCCCGACTCCTCTTCCTGGGCCAGGGCAGCGAGTTCATCTCGTTCCTTTGTCTATTGCGTATCAGACATCATTCAGTTATCTCATATGCCTATACCTATTTTTGGATATTATCTATCCTTATCTGGCTGCGCGGAACATTGTATCATCATCAATCTGCCTTGTATGAGTTTCCGAAACTGACCGAATGCACGGTACAAACACCCTGTTGTGGTATGCAGGGCACCTACTGCCTAACTGATTGCTACCTGAAGGAACAGATGCCACCGAGCAGACCCGTCTGGAGGAATGCATCGCTTTCCCTCAGATGAGCGTTATGGCATTTACGCCCTCTTGTGAAGCTTTGTCGTGGATGTCTCCTTCGACTTGCAGCCAGACCGAAGCGCGGTGAGGCGGAGACGAAACTGAACCCTTATCGAATTGCGGTCCCTGGGAAGAGAGAGCGCAAGCGGCACGTTCGCCTCAAGCAACCCTTCTAGCTTCTGGCGCACGCATCGTCGGTCGGGGACGCCTTCTCTGAGACAAACGATTGCCGGGGCAATACACGGGCTGTCCCTACCCGTTCAGGAAATGGAACCCCGTTAAAAGCGCCGTCCTGCATTGCCCGCAAGCTAGCTGGGCGAGATGCACTCCCCCTTCGCTGGTGTCTGATGCTTTGTCATATATGCAGGAAACGGTCAACCTTCACCGGTGCGCGAATCAAGTCCAACCACACGTGAGCGAGGCAGACAGTTCGACATGCGGCCGTCCCTAATGGTATATGACTTGGCACACAGGGAGGGATCCGGACGACTAGGTGAACACACCGGTGATTATCGGAGACACCGCAATGGCCGTAAACGGTTCGTGGCGTCGCCTGCTGCTCAGCGATTCGCCAGCTACGGAACAGAGGGGACAAGATGCAGCTCATCAAGTGCAGTTACATGAGCTTGGGGGGAAACGGCGCCCGTTAAGTAGTGGGTGGACGGGCCGTCCTTCTCTTGGTTGCAGCCTTACCCTCATGGAATACCGCCCACACCCTCTTTTCCCCAGAACCACCCCACGACAATGTTGCGACGTCCCTGCTCATGGCTGACCCCCAGTAACCTGGTCAGAGCGACGAATTGACTCTGGCCGGGCTACAATGTATTGGTTATCCGTTACTGAAGCCGTGGAGCGACTGACCTTCCCAAGCGCAGTTTTATCTGCGTCAAATCGTCCGGGAAGGCTCTCGTCTCTGGGACATACGTGGCAAGCAGGCTGGCCGTTGCGTAGAGCCGGCCATGCCTTCCTTCCACGCCATTGGTCGCCTTGTCATCTTTTTAAGTACAGCAAAGCGCATCACCACCGGCATTGCCCCAGGATGATGGCGCCAATTACGCCTCGGAGGACGCCTTTAATGGCCTCTATTTAATACGAGTAAACTCTTCATATGCCAGCGGTTCTTGTCCGCAACCCTCACCTCCACCAGAGTCCAGCTTCTTGTTGTGTAAGTGCGCCAGTTGCCTCAGCCTTATGATCCGCCCTGTCGACAACAGCTAGCCCTCTACCCCAGAACCCTCCAACTCGAGGCTGGAAGATGACGAAAGAATGGGATCAGCATCAGCAACAGATAGTCCATTTGTACAAGGAGAAGAATTTGACGCTGCAGGAGGTGAGGCGGATCATGGAACAGGACTATGACTTCAAAGCCTCGTGAGCAGCCCTGAGTCCCGAATCGAGGCGTATTGCTCACGCACAATGTAGAATCCGCGCGTTCCGGTCGACGTTGCGCAGATGGAAGGTATCCAAATACAACCGTAGGATGTCGGCGACGACCATAGGAAGCCGTATTGAGCTCTCGACAGCGAATGAAGCAGAGAATGGCTTTGAACTCTCACCCACTGGCAGTGTTCTAGAAAGCCCAAGCTTCTCACACCCGCTTACGAGGTTCTATTCGGCGCCCAGCCTAGGTAGCATGCCCTCCACAGGGCTCATCAAGTGTGAAGAGTATGGCATCCTTTGGATCCTCCGATGCCTCTCATGGTTAGGTTCTCTCGCTGATGACATGCTTTGCGCTCAAGGCAATACTCCCCAGTCGGGTACAATCTTCATCAATCCCAGACGATATATCCAGCTTTTGGAGTCGAGCCCCATCATGCGACGGGGATACCGGGACTGAGAACTTCGAGCTTTGTGCCAGGCTATCTCGACAGTCCTTATGATGCCATAACAGAACATGCTGGCGAGGCAGAGGCGAGAACTTTGCTATTCGAGGCGATTCAACAAGGCGACACACAGATCTGTCGACAACTGCTGGATGCACATCCCAGCATAGTGAACGCCCGCGACGGACGGAAGTACACGCCTCTGCACGTCGCAGCTAGGCATGACAGACTTGATGTTGTGAAGCTGCTGCTCCAGAGCGGAGCCGATGTCGACGCCAGAGAATCGAGCGGCTGCACAGCAATGCATCTGGCAATGTCCTGGCCAGTCTGCCAGAAGTTGCTAGCTTGCAACGCAGATCCTGTTGCTGCGAACTACGTCGGTGATATCCCCCTTCATTCGGCTTTGAGACGAGAGACGTGGTGGTTGAATACGTCTCTGGTCGCCATGATCAGGGAGCTACTCAGCCCGACCACCGTGCACCGCGCAAACTGCCTGCCTGAGACACCGTTTCAGCTCATGCTTCGTGGATTCCCGCACCATTTCGACAGAGTCCAGGCAGACATCATCCAACAGTCGCTCGAACTGCACCAGCTGGCGCCTGATGCCTCCAACCCCTTTCCATTCATGATTAGGTCCTTCCTGAACTACGTCACAGACCCGCGGACGCTCGCAAGCCTCAAAAACCGCCGCGAGTCTCTGCAGGCGATCGGTCAATGCTTTCAGGCCTTCATAGACCACGGTGCCAACCTAGACGTCATCATCCGCGACAAGCCACTGCTGCACCACTTTCTCGCCGACGTGAGCCAACTCATCTCTTACGATTCCCTCTGGCCCTTCGTTCAGGATCTGACGCACCGGGCCAACCTTACCGCCCGAGACACATACGGTAACAACGCCCTGCATGCCATTCTCAGTTCGCCGCGGCCCGCGAGCAACAACGCTAGAGTACTCGAGAACATGCGCGCCGCTGTCATCAACCTCGTCCGGCGGACCTCCAAGCGGCACATAAACGACCGCGGCGCCAGCGGCCAGACCCCATTGCAGATGTACGTGAGCCGCTGGGCGGACGACGACAGGTTCTGGGATGGTGCGGCGAATCTCGTCGAGGCGGGCGCTGACACCAGCGAAGTGCCACACTCTCCTGAGTTCATGCACGGACCGCTGGCCTCGCGCCCGAGGGCCCACGGTGGCAGTGGCGTGCATGAGTACTGAGATCGGTCAGACCGGGGTGGCATATCAAGCACTGTGAGCAGTGACACGGACATCGCTACGTGCCGGCAGCGGGATCGTATCTCGTTAGCGAATATGTCTCGAGCCCGGGTACCGCACTGTGGAATCTGTGTGAGCCCTAAGGGGCTGATACTTTCCACATCGACCTTCAAGACCAGATGATCTGTGAGAAAGAGGTGAGGAGGGATCTCGCACTTCGTATGACGACACGATCCCGCGAGCAACAGGTAACAACAACAACAGAAGCACCTCCATAATATCTAACTCTTATTACTACTACCTCTCGGCAGTCTTTCGTCGACGGCCTCCCGTCTTTCTCTCTCCGGGTTTAGCAAGCAGGGCGATCAGCGGGAGCGAGCTGGGGAGAGTTGGAGTCTTCTCGATTTCCTCTTCCCTTCAGCTACGACCTCATGACTGGTGATTTTCCTTCTCTTTTTTACCACAGGGGAAGAGGGGCCGGATTCTCTTCAGGTTTCATCACGTCACGTCACGTCACGTCACGTCAGCTCTTGTTATGCTTGCGAGGTGAGGTAGGTTTTTGGGGCGTCAGGGAATAAGCCGATGACAGAAGGAACAGCTCACGAGGAAACGAACAGAACGGAACAACGAAAGAGAGTCGGAGTAACAGGACGGTATCTCTTCACGGGCTCAGCCGAGCTGAATCGGCTGGAGAAGAACGAGGCCAGCAAGCAACCCTTGCGGCTGATGCTGTGCGTGGTAGTAGGTTTTCCAACTATTTCGGCACCGTCATGAGGAAATGACCCAGGATAATCTATGCCTTGACGGCAATGCACGATACCATGAGTAGCAAGAAATTGAGCATTTCTGTTCTTCTCCTTTGAAAAGAACACCGCCTTATCTCGATGTGAATACGCATCTGCTTTCTTTCGCCTCTTGGCCAACCCGCAGACCCCTCCCCCTTCCCTTGCAGCCACGAAACCCAGCGTTTTCTAGACCTTGTAGAAGCAGAACCCGACGTAGAACCCCGCGGCCTCCATCTCCTCGGGCGAGACCAGCAGCGGGCCGCCGTGCCGCTCGCGCACGCCCATGCGCTCGCTCAACGGGCCCAGGACGCGGTCGTCCTTCTCCGTCTCCCAGATCTCCCGGAAGGGCTTGTGGTACTGCAGCTCGAGGTTGTAGTCCTCGGCCAGGGCGCGGAAGGCCTCCCAGGGGACGACGTACTCGGGCACCTCCTCGACGGCCTCGTGCAGGAAGAAGTTGTACTTCCACCCGAAGGGCGGCCGGAAGATGCCGTCGGCGGGTGTCTTGCCGGGGAACCGGACCCGGTAGATGTCGTTGCCCCACTCGGCCGTCTCCTCCGCCTCGCCCTCCTCCTTCTCCTCGCCCTCCTCCTCCCTCACCTCGCCGTCTTCCTCCTGCTTCTCCTCCTTCTCAGCTTCGCTGTCCTCCCCTCCGGCCGCCCCTTCCTTGGCGGCCTCCTTGGCCGCGTCGGCCTTCTTCTTCTCCGCCTTCTCCGCCATCCGCGCGTTGAACTCGGCGACCCTCTCGCCAATGACGTCCGAGTTGGGTATGGTGCCAATGAACCTCCCGCCCTTCTTGAGCGCCCCCGCCACGTTCCGCAGCATCTGCCGGGCCTTGGCCTCGCTCTCGAACGCGTAGTGCATGCAGAACATCATGCTGACGACGTCGAACCCGCGCTCGCCGCTGATGTTGGACTGCGTGAACCCCACCTGCCGCACCACCTCGATATCGCCGATCGACTCGGCGTAGCAGTCCTTGACGCACAGCCGCGCCTCGAAAAGCCGCGCCGGCGGCCTGCCCCCCCTGCCGCCCCGCCCGCCGTGGTGCCCGCCGCCCCGCTGCGCCATGCTGCGGTACCGCTCGCGCGCCTGCTCGATCGACACCTCGGCCGGGTCGAGCCCGACGTACAGCTGCACCGGCTGCGGCGCCTGCTGCCACTTGCCCAGGTCGCCGCCCTTGCCGCACCCGATGTCCAGCACCAGCAGCTCGGCGCCGCCGCCGCCGCCGGGCCCGTGGCGGAGGTGGTCCTCGTCCGGGGAGAACTTCTGGATGATGCAGCTCTTGACCCAGTTGTTGAAGCTGCGCAGGCCCTTGATCCGGCTGTCGGTCTTGCGCCAGTCGCGGCCGCGCTCGGGCACGGCGTTGTAGTGGGCCGTGACCACGTCGTTGATGGCGGCCCGCGCGGAGAAGGAGGCGCCGCCGGGGCCGCCGGGGCCGCCTTGTTGCTGCTGGAGGGCGCGCTCGCGCTCCGCGGCTCGCCGCCGGATGAGCTCCCGCTCGGAGTCGGAGATGCGCGCGCGCTGGCCGGGGCGCTTGAGCTTGCGGGGGGGCTCGGCGGAGGAGGGGGAGCGTGATCGGGCGCGGCGCTTTGCGGGCGCGAGGGACTTGGCGTCGTAGGGCTGGGGGAGCTCGTCGTTGTCCGCCATTTTTAGAGGAGAGTGGATTGGTGGGAATGGGGTGGTGGAAGAGGGATATGCTGAGATGGCGTTGTCCAGTCGGAACTCGTGAGAAGTGGAGTTATGTCCAGCTCTGGAGGGCCCGAAGTGGTGGATATCGTAGGGCTTGTAATCGTTCGCAGTCGAGGTTGCTGACCGTGGGTAGGGCGAGGCTGCAAAGGGAGGGGAGGGCAGGCGTCGACGAGAACCTGAGCTGAGTCGGACTCGGCTCTTGTAATGGCGCACGTCTGGCACAGCCTTTGCCTCTCCGCACGAGTATGAAGAAGAAAGGATTGTTGTTGTCAGTCGCCCATTGAAGAGGGAAGAGAGAGCAGAGAGGAGATGGCGACCTCTTCTTGCTCTGCTTGAGTGTGACTTGTATATGGAAGCGGAAGCTTTGGAGTATTAGGGTGCTACAGATATGGAGTGATGTGATGCTGCACTGCAAGAGAGCTTCGCAGGTCGCCGCAACGCTAAGTGAGAAGGGCAGGTACGTACCTTGGTGCCAGAGCTGGGAGACCCACCTTCGCAGCATTACGCGAGAGCCTTGCCGCCTTGCAGGGAGAGCAACGCAAGGACCACCACACCAAGGCGGTACTGTCAACTCTATTGAATCAGTGCTTCTTCTACGCAGCTCCAGCTTCGCCTTGGTAGAGTCTTCCGTTGCACCAGCAGCTTTACGAACAAACACACAGACAGCCCTTCTCCCGCCGTATCCCGATACAGGTCTCCCTTAACATTACTCTCACCCTCCTCTCCGTCTTTCTCTCGTCTCCCCCGAGCCACAACAGCCCAGCAGCGACCATGGGCTCAGATCCGCAATATGCGAAATGGCCCCTGCTGCCGCTCTCGCAACATGTCTTCACACTGACAAACCCCTACGCAACCCGGCCAGCCCAGCAGGCCGCCGTCAAGAGCCTTCAGGATGCCATCAACGAGCATAAGATGGCCCCGCTATACCGGTATCTCGCACACCCCATCGATGGGATCCTGAATGTCGTCGGCGAGGGTGGTGCGAGCGGGCCTGGCAAGCCTCTGAGCAGGAAGTCCAGCGCCGTGGGCATGATTGCTACCAAGAGCCCCACCGCCAGTATTGGCCTGCCATGGGACGAGGGCCTGTACCAGAAGCTGAAGGACGACAACGACAGCGAGCTGGAGGGCTACCAGAATGAGGAGGAAGAGGCTGTGGAGAAGGCGGGAGACACCGAGGTCATGGCCGCGAGAGGGAAGCGGGCTGAGTTCTGGGCACGCGTGGGCGACAAGGTATCGTAAATCTTGCATATTTCAGTTGTCTCTGTAGAGGGATACTCTGACACCACCCTTCTGCATAGGAGAAAGCCATCGCCGCCTACGAAGACGTTTTCGAGAAGACCGGCATCCTGGGCACCAAGATCGACCTCGTCCTCGCCATAGTCCGCATGGGCCTATTTTACGGTGATAAGCTCCTCGTAAAGAAGCATATCGAGCGGGCCAAGACGCTGGTCGAGAGCGGCGGTGACTGGGACCGGCGAAACCGTCTCAAGGCCTACGAGGGCCTCTACCTCCTGACAGTCCGGTCGTACAACCTCGCCGCGCCCCTGCTCCTCGACTCCCTGTCCACCTTCACCTCCTACGAGCTCTGCACCTACTCCAATCTCGTCGTCTACTCAGTGCTCGCCGGCTCCGTCAGCCTCAAGCGCGTCGACTTCAAGTCCAAGGTCGTCGACGCGCCCGAGATCAGGGCCATCCTCGGCGACGGCGAGGAGAAGCTCCTGGCGCTGACGGGCGCCATCTCCGCGGGGCCCGGCGCCGACGCCGGCGCCCAGGACGCGTCCTCGGCCCCGGCCGCCGCCAAGACGACGGTCGTCAACCTGACGACCCTGGGCAGCAGCGTGGACCAGCCCGAGGCCGAGATGGCGGTCGACTTCTCGCCGCTGGCGCAGCTGGTCAGCAGCCTGTACAGCGGCCGCTACAAGCTCTTCTTCCAGGCGCTCGCCTCCGTCGAGGAGCAGTTCCTCACCCAGGACCGCTACCTGCACGAGCACAAGAACTGGTTCATCCGCGAGATGCGCCTGCGCGCCTACCAGCAGCTGCTGCAGAGCTACCGCGTCGTCGGCCTCGAGAGCATGGCGAGCGATTTTGGCGTCACGGTGGACTTCCTGGACCGGTATGTGTTTCTTCCCCTTTCTGACCAGCCTTGCAGAAGCTTGAAAATAAGGGAGTAAATGCTGACGTTGTATTGAAAATATAGCGATCTTGCCAAGTTCATCGCCGGTGGCCGTATCCCCTGCACGATCGACCGCGTCTCCGGCAAGGGGGTCATCGAGACTAACCGGCCCGACGACAAGAACAAGCAGTACCAGGACGTCGTCCGCCAGGGCGACCAGCTCATCACCAAGCTGCAGAAGTACGGTCAGGCCGTGAGGCTCCGGGGCAGCGAGAGGGCATGATGGATCGTGTTTTTGCGTACGAGTCGATTCGTTCCCTGTCACACGCCGCGGCTCCGTGACGTTTCGGGGCTCCCATCAGAGGGAGGGCTATCTATGGCGGTTGGCGGCAACAAGACGTGTGCTAGTAGTATCTGTATGATATACCTAGGTACCTCCTACCTTAGACGAGAGTCGAATTGATGACCTACGGGGGCATTCAACAGGTGCTCTCGAGTGAGAATCGGGAAATTATTTGGAGCTTTTTTTCATTTTTTTTTTTCATTCTTCCTAATCCCTTTGTCGCCATGCCGCGGACTATTTGCTGCGCTTTTAAGTGTCATATTTGCCTCAAAGGCTTGACGCCGATAAAGTAAAGCACTTTTCCCTCTCCAGAGAACCAGCCCATAGGCGAGAAACCGAGCATCGAATCGAAAGCCAAACAGACGTCAGGGGTACTCACTCACAATCGCAATGGGACTCTAGCAGTCCGGTATAACGCAGCCCTTCCAGTCAATCCCAAGCTAGAGAACCTTTTTACCCTCTCATCTGTACTCCTCCATGAACTTCTTGTGAAAGTTGATGATCGAGCCCACCCACTCCGTGCCGGGAGGGAGGAACGTGGTCCGGAAGTGCAACGTGCCCTCCTTCTGGCCGAAGCCGTGCCCGGGGACGACGCAGACGCCCGTGGCCTCCAGCATCTTCATGCAGTAGAACTCGTCCGGGGTGCGGCCCTCCTTGGCGGCCTCCTTGGTGGCCCCGGGCGGGAGGCGGATGGTGGGGAACAAGTACATGGCGCCCTGGGGGTCCGCGCACTCGACACCCTCCATCTGGTCGAACGCCTTGTGCAGGGCCTCGGCGCGCTCCCGGAGCCCGTTGTAGATGCCGTCGTACTCCTGCCGGTAGAGCGGGTAGCTCGGCTCGCCCTCCTTGGGCGGGTTGACCATGAGCTCGACGAGGCACTGGCCGATGACGGGCGCGCACAGCGTGATGGACACGAACTTGTAGATCTCGGCCTGCACCTCCGGGTCGAAGCCCACCAGCTCGAAGTAGGCGCCGCGGTGCCCGCACTCGCCGACCATGCCCTTGCTGACGGAGTGCAGGCTCGCCAGCTCCACCAGGTCGTACTTGCCCGGCGCCTCCGCCTGCATCTTCCGCAGGACCTGCTTGAAGCTGTGGAACTTGCCGACGAAGACGTTGGTCTGGTAGACCTCGTCGGCCATGATGACGAGGCTCTCCTGCCGCGCGAACTCGATCACGGACCGGATGTCCTCCTCCGGCAGGGACGCGCCAGTGGGGTTTCCGGGGTTGATGATGACAATGGCGCGGACATCGACGCCCTGGTCCTTGGCCTTCTGGTGGGCGGACTTGATCTCTTCCAGAGAGGTGCCCCAGTTGTGGTGCTCGTTGAGATAGTACGGCACGGCCTTCGCGTCCAAGACCGAGAGCGAGGCGGTGTAGAGTGGGTATTGCGGGATAGGGATGAGGATGCCGGAGTCGGGGCCTGCACAGATGATGTGCAGCAGGATGTTCACGCCAGTGGAAGCTCCAGTTGTGAGATAGATATCGCCCTCGTGTGCCGGGAAGCCGTCTCGTCCTGGTAAAAGTCAGTCAGACGGCCGGGTGGCTGGTAAACACCGTAGTGACACTCACTCTCGAGAAAGTCCGCAACGGATTGCCTAATTGCCGGGACGCCGTTGCTTGCGCTATAAGCCCCAACCGACCCGACCTTGCTCAGCAGCCATTTGGCTCTTGCAATCACATCCGACTTATAACCCAGCTGTTCCAGGAGGATGTTCTCGTGCTCCAATAGTTTGGGGTTCTCGAGAAGGCTGAGCACTTGCCGGAAGAAGGTTATGGGCTTCTGGTCGAGCTGTTGCGGGTTGCCAATGTTGGCGGAAATGACATGCTCGAAGGGGAGGTCGGTGTCGCCCCGTGCGATCTTGGCCCGATACAGCTCCGACTTGATGGCTAGCTCGCCTCTCACTGCATATTTGGCGGCTTTAACGCGGGGGTTGATGTTGGTAATGTTCAACCTGCGGGACGAAGTAGACGACATTGTGCGGGCGCGGGGCAGTCGAGCTTGCCAGAGGTGGTTGTCAAGGCGTCGTTGAAACCTCGGCGGGGCAGTTGTGAAGAGAGATGTTGGTGGGGTAGAGAGGGCGTTGCTGTCTGCACGGAGTAAATAAGTTCAAGTTAGAATGACTCAATTCTCGAGAATACTAGAAAAGCAACGGCGCAACGACAGAGCTATATAGCAAGAGAGGAGACAGAGGGGACAGGGTCCTGACTTCAAGACAAATGAGGGAATTAACAGGCCAAGCAGAGTCGAATGTTTGCGTCTTTGACTTCTGCCCGGAGGATGCGACGTACAGACAGGGCGGGTGTGCTGTTTGCCAATGCGGAGCGGATCACGAGTGTAGAGGTTGTGTAAGGGAAAATCAGCGCATTTCCCCGTCCAGTCTGATGCTAGCTGGGTGTAGAGGAGGGTAGAGAGATGGGCCAAAGGGGAGTCATCCCGCCCTCCCCACGGTAAAATGGGACGACGGAGCAGCCCAGAGCGGCTCGTGGCTATGGAAGCCCGCGGGCAGCTGGAAAACCTCTTCGGCAGTGCGATGGCTGCAACCAGGGTTGGGAAATTAGTTCGTAGTTAATAGTTAATTAACTAACTACACGTAGTTAGTTAGTTAAAGTTAGTAAATA